>JAPXFQ010000835.1:0-474432 GCA_028564705.1 Apricaphanius iberus | reverse complement strand
CCTGTGGGGCGCATTTCTTCCGCGGCGGTAAGCCGCGACCGGCTCCGGATCTTTACCTGGCTTACATTAATCTATCTCTACCTAGCTACTCTACCTCTTCCTATCTCTTCCTAACTTTTGACACTCTGCCTGACTACTAACATTAACCTGTCTCTTCCTATCTACCTGTCTGACCTGACTCTAACTACCTATAAACATATCTCTAACTGTAAGCTTTGTCAAAGAGGAAAGTTTTTAGCCTAGTTTTAAAGATAGACAAATTGTCTGCTTCACGAACCAACCCTGGGAGCCGGTTCCATAGGAGGGGAGCCTGATAGCTGAAAGATCTGCCACCCATTCTACTTTTAGAAATCCTAGGAACTACCAGTAAACCTGCAGTCTGAGAGCGAAGGTCTCTGTTAGGAACATATGGAACAATCAGGTCTCTTATGTATGATGGAGCTAGATTATTAAGGGCTTTATATGTCAGAAGGAGGATCTTGAATTCTATTCTAGATTTTACTGGGAGCCAGTGAAGAGAAGCTAAAACAGGGGAAATGTGATCTCTTCTTTTAATATTCATCAGAATCCTAGCAGCAGCATTTTGAACTAACTGAAGACTTTTAATTGTATTCTGTGGACTACCTGATAATAGACAGTTACAGTAATCCAGCCTTGAAGTAACAAATGCATGGACTAGTTTTTCAGCATCAGTCCTGGACAGGATGGTTCTAATTTTTGCAATATTCCTAAGGTGAAAAAAGGAAATCCTACAGACTTCTTTAATGTGAGTTCTAAATGACATATCTTGGTCAAAAATGACACCGAGGTTTTTTGCTTTATTACTGGAGGCTAATTTAATGCCGTCCAGGTGAAGGGGCTGACTAAGTAGTTTCTTTTTCAGAGCTTCTGGTCCAAAGACGACAACTTCTGTTTTATCAGAATTTAGAAGCAAGAAGTTTAGAGTCATCCAAGTTTTTATGTCTTCCAGACATGCCTGTAGTCTACCTAACTGATTGGATTCATCAGGATTTATGGATAGATATAGCTGTGTATCATCTGCGTAACTATGGAATTTTATCCCATGCTGCCTAATTATTTTACCAATAGGAAGCATATATATAGTAAAGAGAATCGGCCCAAGCACTGAACCCTGTGGTACTCCGCAAGTAACTATTGAGGTTGAGGAAGATCTATTGTTTACCTGAACAAACTGAAATCTGTTAGACAAATAAGATTTAAACCAACCTAGTGCTGTTCCTATTATACCGACACTTTGAAGCCTTTCTATGAGAATATTGTGGTCAACAGTGTCAAAGGCAGCACTGAGATCTAACAGGACCAGAATGGTCACCAGTCCATTGTCTGAGGCTATGAGAATATCATTAGTAACCTTCACCAGAGCTGTTTCAGTGCTGTGATGAGCTCTAAAGCCTGACTGAAACTTCTCAAACAGCTCATTATTGTTTAAATGCTCACATATCTGGTGTGCAACTATTTTCTCAAGAATTTTAGATAAGAAGGGAAGATTAGATATCGGTCTATAGTTAATTAAGTCGTTTTGATCAAGAGAGGGTTTCTTAAGTAGAGGTTTAATTACAGCAATCTTAAACTCCTGTGGTACATATCCATTGACTAAGGATAGATTCATTATATTTAAAATTGGAGCAGCGATCAGAGGGAAAACTTCTTTTAAGAGTTTAGTTGGGATTGGGTCTAAAACGCAAGTTGAAGGTTTAGATGAAGCTAATAATTTTAGTACATCACAAAGTTCGGCTGCATTAAAGCAGTTTAAGCATATATTAGGTTCCACCATTTTTGAGGCTGCCTCATTAACTAAGGAGGAAGCAAGCATATTGGGAAGGTTCCCAATTATCTTATTCTTTATGGAGTCTATTTTATTTATAAAGAATTGCATGAAGTCGTCACTGCTTAGAGCTTGGGGAATGGTTGGCTCGATAGAGCTATGATCCTGTGTGAGTTTGGCAACTGTATTAAAAAGAAACCTAGGATTATTTTTATTCTCCTCGATTAAAGATGAATAATATGCTGTTCTAGCTGTGTGAAGGCTCTTTTTATATAGCAATAAACTATTTTTCCATATTAAAAAGGAATCATGTAAATGCGTGGAGCGCCATTTTCTCTCTAGTTTTCTAACATTCTGCTTTAGGGTACGTAGCTCTAAATTAAACCAGGGAGTTAATCTTCTATGGCTAGCCACCTTCCTTTTCAAGGGGGCAACTTTGTCTATTGCCCGACGCAGGGAGGAATTAACGCTATGAACTAAAATGTCAAGTTGTGAGGGGTCACGAGTTAAATCACTGTTTTCTGTTCTGCATTTATAAACTGAGGAAATTAAAGTTGGAAGAGCTTCTTTAAAATTTGCTACAGCGTTGTCTGATAACGTTCTGGTATAATGAAGTTTTCTTTCAGGTTTGATATGATCCATTAGAGTAAGTTTAAAAGTGATAAGGAAATGATCAGACAGGATAGGGTTATGTGGAAAGACTGTTATTTCTTCACAGTCAATGCCATAAGTCAGCACAAGATCTAAAGTGTGGTGACAAGAATGTGTTGGTCCCTGCACATTTTGAGTAAAGCCTATTGAGTCTAGGATAGTGTTAAAAGCTGTATTTAGACTATCACTTTCATTATCAACATGAATATTGAAGTCTCCGACTATAATGACTTTATCAGTGTTTAAAACTAAGTCAGATAGAAAATCTGAAATCTGATCTAAAAATTGAGAATAAGGTCCTGGTGGACGATATAAGACCACAAACAAAAGTGGCTTTACTGCTTTGTTATGTGTATGAGGAAAGCTAAAAACTAGATGCTCAAAGGAACTGTAACTATTATTTTTTTGGAGATTAATTAGTAAATCGGAATGAAAGATAGTTGCTACTCCACCTCCTCGACCAGTACTTCGAGGGACACTAAAGTTTAAGTAGCTAGGGGGAGTTGACTCATTTATTGTGACATGGTCCTCTTCCTGCAACCATGTCTCTGCAAGACAAAACAAATCAATATTATTTTCACAAATTAAGTCATTTACCAAGAGTGTTTTTGAGGGGAGAGATCTTATGTTTAGTAAACCACATTTAATTGATTTGTTTTTATGTTCAGTCCGAGTTTTATTTATCTTTATGAGATTTTTATACTTTGCTCTAGTAGCATTAACTTTTAATTCATTAGTTTTGGGTAGTGGACGGGAAACTATCTCTATAGGGTAGTGGGTGGGTGGCAGTCCCTGTTCCTTGACCTGGACTCTGGGTTCCCTGATCTGGACTCTGGTTCCCTGAGCTGGACTCTGGGTTGTCACGGCTTTGGGGAACTAGAGATAACCCTATCAATGTTCCTGGAAAGAAGCGAAGCTCCGTCCTCGGTGGGATGGATGCCGTCTCTACGTAACAGTCCAGGTTTTCCCCAGAAGGCCCCCCAGTTATCAATGTAGCCCACATCGTTTTCTGGACACCACCTTGACAACCAAAGGTGGAACGAAAGCATACGGCTGTACATGTCATCGCTAGTACGATCAGGCAGGGGACCAGAAAAAATTACAGAGTCAGACATCTTTTTGGCAGCCCTACACACCGAAGCTACGCTAATTTTAGTGACCTCCGACTGCCGTCGCCGGGTGTCATTGCCACCAGCATGGATAACGATCCTGCTATACCGCCGTTTGTCCTTGGCCAAAAGCTTCAGATGGGACCTAATGTCCGCAGCCCTGGCCCCTGGAAGGCATTTGACGGTGGTCTTTCGTGTCTCTGGAGCCACATTCCTAACTATGGAGCTGCCAATTACAAGAATCGGCCTCTCCTGCTCGGCGGGTGCGTCGCTGAGCGGGGCGAACCTATTGTTCAGAGAAAGGGGCTGGAGGTTGGCCGCGGACTGGGGTCTGGCGCTAATCTTCCTACGAACAGTCACCCAGCTCGCCTGAGGTCCCGGCTGCACGGGAGCTGTTGAAGGACGGCTAGGTCCTGTCCTAGTTGACTCCGCGCTAGCTACTGCTGGGCCTGGCTGTTCTACAGCGCGGAGCCGGGCCTCTAGCTCAGAAACCCTCGCCTCCAAAGCTACAAAAATGCTGCACTTATTACACCTACCAACTTCACTAAATGAGGCGGAGGAGTAACTAAACATCTGACAGAGAGAGCAGGAAAGAGGAGGAGGTGTAGAGAGAGATGGAGGGACAAGAGAGAAAGCTGCCGAAGCCATGCTAGCCGTAAAGCTAAGCTAACCAAGCGGTACCTTACCTTACCTAAAAACAAAGTAATTAACCCAGTAAAACGCTTAAAGAGTCCTAAACCGTGAAGAAACTTAACGTTTTAATGTGTTTGTGTGTTAAGCAACTCAGAAAAAACTTATTGACAGAGAAAGTTAGATCAGTTCAAGAGAGAGAGAAACACCGACTTGCTACAAACGAGTTAGTCACAAAACAGGAAATGACGCGATACGTCTTACCAACGCGATACGTCTCCACCGTATTGAAAGATGAATAATATGCTTACAGTATATATATACTGTAAAACCGAGGTAGGCCTATGCAGAAGAGCATCTCTGAACACACAACAGGTTGAGCATTGAGGCAGATGGCCTACAGCAGAAGACCACACCGGGTGCCACTCCTGTCACCTAAGAACAGGAAACTGAGACTACAATTCTCACAGGCTCACCAAAACTGGACTATAGAGGATTGGAAAAGAAAATGTTTCCTGGTCTGATGAATCTCGATTTCTGCTGCGACATTCTGACGGTACGGTCAGAATTTGGCGTCAGCAGCATGATCCATCCTGCCGTTCTGAAGGCAAAAAGGGGTCCAAACCGGTACAAGCCAGGTGTACCTAATAAAGTGATCTGGGAGCTGGGAAAAGCTGGAGCCAGTGAGTGTATACTGTAACTAGTTGTTTTTTGAGTTACTGTTGTGAACTGGGTGAAAATCCCAGTAGATCAGCAGTTTATGAAATACTCAGACCAGCCCGTATGGCACCAACAACCTACCCCTTTAAAAGTAATTTAAATCACCTTTCTTCCTGTATAAAACCCACCTTGGAAACGTTCACTTCGATTCAGTTAATTCCAACAGCCCATTCCTGTTTCTGGTTGCTTTTCAGATTCTGAAGTAGGTGATAATGGTAAATACTGCGATGACAACTACATTTATGATATATGTCTTTTTTTTTTCCTTCCTGTCTTTTTCATCTGTGCTTCTATCACTATGTGAGCTTTAACATTTTTCACAATTCCGTTTGTATCCAGTTTGAACATCTACTACCATGGGACTATGTTCAACTAGTTAAATATGACATTAGCATGTGAAATGCAAATCAGTAACAACTGGAATATATTTGCCAAAAGTTATTGCACTTTAAAGAGTCCTTTGCACTATGTATACTGTTCAGAGTGATATTATGTTGATATTTTCTCAATATATTCTGCAGCCTTAGTTTAAATCCTGGAAAGCTGAAGGAAGTTAACCTTGCTGTCAATCAGTACTCTTTCTATAACAACCAATTAGTCACCTTGAATATTAGGCTGAGGTTGACTGAGTTGTTCTGTTTGGAAAACAGTTTTTTATAGATGAGCTCATCATAGAATCAGAACAGCACCAAGCCAGGTGGTTGAGTACATTATTTATTAGAAATGATTTTTGAGTTTTAGATAATAAAGAAGTAGCTCCTCTGGTTGAGAAATTCCATCAGATCACCATTTGGAAAGAAGGAATTAGGCTGTTAGAGCAGCTCCCTTAAAAATAATAATTTGCAATCTTCACAGTTATTACATATTTGGAAGTTCAGCAGCACATCCATCATGAAGGAAATGTCCTTTTTCTTGCTCTTCCTCTGCAGCTGCTCAGTGAGAAAAACACTGAAAGTGCTCTGTGAACTCAGCTGTGGACATATTAGCTTCATCTGAAAGAACCCAGCCCACCCCCCCCCCACCCCCCCCGCGATTTAAAGGGAGCATACGCGTTACAAATGTCCAAAGATCAGGGTTTGTTTTAAATGGCATATGGAGCAAATTTCTTTTCTTTTCAGAGAAGATAAACACATTTGAAAAAAAGCTCAACAATTGCATTGATACGTTTGTTTTTTATTCAAATAAAGAAACCAATGCAGTGTGTTTTTATAAGATTTTTTTTCTATAAATGTAAAATGTGCTTTTCATAGCAAATGTTGAGAAAATGACTTCAAAGCTGTGACTCTAGACAGACGCATCAACACAATAAAAGAATTCTTAGGAATCAGGAGCACCGTGTGGAAGAGAATCCCACAGGAGACACAGTCTGTGTGTGTGTGTGTGTGTGTGAGAGAGAGAGAGAGGAGCTGCGCTGAAGGCGGCTGCACTGCATTTTAACATACTTCCTTTCTGCAGTGGAAGACATGCAACCTGCTCGCTGTGCTTCATGTTCCCCCCAGTCTGCACCTCATCCAACAGCCCTTTGAACACCAGAACACCAAACATTCAGTTTCTAAGTAGAGAAACAAGGTTACAGACTTAGGAAACATTGCAGCACCCTGTTTAGCCTAGGATACATATTATCATTTGGACAACTCACACATCCATAAATTGTAAAAATATCACTCTTAAAACTGTATAAAAATGAAGAATATTGGGACTCTAGGTCCCTCTACTGCCTAGTGAGATTAAAACTTGGTGTCGACAGCCTTTGATCCCCAACATTTTCATATCCTCATTCCCACTGAATTAAAAGATTTTTGATGCTGATTGCATCCTGCAAGGCCACGTGAATTAATAGTTCTGCCTGGATTTAACTCCCCAGGAATTAAAATCACAAGTAGCACATCTAACTTTTTTTTCTGTAATTTTATCTGAGATTTTATTCAGGGCAAATAAAGGACTAAAAACAGTGTAAAAGTTAGAAAATCCTGAGAAATGGCTGGTTTTAGTGTTGTTTTATTGCTTTTTGCCTGAAAAATACAGTTATTCTGAAACCACTCAGACCCTGTCCACATGAAGCTGGGTATCTAAAAAAATGCAGATATTTTTCTACAGTTTGACCTGTCCTGCACATGTAAAATTAGATTTACAACACCAAAAATAAATCTTTCTAAAAACTCTGGCCAAGGTCTGTGTTTTCAGTATCTGCGTGTGGACAGATGAAAACAGATTTTCATGCAACGCAACATCACTGTAGGCAACAACAAAAATGTCCAAAATCACCAGTGCGACACGTTTCCACTCAGGAACAGCATTTATACACTTAGAGCTGTGTTGGCATTACTGATTGTCCAAACACTTTTTGCTTTCATTTTTACCAGCTCTATCACTGCTGTATGCCAACATTAGAGAGGAGAAAGTTACTCTGAAAAATAAAATCCACCAGTGCCCCCTACAGGTTAGCTATGTCTATGAATGTACTGAAAAACTAATTTATCTGGTTACATGGCCTCAGTGTTATTTTCCACTCGATATCTTGCTCATTATTTGTAGAACTGTAAAACCTTACCAGGGTTGAATGCTATCTAATCATCTTATGGTGCATTCAGACCGCAAGCTTTGTCAGCGTCAAGCAACGTTCACAAAGCGACTAGTTCGACACATAAACACAGAAGATACATTTTTAGGCTGAAGCTAGCGAAGCTTGTTGGCGGGCCTTTCTCTGCTGGACGTTTTAAACATTCGTGGATCGTGGTTGGCAAGGCAGCGTTAACGTCGGACAACGTCACTACAGTGAGTCACTCTGATTGGTTGCCGTGCTGTGTCAAGACCATCAAAAGTTGAACTGGCTGAACTTCTGTGTTGCTAACGTTATGAGCTTTGAAGCTTGAAACGCAGGAAAAGCTTGAAAAGTTGACTGAGCCAAGGCTCACAAAGCGCCGCAGAGACTGAGACGCTCCTCCAACGGCCTCAACCGTAGATTTAACATGTAGTCTAGACGCTGCTGACGCTGACAAAGCCTGCGGTCTGACTGCAGCATTACAGCCTTCAGAGTTGAACTAGCTGCTTCCACTTGACATGATTTCAGAGAAGTTTGAAGCATCTTCTGCTTTTTGATTTAAACACAGATCTAATGTAACTGAAACATATTCATGGAACAATGTTCAGATGATAGGCTGTGGAGGAATGGACCAATATCTGCATGTTTACATCCCCAAAGAACAGATTATCTCCAGCTGTGAATAATCAGCGAGGGTTTTGTTTATTTATGCGTATTAAATTATGAATGAAACGTCTTTGGGTAAATTCGCACCATCATCTATGTAAACCCTTATTTGGGTCAGCTGACTCAAAAAAAAGGTCATATCATGACCCCAGATTTAAAAAAAGAACTGTAGTATGATAATATTTAGCAATGCACTGATACTGATACTGTATCGTATCTGTTAAAGTTAACAGAGACCATGAACCGATATTTAAAATGTGGAAACTGCAATAATTTCACAGAAAATTTTTACTTTTCACTTGAAATATAACGTTTGTGGTCAATTTTGTATTAATATTTTCTTTTTTTTATTCAACATCATTTGTTATAACAAGCAGAGAAGAAAATGAACCTGTCTTCCAATTTATAGCATTTTTGTGTGTGGTAGTAGTATCAGCATTGGTACTTGGTATCAGCAAGTACACAGATCCAATTATCGGTATCGTATCGGTTTTTAAAAAAAGGTATCGTTGCATGCCTAATAATATTAATTAGAGAATTTAGTCACAGCATGTTGTATAGAGGGTAGAAAATGTCCTACAGAAAGGTTGCAAAAGGTGAAAGGATAAAATGACCAGCACAATTACCAACTACATCTTTAGATGTCACCTTTAGAGACATTCATTTTGGCTCAAATCTACTGAATATAGGTCTAAATTAGTCCTGAATTACTTCCCCTCATATGTCTCCTTGTTTTCTTTGATTGTACTGTATAGACTGTTCTTATTCTATAATATTTACCTTCCTACGGTATCCTTATGTAGGAAGGCATTTGCCACTTCAGATTCCCCATGTATGAAAACACAAAATCTCTGAACAGTGTTGTGGTTCAGAGCTGGAGCGCTGGAGCGGAAACACTGCTACCGTTTATTCCTTTTATACAACAATATCTGCTTTTTTTAACTTTCACATAGGAATGTTACGTGTGTGAGGGCCCATAAAATACATTCCATAACCATCAGTCTCAGTGAGTCACATTCATGTACTGCACAGTGTTTCCTGTCCTAGATGGCCAACATGAAGCCTTCTTCAGACACAACATGCTGCTGGTTAATCAGGATAAGAGGAGGCCACGAGGAAGCACTTGGCTTTCACAAGACAAGCTTAGAATAGACCCTGTGTTCACAAGTGGTTGACCCATCTGAAGAAACAAACAGTCCGTGTCAAAAACTCCCAGGAGTGTCCACTTTGAGTAGGATCATGAGACATCAGGAGTGCTATCAGTCAGCTGGTTTCTTTATCAGCCTTTCAAAACATTTCCAACACAATCAAATCTGAAAAAAGATATATATATATACATATATATATATATATATATATATATATATATGTATATATATATATATATATATATATATATATATATATATATATATATATGTAATCTCAGAAGTGTTTCAGTACAGTAAGACAGAGAGAAGGTCTGTGATATTTCAGGAATAAATCTGATGGCGTTTGTGATAAGCATGGTGTCACACGGTGGTTTCCCCTTGCTTACTGTTGGCCAGTCTCGTGTAGAACCTCCTCCATGAGTTCAGGGTCTTCCCAGACCAAATCCAGAAGCCAGAAGTGATGCCCACTATGAGAGTCATGAGATATTTGATCATGAAGACGGTGAAGTCTGGGCTCATGTTGGGCTGGTTCTGGAGGGGACAGGGCACAGCATAGGTCCTACACGACTGGCTGACCCACGTCCTCTCCCACTGCTCACGGAAGGCCTGCTCATAGAAGTAGCAGGCGATGACGATGGTGGCTGGCACAGTGTAAAGCACACTGAAGATCCCAATCCGCACCATCAGCTTCTCCAGCTTCTCTGTCTTGGTACCGTCATGCTTCATAATGGTCCGAATGCGGAAGAGGGACACGAATCCTGCCAGGAGGAAAGAAGTCCCGATAAACAAGTAGACGAAGAGCGGTGCCAGGACGAAGCCTCGCAGGGCATCCACACTGTTGATGCCCACAAAGCAAACCCCACTGAGGATGTCCCCATCCACCTGACCCACAGCCAGGATGGTGATGGTCTTTATGGCAGGAACAGCCCAAGCTGCCAGGTGGAAGTACTGAGAGTTAGCCTCGATTGCTTCATGGCCCCACTTCATCCCAGCTGCCAGGAACCAGGTGAGGGCCAGGATGACCCACCAGATGGAGCTGGCCATGCTGAAAAAGTAGAGCATCATGAAGAGGATGGTACAGCCCTCCTTCTTGGTGCCCTGCACCACAGTCCTCATCTCATTCTCAAAGCCATCGTTGCAAACCATCTTGTCTTCCATTAAAAATCCAGCAATGTAGGCGATAGACACCATGCTGTAGCAACCAGAGAGAAAGACTATTGGCCGCTCTGGATAGCTGAAACGCTTCATATCCACCAGGTAGGTCAGCACTGTAAACAGTGTGGAAGCACAACACAGAATCGACCAGATTCCGATCCATATTCTGGCAAATTTCAGCTCCTCCTCACTGAAGTACATCATCCCATGAGACTTCTTCAGCTCGCACGGAGCGCCGCAGTTCTCCTGGCCCAGGAAGTGGTAGTTGAGGTAGGCTGGAACGGTGAGGGAGGCCGGGCACCTGAACTGGCCGTGCGTGGGTTCGGGAGGGGAGCGCGCGGTGGGGGGATGTGCGGGACCATCCGGCTCCGCGCGCTCCGACATGTTCTGGCCCACGCACAGCTCCCCCGCGCCGTGCACCGGGAACTTGTGGCACGCCAGGCTGTCGGGCCATTGGAAGCCGAACTTGTTCATGAGCGCCTCGCAGCCCTGCCGCGCGCGCTCGCACAGAGAGCGGCACGGGGGCAGCGCCTGCTCCAGCACAGTGCACACGGGCGCATACATGGAGCACAGGAAGAACTTCAGGTCCGGGGAGCACTGTACCTTCACCAGCGGGTAGAACTGGTGCACCTCCAGCCCCGCGTCCTCCTGGTTCGTGTGGCCCAGCAGGTTCGGCATGATGGTCTCATTGTAGGCGATGTCCGTGCACAGCGGGATGGAGATAGGTTGGCAGAATCCGTGCTCCGGGATAGACATTCCTCGGTCTCCGTACTGAGCGTTTACCCTGAAAGAAGCGGGCAGGATGAGGGGCAGCAGAGTGTGGATGAGTCTGTGCAGCAGCATGGCGGGGAAAGATCCGCTGACGACTTTCTGTCTGAGGGAAAGAACTTGACTCTCCCACAGCAGCAGCAGCAGCAGCAGCAGCTTCTCTCAGCGCTCTTTGTTGGCGAGCTTAACGCAGCCTCTTCCAGCGGTGCTCCTGTCCCTGTCCTCAGCTTCTCATCCCTCAGCAGCAGCAGCAGCAGCAGCAGGAGGGAGAAATGGAACAAAGATCCGCGATCCTCGGCAGCAAACCTGAAGCCCGCATCTAAAATCCTGTCTGGAACCAAATGAAGAGGGGTTCTTCCTCCATAAGTGTCGCCTCAGTATTCCGTCTGCACAACACCGAGTAGAGCAGCGATCAAAGCCCTGCCCTCCTCTCCCTCTTTGGCTGCAGCCAACACACGTCCATGCTGTGCAGCATCCGCTGGGAGCTTCCAAAATAAAACTGCTTCAAACTGATAGTCCCTCTCGGCTGGATGCTCCTCTCCTTTTCTAACTGGATGTTCTCAGCAGAAAGCAGCAATTCAGAACAAATTAACAAGTGCTTGTTTGATCTTCGTTTTAAAACACGACATATGAAAAATACATAGTCTTTTTTCTCTTAGTCAAAAATGAATAAGTACAGATGTATTGTTGTCCTTTTTCAAAAAGAACCTATTGTTTTTAAATGTATTCCAAGACTATAGGATGAGTATTGTCTTGCAATATGATGGTTGTAGGTTCAATTACAGCTTCCTCCTGTAATAGTGTGCCCTTGGGCAAGGCACACCCCAGGTTGCCTACCAAGCTCCTTATCGGTGTATGAATGTGTGCATGTTTGTGAGTATAAACGGGTGAATGGAGATCCAATGTAAAGCACTTTGAGTGGTCAGTATGACCAGCAGCTACCCAATTATGTATGCTGCTTATCCGTGTAGGGGTGTACAAAGCAGCCGCTGTCTCCTTCTGTATTTCTTGAGGGGAAAAGTATTTGTATTCGAGTAAAATTCATATTAAACATAAGAATCCTTCTTTTTTTTTGCATTGTACTTATAAAATATGTTATAGTGTAAGTATATCCATTATAATAATTGTGGATATGCAATGTTGGTTGATATGTTTTCCATAAAGCCAGCAAAGAACATGTAACAAAGAACATAACTGAAAAGAAAACAGGGGCAGAGCATGGCTGTCATAATGAATTAGTGCTTGTTGGGGGCAGAGAGTACCAGGAGAGGATGATTTATGTGCATGTGGTAATGCATGGCAGATGTTGACAGATATTTGATATGTCTGCCTCTGCTGATTTGACTTTTGCACACAAATCACTTTGTTTTTATCTGTACAGAGTAAATTAAACATATCAAATAACTTCTTATAAATTACCGAGCTAACAGAGCTACGTAAACAGAGCAAACATGAGAGCAACCGACTGCAGACATTAATGCTAATGCAAAGTAAATGAAAAAAATCCTGATCAAACTCTGCTTCCCGAAAGTTATAACCGGAGCCCAGTTAAGGTACAAAAATCTATTCAGCAGAAATAGTCATGCAGTTAGGGGTTTTTTTTTCTGTTGCTGTGTGAATCACCTCTTTTACTTCCACCCCCTCCCCAAAATAAATACATACTCGTAAAAATAAGTTATTTGCGCCTTTCTAAATACTATATTGGGCTCCACTCCTATCATTCATGTGTTGATTATTTTTACATCTCTAAGAAAGTCAAGACAAATTTAAATTGCTGTTCATCCTTTTCTTAACAAAAAAAGGACATTTCACTGTAATTTCTGTATTCTAAAACAAAAATACTAGTAACAACTTCTATTTCTTTTCAGGTGTTTAATGAGAAAAACAAACTACCTTAAGATGCATAGCGCAATTTTAAATTTCTAACTCCCTTCTCACCTCAGTTTTATCTACTCAAGTATGTAATTTATTGTATGACATCACTTCCCAAAGTGGTGAATGTTTTTAA
Source organism: Apricaphanius iberus (assembly GCA_028564705.1). Lineage (NCBI taxonomy): Eukaryota > Metazoa > Chordata > Actinopteri > Cyprinodontiformes > Aphaniidae > Apricaphanius > Apricaphanius iberus. Next base: position 461,246 of record JAPXFQ010000835.1, on the reverse strand, counting down.
CATTTGACTCCAGTGGCAGACTGGGACAATAATTCAGGCCGGTAATTTGAAACCATCCCAGGCTACCACCCAGTTAACGCTAAACACCTAGAGTGAGTTACATTGATTTACATTTGTAAAACAACAAGAACAAAAAGAAGGCTGCTCATGCGAGCATTTATTGTTTGTTTTTTTAGAACAGAATTAATATTTATTTTCTGTTTAAATAACGGGCATTCAAATGGTTCCAGTTTATCTACACTTACACTGATAAATGTAAAGCCAGCACATTTAACAACCTGATTAACATGAATCCAGGGTTACCTATTAAAATAAATACAAAATATATTTTGGAGGGGAATGAGAGTGATTCTGAAGTATCAGTTAAAACTCTGTTCTGATTCTTCCTCTGGTTTCTTCCACCAAAGAATCTTTTTCTCTTAGGAGGTTCTAATCTCTCTTTACCCGTGAAGACCCTGAGTCATCTTCCCTGACCCTGATTTTTCTAGTGTGACAATAACAATATGAAAATGTGGAAATCAAAATATAAAATTAGGATGAGTAGCAGTAAAATTACTGTGATAATTAGCCTTAAAGTCCCTTTTGTGCCAAATATATTTTTTCTCAGCCGTTTATATTGTCTTTTTACCTGTGCAGACTCTCCCTGACCTCTGATCCTGCTTTACTGCTCTGTCTTTTTTATATTTAAATATTTCTTTCAAATATATGGACAGCAATAGTGCAAGTTCTGCACATAAATGAATGAAAGTTAAGATTATTTCCAGCATGAACTGACGAGTAAGGGATGTAAAACAGGCAACATTAGTATTGTTAACTATCTTAACATGATATATTGAAATCTCTTAAATAGTAATCATTTAGCTAACATTATCTGCATGCAACAACATAACTCAACTTACAGCTTGTTTGGAGAAAAACTGTCAAAAGTTTTTTTACCTTTTGTTGTATCTGGATCAATTGAACATGTTGCTCTGCTGATTAAAACTGCAAAAAATGCTCTTCATATACCAGTGGCAACCTATGAGTTAGGAGTTCTTAAACTTAACCGAGTCATTTTCATTCTTTCTATAGCGAGAAACCCGGGGAAAACCTAATCTAATCAACTTCCACGGTCCGTCCAGTATAAGAGGCTTGTAAGCAAAGCTTCTGTGTTCCAGCACCTCCCCCTCTGTGCGTCCCCTTCGTGTGCACATAACGCTCGTTCTAGACTGTAAACAGGAAGTGAGGTCGCGCTACCTTACTAACAGATAAATTGATTGCGCCAGCTGCAGTAGCCAACGTGTTTGTTTGGTGAAGCACTTAGTTCGAAGTTAGTGCAGATTAGCTTCCCAAAATGAATCGAAAACACAAAGCTGTTGTGGAAATAGCAACGAGAAAGAAGAAAGCCGACGAAGAGTGTGCATGTCAGACAAGTATTTTGTGTCTGTTATACCAATGTCCAGCGGGGCAGATGCCCTAATCAGCCAAAGGAGGGAAAGTCCATTTAGAAATCGAACACCACCAAACTTGACCATCTATAATCACGCACGCAAGCTGTGATAATGGCCGACATATGACGTACTGAATGATGAGTTTCACACAGGGTAAGAGGGTCTTAGAGAAGTAGATATCAAGGCATCAAATACGGAAGTGATGAGAAGTTTGTGGAATGTGGAATACTAATAAACACAAATACGTACATTTTTATACCAACATTCTATCCAAAAGTTAATCAATATCATAAAATCACCAGCAAAATCTAAAAGTTTAAGTTGGGAAAAGGGGCTTTTAAAATATGGTGAAAATGTTGGCATAAAGCTGTAAGCCATAATCATTAAAAATATAACAAATAAAGGCTTGAAATATATCACGTTGCACCATGCCATAGACATAAAGTACAAAACAGTGCAGAATGATCAAAATGTAGTAATAGTCTATCCATCCGTCCATCCTGTTCAACTTCATCCAGGGTCGGGTCAGGGAGTGCAGCAGCTTAAGCAGAGAGACCCAGACTTCCCTCTCCTCAGCCACTTGGTCCAGCTCCCAAGGTGTTCCGAGGCCAGCCAACAAGTCCTGGGTCTTCCTCTGGGTCTCCTCCCAGTGGGACGTGCCCGGAACACAAAATCAATCAATCAAAACAGACAACTTTGTCCTCCTGACCACCTTTTTTTCTTTTTTAAAGAAGATAAGATGTAAGAATTAAAATCTTAAAAACAAAAACAAAAAAAACACAATGGAAAAAGTATAAAAAATCTATATAAACAAATAAGTTAAAAAATATAAAAATATAAATTCTAGTGTAATTGTTGTTGGTTGGTGTGTAGAGTGAATCTTTTGTATGCAGGTGAATCCTGGGTGGATCCCTGTTTTAGGTTATCCTTCCCTATTTCCTGTATTGTGTGCAGTGTGTCTGGATGGGCCCCCTGTGTGTTGTTCTTTTTAGTTGTGTGTATAGGGGGTGTCCTATGCAGTGTTGTGGCGATACCATCTGGATCTGATGTTGGGTGGCTTGTTGGGTCTGTCTAGGTGCCCCTTGGCGCTGGGCATGTGATCTCTCATGCCTCGTCAACACAGAATGGGCAGATTTTTTCATACAGATAGGTCTGCCTATCTATGTTCAGTCCAGGTGGGGCCAGGACAGGAAGACCGTTGATAGGGGACAGATCTGCTCCATTGCGCAGCAATTGATGTTCGACAGGTTGTGCATCACAGTGAGCTTTTGCAAGTACCAGACCTGATATTATCATAAAAAACTTTCACATGCATGTTGATGCTAGTGTACATAAACAATGTGAACGTCTTCACATGTAGCTGAAGTGCTGATAACTCTTGATGTGTGGGAGTTTACAGAAGTAGGGAGTCAAATGCTGCTGCCAGTCAAAAGTCTGGACTAAAAGTTTTCCCTCTGTCGTTCCAACAAGCTGTGGGATATTGAGGTGACTCACAGGGAAGCTGTTTTCTACAACCTGATTACATAAAAGAGAAAAAAAGATCTTCAGTTAAACGTTTCATTGAAATAGAACAGAAAACTGCACTGAAATCATTAAAGCTAAGTAAAGTATCTCAGCGATGTCTGCCTACTGTCGACTCTTGTCTTCATGTAGGCTTGCTTGATATATGTGTAGTGTTGCTTTCGTCAACGAAAACTATGACTAAAAACAAACCTTTATCACGTGACTAAAACGAGACGAGATGTAATGTAAATGCTGGTCATGCAATGATGACTATAATTAAATGTATAATACAATGTTGTTGATTAATAAAAAAAATAAAAACGATTAAACGTGGTTTACAAAATAAAAACTATGCTAAAATGTCTCTCCATTTTTGTTGACCAAAATGAGATGAGAGACTAAGTTCTACAACATTATTTTCTCTCATTTAGTTGTGTTATTATTATTGTTTTGAAGTTTTTCTGTTCACTGTGTCCAGAATCCATTTCTCTCGCAGGCGTTGTCACTTCCTCAAGGTCCACTCGTGGCATTATTTAGAAGCTGCAGCTGTACCAGTGAGTGTGTAACTCTGCGTGAGTCCTGACTAGCATGACAGAGAAAGGGAAAGATAACAGGTGTTTTTGCTGAGAACGGAATGCCTGAAGAAAATCGCATCCCCTGCTGCGGAAACACGCATCGTTGTAAACTCTCTGATAACGATGAGAAAACAGATAAAAAATACCAGCAATGCGACAGCTTTTAGATATACTCGTAATATTACCCTGAAAACGTAATATGTTATTGCAGATGAATATATAAAACATTTTTTTAAAATCCCAGCTTTTATCCAAACACGTTTGATGCTACTGTTTTACGCCAGTGTGTCTCAGATGTATTTGTGGGGGTGGGGCATCTGGAATTTTTGTTATTATGAAGTTCATCATGTTGATGCAGTATTTTATTTATCAATAGAGTACACAAAGCTCAATAGATTACAAAAGACTCCTACCTGGTTGTTTGTGATTGTTGTTTGTGTGTTCTCCTCTTTTAACACTAAACAAATGGCAGTTTTTAAAGAAAATTATAAAGTTATGAATGATACATTATTTTGAACAAAATACCATATGTCATCTGAGCTACTGGTGTGAATCCCAGCTCTGTAGGAACATTTTTGGCTTTAACCCATAAAGACCCGGACCTATTTTTACTGCAAGGAAAATTAAGGGGAGCATAAGACAGGTTAAAAAGGGCACATTGAACACATAAAAAAAAAAAGATACTACAATAGTAAGTGGCAAACATCTCAAAAGTAACATAGATGTCACTTCCGGCGTTAAATAGTTAAATTATGTGTTAAACCTAGCTAGCTACTTTGTGCCCAACAGGTCTTACTGCAACCGATGAATGAAATTACATAACTGATATTGTTTCAATTAAGCTATTATATACAATATATGACTAAACTTAATTGAATCAGCCAAGTAAACAGATCAGATCATGATTAGTTTTCTTATTGTGACATATACGCCACTACATTTTTTTTTCAACCATTTTTAGATTGACTGCCCGATGTGACCAATATTTACTTGATGGTTTTATGCAAAGTTCTTAGAGAAATTCTGAAACAATAGTTTATTTTTGACAAACAGCATTATGTGTAAACATTGCAACCGTTGTATTGAATCAATCTTACCTTTTAGCCTCAGAAAGAGCTCGCTCCAAATTAGCTGGCTAGCGGGTTTTTCCACATGCAACTTTCGCTCAAGTTTGGTTGGTTGTATCGAAACACATGATCACCCTAGTGGTCACATGACCTATTATAAATGTGCTATAGTTGTTATTCTGGGACTTCATGAGAGAAAATCAAGAATATAGGTTAACATGGAACCATCCAGAACGTTAATAGGGCATGAGACACCAGGGTCACTGTGGGTCCTTATGGATTAAAACAGTTATTCATATTTTAGCAACTTTAAATTTGACTGCATGTCGTTCTCGGCATAACACCTGTCAGCCGGGAAAATCGCAGGGAAGAACACAACAACTCACGAAGAGACATCTCAAGGCATAACATAAACAAATTGAGGCAAGTCAATACTTATTTAACAATAATATAATAAGAACATTGTTTGAAATAGATTTGGCTAAAAGAAAATCTTGGTTTTGTCTATAATACAAGATAATTATACTATACTGACTGGATTAAATAGAATTCCATTACTAAAAATGTCTGGAAGACTTAAAAAATTTGGATGACTCTAAACTTCTTGCTTCTGAATTCTGATAAAACAGAAGTTGTCGTCTTTGGACCAGAAGCTCTGAAAAAGAAACTACTTAGTCAGCCCCTTCACCTGGACGGCACTAAATTAGCCTCCAGTAATAAAGCAAAAAACCTCGGTGTCATTTTTGACCAAGATATGTCATTTAGAACTTACATTAAAGAAGTCTGTAGGATTTCCTTTTTTCACCTTAGGAATATTGCAAAAATTAGAACCATCCTGTCCAGGAATGATGCTGAAAAACTAGTCCATGCCTTTGTTACTTCAAGGCTGGATTACTGTAACTGTCTATTATCAGGTAGTCCACAGAATACAATTAAAAGTCTTCAGTTAGTTCAAAATGCTGCTGCTAGGATTCTGATGAATATTAAAAGAAGAGATCACATTTCCCCTGTTTTAGCTTCTCTTCACTGGCTCCCAGTAAAATCTAGAATAGAATTCAAGATCCTCCTTCTGACATATAAAGCTCTTAATAATCTAGCTCCATCATACATAAGAGACCTGATTGTTCCATATGTTCCTAACAGGGCCCTTCGCTCTCAGACTGCAGGTTTACTGGTAGTTCCTAGGATTTCTAAAAGTAGAATGGGTGGCAGATCTTTCAGCTATCAGGCTCCCCTCCTATGGAACCGGCTCCCAGGGTTGGTTCGTGAAGCAGACAATTTGTCTATCTTTAAAACTAGGCTTAAAACTTTCCTCTTTGACAAAGTTTACAGTTAGAGATATGTTTATAGGTAGTTAGAGTCAGGTCAGACAGGTAGATAGGAAGAGACAGGTTAATGTTAGTAGTCAGGTAGATTAGCTAGGTAGAGATAGGTTAATGTAAGCCAGGTAGAAAGTGTTAGTAGCTAGGTGTCCTAGTAGCTAGGAGACAGGTTAATGTTAGTAGCTATGCTGCTTTAGGCTAGGCTGTTGGAGGACATTATTAGAGTCAGTTCCTACTTTCTCTCCTACTTCTCCCCAACTACATGATAAGCTGTCAATTCAAGCGCTAACCTGCTTTCTCTTAGTCTCTTCCTACAGTAGGTGCTCCTGACCCGTCCTGCTTGACGACCCTGACTAAGATGGCATTGCAGTGACGGAAAGTTCTCCACGTCCTGCAACAAACTTCTGCATCAGTTCTGTTGCTCTTTTTGTGTCTCTGTTCTGTATTCTCCAAACCACAGACGGTCTCGGCAGATGACCGCTTATGCTGAGCCTGGTTCTGCCGGAGGTTTCTTCCTGTTAAAAGGGAGTCTTTCCTCTCCACTGTCGCTTCGTGCTTGCTCAGTATGATTTATGATTGCTCAGTATATGGTCAACAGAGGACCCGCAGCGTTTTGGACAAGTTGTAGGTGATTTAGTAATGTTCTATTCATTCCAAAATATAGGGCGCTAGAGTAATCCAGTCTAGAACTAATGGAGGCATGAACAGCCTTCTCCAAATCGATGTGGCATAAAAATAGTTGTACCTTGGACAAAAGACGCAGTTGGAAAAAGCTTGCTCTAAGTATGGAGTTTACCTGTTTATCAAATTTGAGATAACCCTAACCCTCAAATAGCCTGTCAAAATTTCTTATTGTATGATTAAAATGAGGAGTCACAGAGCCTAAATCTGGAGTGGACAATTTAAAAGAGGAGAACAAAATTAAGTGTAAAGAAAACCAGTACTTAATGTTCTTTGAACAAATGTGAATACAATTTTGTGTCATGTGTTGACACAGACGCCCTGCCCAATACTTGTACCCTTGTGCACTTCAATTGCGCGTTCCCGTTGAGGGGCGCAAATGGGTAAGGTGTCCCGATCCGGCCCCTGGGTGCCTCTTCTGCACCCTTGTTCCGCACTTCGCTGAAGTCTGCACCGATTCGGGCTTAGGCCAAGGGTATTATGCTGCGGTCAGACCGCAGCCTTAGTCTGGTTTGAAGATTACTAGGGATGAAATATTAATTAATATATTAGCTATATATTCATCTTATTGATGTTTCAATACAACATCCACAGGGTTGTATTAACATTTTTTCAAAATTATATCTTCTTTCAATTAATAGAAGTTGATGTATATACATCCAAAAAAAGAGAACATTTCTGGGCAAAAGGGAACGTTTTGTCATTTTTACCAGCCTTTTTCCGAATATTTAGTTCTTGGTCATACATTGTTGATGCCTTTAAATATTGACGAACGATAATTTCGGCAGTTACGTGAAAGTTGAAGGTAAAATCTGCGATTTATTTCAGTGCAATACATAATCCCCATAGTAAGGCGTTAAAGATGGTAGCGAATATGGCATCCATGTTTCAAGTTGTTGCCACTCTCTCTATTTGGCACACTATGCTAGAGGTGTCTGCACCGCCCCCTGCAGGCAGAGCCACTTACCCCCGGTAGATTTTCAAACATAGGCCCTGTCCACACGTAGCCGGGTATCTCACCAAACGGAGATATTTTTCTACGGTTTGGCCTGTTATCCACACGTAGCCGGAGGTTTTCGGCACCAAAAACGAAGCTTTTTAAAAACTCCGGCCAAAGTGGAGATTTGCGTTTTCTCCGTTTTCAGTATCTGCGTGTGGACGGTGAAAACGGAGTTTTAAGAGCCGCAACGTCACTATCCGCTACAAAAATGCTCCAACACCACATGTGCGACCTGTGTTTACTCTCGAAAACAGCATTTATTTCCTCAGAGCTGTGTTGGTATCATCCATTGTTAAAGCGCGTTTTGTTTGTTTGCTCTTTTATAAGCTGTATAACTGCTGCGTGCTGAAGATAGAGGATATAAAGTTCTCTTGGCGGATAGGACTGGGGAGAACTACTGCCCCCTACAGGTTTGCCACGTCAATGGATGTGCTGAAAAACGCATTTATCCGGTTACGTGTAGATGGAGATTTTTTTTTTCAAGGAGCAGAGGAAAATCTTCGTTTAAAAAAAAAAACGGCTACGTGTGGACATGGCCATAGATTCCTACTTGTCACAGCTAATGGCTGATTCGGTTTTTGGCATCTTAAAACACTTTTTTGTTGGATTTATTTTACTTTCTCTGTGAAAACGCCAGTTTGGCTGCATGGATTACAGGATTTTATTCTATAATTCCTGAAGACAAGCAGCTCGATCAAAGAACAAAGACGCCTGATGGACAGAGAAGTAAGTAGCTACATGCTAATGCTAATATGTATTAACCATTTATAAAGCAGCTTATGTAATCTTATAACAACATTGTGTGGTTAATTAATTGATCTGTAGCATCTCAGAATGTTTAGTAAACGGGTGCAAACAACACCAACATCTATTTTTATATACTGGGCTGGAAAGATTTGCTTAGTGGACTTAGCTAACTTGGTTTGGGCAACTTCAACAGCCTGGAGTTTTAGCCACTGAGATAGGCTTTATTGAAAAATAAACTAAACCAAACATCTGATCCCTTAATATAACATAATTTCATTGTGGTGCTTCGTGATTTTCAAATTCTTGTGAGAATACTGTTTGTGATGAAGCTTAGCACTGCTTGTCTCAGTGTGATCTGCTCCCGGCTGTGCAGCGGAGCGGGGGAGCGCAGCGTAGTATTGGAGTGCAGGAGCCGGGTTTATACAGAAAAGAGCCATTTCACTTCATGAACCAACATTAACTACAGGATACAAGTAAAATGTCAGGGCAAATGAATACTGTATAACACCAACAATAACATTTTATCATATATATGTCTATCCCAGAAGTTGAAAGCTGTAAAAAAGCGTGAGGAAGAATCATTAAAACCAAAATCAAACAACAATAGACTGGTGACCTGTCTAGGTTACCCCGACAGGTAGAGATAGGTACCCCGCGACCCGTTGAATTTGGAATAAAATGGTGTTTGGGTACATATTTATGGTGAACACCGGCATTCCAGTGTCTGTTTATTTAACACAGCAGGTTAAACAAATATTAATAATACATTAAATACATTATTATTAATAATCTAAAGTCTTTCTTTATAGACAATATTTTTTAGTAAATAAATAAAATAAATATTTACAGTTGGTGCCTTTGATTAAAATTCAATACGTTCTATAAACTTTCAAATTTATGCTACAGAATTTGCTAGATATACCTTTGGATTTATCAAACTTTGATGATTTTGTTTCAGTTTTATCGTATCAAGCAGAAAAATAACAAACTGCAAGCGTTTTGGTTGTCAAGGAGATACAAAGCCGTGGCACAGGCTGATGACGCAATCCTCCCTGTCACAATCGTGCAGTTATTAACACACTTGTTCACCACGCACGTGAACCCAGGGCTGTGTCCGAATCCAGCGGCTGGATCCTTCGAAGGCCGGATTTGTCGGCCGGTTACGTCACAGCGCCGCGACTAGGACTGTTCAAATTCAAAGACTGCTTCAAGTGCGGCCGACAAATCCGGCCGACTTCTCGCCGATTTGAAGGACCGTTGCGGTGTATCCTTCGCTGGTCTACATATCCCAAGATCCATTGCGGTCGAACAGTAGTAAAGATGGCGTACAGTAAAGAAACGGGAGTTGGAACGGGAGATGATACAGTTTATAAATGTAAGTAATCTTTTAAACTGTTAAAAACTGTTAGTATTAGGACAATTTGGTCGTTTTTGTAGTCTGAAATGTCAGCACAAGTATAGCAGTCTCCGTTCGTATGACAGGTATGTGACCCTTTATGCCTCTTCGGGGTTTTTATTTTTCATTACAACGTATGTTTTAGGGACAAAGGAGAAGACGGCGGCTTTTATAAAGCTGAGGGCCGAGATGGACCACCTCTTTACGGGGGCAAAGTTTTCGGCGGCTGTGGCATGGAAGTAAAAGAACGTCTATGCATCTTAGAGTTTAGTTGCTGTTGTGTTTTGCTGTGAAAAACTTTTTTTTTTTGCGGAAGGGATTAACACCATTGCCCTCTTTTTCTCTTCTTGTTTTGATGTGTATGATAGGACAATTTAGGAGAAAATGGGACTTCAAGAAAAAGTTACACCTCTTCAGGCTAAAAAAAAGTGGGACAACTTAAAAAAGAAATACAAAGTATGTATGTACCCGGTCACAAGTATAAAATGTACGTGTAAAACATGTTAGATGTATAGTACAAACCAAAGGTTTGGACACACCTTCTCATTCAATGCACATTCTTTATTTTCATGACTACATTGTAGATTCTCTATTAACAGCATCAAAACTATGAATGAACACATAATGTATGGAATTACTGTATGTACTTAAACAATAACTGAATACATGTGTTATATTTTAGATTCCTCAAAGTAGCCACCCTTTGCTCTGATTACTTCTTTGCATTCTCTTCAGCTTCCAGAGTTAGTCAACAGAAATGGTTTTCCAACAGTCTTGAAGGAGTTCCAACAGATGCTTAGTACTTGTTGGACCTTTTTACCTTTACTGTAAATTTTCTAAAAACCTATAACTAATTTTGTCATCTGACATTTGATTACATTTAACTTACTATTTTCTATCGGTGTTTAACATTTTTTTTTGTAATATGCCTCCTTATTTTTTGTTTACCTCTATTGATTTTTAAAAACATTTTATTTGACTTGTCTGACCTTGAGAGAACACAGAGAATTACTATGCACCTGTACTATCTGGTGCTTGTACAAATGGTTATAAAGTTCTATTCTATTTGTTCAGGATTGCAAGTATCCCGGCTCAGGAGAGGGGTTAGTGGTAAGCCCACTGCTGCTACTTGGCCCTGGTTTGACCTCATGGATGAGGTATTAGGACAGAGGCCTTCGACTTGTCCTCCTGTCCTAATTGCCTCTATCCATGAGGGAACTCCAGGGCCGAGTTCGGCAGTGGATGAAAGAGAAGAAGAAGAAGACGAGGAGGGAAACGAGCCAGGCACAAGTGAGAGAGGGAGGAGTGAGCCAGGAAGGAGTGGGGGAACTGCAGGAAGAAAAAGGAGGAGGGAAAGTGATGAGGAGTTTCATGAGCTCATAAGAGAAGACATGAGGCTGCAGAGAGAGGCAGAGGAGAGAAGAGCACAGGAGAGAAGGGAAACCTTTGAGAGGCTGTTTTCGCTTCTTGAAAAAGTAGTTAAAAAGTGAAATATTAAATATGTTTTTGGAAATACAATAAATGTTTGAAATTAAAACTAGTCATGAATTCATTTATAAATTTTTAATAACTTTATTGAACATATATAAACTCAATTTAATTGTTAAGAAGTAAAATAAAGCATTTTTGTCCTGTAAAATATAACACTGAACATTTTTGCAGGATTAACTTAAATTAAGTGTCCTTTTTGGAATGAATTTTAAGCAGGAAGTCTCTTAGCAGTGTAGCTGGATCTGCTGAACAAAGATGAGCCGCATGGTTGGAGTGGTGCAACTGAGACGCGTGGTTGGCCCTTCTTGGTTGACGATGAGAACACCCTACTGGGTGGTCTGCAGAGATCTTCGCTGTCCACTGCATCGCCCATCAATAGGGTTGGCAGGGCTGGCGTTCGACGGCTGCTGGGTGACCATGGCTTATTCATAAGTAGACAAATGGGAGATAACAAATACAAAATCATGATACTACTGTTAAAACGTATTGCTTTCAAAAAAATTTTTTACTAAATTAGTTACCTGTTACAAGTAGTCATGGTCCGGTGGTACCTCCTCCAGGGCAGAAACCTCTGAACACAGTTGGTCCCGCCAGAGAGCACCGCTGACATCCTCCAAAGCAGCCTCCCCCTCATCATCTCCTGCATCATCCTCAGGTTCATCCTCCGGGGCCACAGCATCACCAGCAGTGAGGCAGATGTTGTGGAGGATGGCACAAGCGGTAACAACCTGTAATGTAAAATGAAATTATTATAATATATAAAAAAGACATTTGAAAAGCCACTATATTTTAACTTACGTGAGGTACAAAAGTGTGGTGCACCTCCAGCGCTTGCAGGAAGATTGCTCTAAACCTGGTATTTATCATTCCAAAAGCACGCTCTATGATGCAGTGTGCTTTTGGAATGATGTCTGTTAAAGCGCTGGGCTCCCACGCCTTGATTTACACGCTTGTAGGGAGTGATGAGAGGGAGGGGGCTTTGTAGGCATGGGTATCCACCATCTACAAGGATGAAGTGCCCTGGAGGAGGATAGACTGACTGCCTGTATAGTGGGCTGTGGCGGAGCACCCTGGAGTCATGCACCGATCCAGGCCAGCCCACGTAGGTGTCAATGAAGCGGCCCTGATGGTCACAAACAGCCTGCAGAATGATCGATGGAAACAGTTTCCTGTTTCTGTAGCACTGACCATCAGGGCCGCTTGGAGGCTTGATCTGGACATGGCAACCGTCGATGGCACCTGCAGCTTTCTGGAAAGCTCTGTGCTGTGCCAACCCTGCAAACCCACGGGACACCACCTCCAGGTCTTCAGGTGTCTTCGGAAGGTGGATGACCAGGTGGCAAATGGCCACCACCTCCTCTGTGACTCTATGGACGATGCAGTGGACAGTCGAACGAGGCATGCCAAATACTCTGGAGACCACCCTGTAGGATGCTCCACTTGCCAACCAGAAAAGGAACACCAGGGTCTCAATTGTTGCACCCCAACCATGTCGTCGATCCTGGTTCAGGAGATTCAGCAGCACTGCAAGAGACTCTCTGCTTAACGGAAGTCTGGTCTTGGATCTTCCTGATTAAAGAATCGGTCCAGGACTGGGACACTCAGGTTAATCCTGCAGTATAGAGGCCTAGTCTGGTTAACGAGAAATACAGAGGAAACACATTTTTATTTTAAAGGTTTGCTTTTTGTTACTATGAGACATTAAAACATTATTTTCAAGTTGAATGATAATAAATATTAATAAACTGTTTTTCATAGCTGTTTTTTCTTAATTTTCTTAATTATGCACATCAAATGAGTCATAAGATCAACTAATGTGTTTTTAGATTTCAGATTTTTTTTTAACTTTTATTTTATAGCAGTCTCCAATTTTATATACAGCTTTTATGCCCCTAGGGAATAGTAACTACATAAATTAGTTACATTTACTAGTTACTGGTGAGAAAGATACAATTACACATACAGTAGTTTTGCCATACTTTTAATCTTACAATAATATCACAATATACAAAGAATATTATTAAGTATCACTAATCTTTGGGAAAGTGCTTCTGCTTACAATGTTTTGTTAATGTTTTTTTTTTCATTTTGTCTTAAAAATTAAGTAATTTGCCCATAGCTTAATATTTTTGCATGTTTTGTGAGATATATAAAAGATACAAAAGCCTTTATACGAAATTTCTTTTTAGTCTTATTGGATTAATTTCTTGGTTGGCTACTTTTTACTTACTATAGGAATAGTTCATTCTACAACCTTGTAATTACATTGCTAAAATTATCCATCAAACTAGCTAAATATGATTAGTATTGACTTATAGCTTGTAGAAAGTACTTACCTGCGTGTTATTTCTAACCCTTAGAAATAAAATATGCCTGCGACAGCGATACAGCTCCTGTACTCCATCCAGCATTAAATAAAATATAATATAATTTATTAAAATTTCGAGCTCCATTGTGCCGCTTCGTTTACGTTAGTTTATTGGTTTATCGGTTGCTTTGCGACGGGACGTTCGACGAGGTGGGGCGAAAGTTCAACTGAAGGCTAGACCGTCCAAATTCACAGCCGTTAACATCCGGTCTACCCGGTCGACAAAGGATCCAGCCCACGTAGACCAGGTAGACCGGGTCCTTCGAAGGATCCAGCCGCTGGATTCGGACACAGCCCTTGTCTGCACTTCTGCCAAGTGTGCATCGTGGTGGACCATAGGGGGCAGTGTGGGTATTGGGACAGGGCCAGAGATGTGAGCATGTCATGCTGTACTGGTAACAAATTCCACCAACCTGACTGTGTGGTCATTAATAAATTAATCTGAATGTAAATCTTTGTTGCACTAGTTGAATTAGACAAAACAGGCAGAAAGATTTGCAGATTGTCTGCATACAAATGAAAGGCTACCTTATGCTGATTAAACAGTAGGCCCAATGGTAGCATGTAGAGAGAGAACAATATAGGGTCCAATATGGAACCTTGGGGAACACCAGAAGTTAATTATCAGGCTGCTTATTATTGTCAGACATTAATAAAGGAAAGTAAATGTATGTGAAATATTACCTGCGGAGCAAAATCAAAATTGTAATGCATCATAATCTTTATACTGACACTGTCAGTAGGTGAAAATAATTGCTAATGGTTCTGAAACTAGCAAAATTGGAACTTCAGTGTGTCCCTTAAGTTGTAATTACTCTTTTACATTCACTGTTTAAAAAAATTGCCTTGCCTACTGCCTACTGCATTTTTTCACAAGCACTCAATTTTAAATCAATGTTTACACATTAAAGGGTCCTTAGCAGAATTCATGAAGAGACACCACATTCAAACCTTGGACCCGAGTTGGCTGTTGGCCAGACAGCATGATGCGTCGTTTTTTATGAAGTCCACAACTCTAAAATACATTTCACATCATGATCTTGCTTCCTGGTTTAGTCCTGGTATACTGCTAATTTAGACCTCAGTTAGTGGTTAGACCTTGTTTGAGTCAAAGGATTTAAAAAAATCCTGTACATTAAACTTATATACATATTTTTCTTTTGACTTATAATGCACATTTTTATACTTTATACTAGGGGTCATCAACGTGGTGCCCATGGGCTCTCAAGGACAGCATGAGTTGTCCTCTGGGAATGTCCTAAAAATAACGTAATGTAAATGCACTGAGAGATTAATAGAAATTAAGTGTTGCATGTTGAAATTTATCTGTGTCCTGTCTTAAATCATCATTAATTTTTCAATTCACTTTTATTTATATAGCACCAATTCACATCAAATGTAATCGCAGGGCACTTTACAACAATAATAATTTCAATACAATTATACAAACATTCCTATCAGTTAAAAGTTTCCTATGTAAGGAATCCCAGCATCAAGTTGTTGACATGGGGTTGAGCCCTATTGACACAGGCCTGCAACCACAGCAATCCGTTCAGCAATCCCTCAAACTGAGCAACCATGAAGTTACACTGGAGAGGAAACACTCCCTTTAACAGGAAAAAACCTCTGGCAGAGTATGGCTCAGTATAAGCGGTCATCTGCCTTGACTGTCTGGGGGTCTGAGACGACAGAGAAGAGACAGCATGGAGGATGCTTGGTGACTTTGAGCATCATCTGGACCGATGTTCCCCATCCAGCAGGGTTTTTTATTGTTGAGCAGGACACCAGACTGGGCGGAGCCTCTATGGACAGAAAAACACTGAGAGAAAAACAAGGTTAACAATCGCAATAACAGCAGAAAAAAAAAATTATTTGGAGAGTAGTAGAATAGAAAAGTAGAAAAGTGAAGAAAAGTTGTCAGTCTGTTCTCCAACAGTCTAAGCCTATAGCAGCATAACTACAAAAATAGCTCAAGATAACCTAAGTCACAAACTTTAAACTTTATCAAAAAGGAAGGTTTTAAGCCTAGTCTTAAAAACAGACAGAGTATCTGCCTCATGGACAAAAAACTGGGAGCTGGTTCCACAGGAGAGGAGCCTGATAACTAAAAGATCTGCCTCCTATTCTACTTTTAGAAATCCTAGGAACTACCAGCAGACCTGCATTCTGAGAACAAAGTGCTCTGTTAGGAACATATGGAACAATCAGATCTCTGATGTACGATGGAGCTGATTATTAAGGGCTTTATATGTCAGAAGGAGGATCTTAAACTCTATTCTGGATTTAACAGGGAGCCAATGGAGAGAAGCCAAAACAGGAGAAATGTGATCTCTCTTTTTAATATTCATCAAAACTCTTGCTGCAGCATTTTGGATCAACTGAAGGCCTTTAATTATATTTTTTGGACTTCCTGAAAATAAGGAATTACAGTAGTCCAGCCTTCAAGTAACAAATGCATGGACTAGTTTCTTTGCATCACTCCTGGACTGGATGTTTCTAATTTTAGCAATATTCCGGAGGTGAAAGAAAGAAATATTAGAAACCTGTTTAATATGGGATTTAAATGTCATGTCTTGATAAAAAATACACCAAGGTTCTTTACATTTTTACCAGCGGCCCAAATAATGCCATCCATAATTCGACTGTGGCTCAGTGGCAGAGTATTTGGCTTGCAATCGGAGGGTCGTAAGTTTGTTTCCAGCTTCCTGCAGTCACATGTTGGCACTTAACCCCACAAATTTTACTTTGTCCTACTGAGCCATGTTGGCTCTCGGTGTGTGAATGGGTGAATGTGGCTTCAATGTAAAGCGCTTTGAGTGGTCAGTATGACTAGAAAAGCGCTATAAAAGTTCAGTCCATTTAACTTTTTATCATATACATTTCTATCCCAGAAGTAGAAAGCTGTATAATACCATGCTATAGTCCCTTTAAAAGCAGAAATTTTTGAGTCATCCAGGTTTTATGTCTTCGATACATGCTTGTGATCTACCTAACTGATTGAAGTTTCATGGATAAATATCAAATCAAATTTTATTTATAAAGCGCTTTTTCAAACTACATAGCTATTGGAAGTGTTGTACAGATTAAAATGACCCCACAACCACCTCCCAAACCCTTAATAAAAACGTCATCACAACTATACCACCCCCGCACCCAAACCCATCTCCCATGCATGCACACACATGGAAGCAACATTGGAAAAAAGCAACAAGGGGCTGAGTACAGATGACCCAGGAAACACCATCATGGGAGCCATCTGCATCGACAGCAGTAGATCAGCAGCAGCAGCCAAGCAACTGGGCGAGGGCGCCCAGAGGAGGGAGGGCTGGTACTCCCATCTCCACCCAAGCACTACCTGGAGAGCACCCAGGCAGCTACAGCTTACCACTGCCCCCGAGGCAGAGGGCTCCCACAGAGGAAACACTGGAAGGATGATTAAAATAAGTTAAAATATTAAAATAAAAAGTAGAGAGGCAGTCTCGCTTCCTGGAAAGAGAAAGAAGCTGAAGAGATGCTGTCAGCTGCTCCCGGCTTTACCCCACCAAGCCCCGTCTACACCTGCCTGTTAGCTGCAACTGCTGCTCATGGCTCTGCCCGCCGAGTCCCCGTCGCAGCTCCGCCTCTCGGCTCAGTCACCGTTGCAGCTCCGGACCTCAGCCCAGATGCCATCGCAGCTCCTTCCTCTGTCAGTCCAGATTCAACCTCGGCCAGTCCAGTTCCAGTCTGCCCTGCTCCAGTTCCTGATTTCCCAGTGTCACTCAGCCCTCTAACTTAAACCAGTCCATCTCTATTGTCTTTTCCTCCAGTTCCTGTTCCAGCTCCTCTCAGTTCCCAAGCTGCAACCAGTTCTGCACCATTAAGATCAGTTCCTCCTGAGCCAGTCAGCCAGCCTGCCCCAGCCTGTGACCCACGCAAAAGCCTGCCGCCATCATGACTGCAGCCTTCCTGGCTTGGACAACTTCCGACGAACAAGTCAGCAGCACATTATAGGAGCAGCACGACATATGCAGCTGATAGCCACTGTGTTAATAGAACCCTTTCCACCGGAGGCGAAAGCAGACGAGTTTGCCCTGTCACAAGAGCGTCATGTCGCTGCACTTTCCTAAATACACATGGCAGTCCAATTTACGCAGTACGCCTCTGAAACACATAATTTTCGACATTTTGCATAGGGAAAGACAGGAAATCAGATGGCTCATCTGGGAATTTTCAAAATTAAAGAAATGTGCTGCTTTCCAGTTGCTTTACTTAAAAAAAGGTCACTACCTGTGTGGCCCAGTGAGAAGTCAGTACTTCATGGGATGGTCACGGGATCATTGAAGTCAGGGGCGCTGCCAAGAATTTT
Source organism: Apricaphanius iberus (assembly GCA_028564705.1). NCBI lineage: Eukaryota > Metazoa > Chordata > Actinopteri > Cyprinodontiformes > Aphaniidae > Apricaphanius > Apricaphanius iberus. Next base: position 443,321 of record JAPXFQ010000835.1, on the reverse strand, counting down.
GGGCCCCATGCCAAGAATCTTAGCAGGGCCCCCAACACAGCTGAGATTTTTTTCATATTAATTTACATTAAATCATGCACTTTATGGTATTTTTATTATCATTCTCATATATTTAAGTCATTCAGACTTTATGTAAATCATATATAACTGCTTCTGTACTGGCAAGACCACCTTAAATTCATTGTTTTGTACTTGCACTAGCAATGTAAGTGGATAACAAGTTATTTATTCTTATTTTTGCAAATTGGTTGAAAATTGGTATTGGACAGATGGTAAAACCATAGACTGTATATATTACCCATAGGTTTCTGAAGAGGAAAAATGAAGCCAACTGGGTGGTTCCCACCGCCGCCATCTTGTCCGCGTCACTGGCCTCGTCACTCTCAGAAACTCCAAAAATGGGCAAAGAGGTGGAGCTGAGAGAGGTGCTGTGAGGCTGGGGGTTGGAGGGTTGACGCTCCGAGCCAACGTAGCTACAAGCTAGTCAGAAGCTAGTCGAGAGCTAACAAAAGCTAACGTAGGCTGCAGCCGGTTTCAGCCAGAAGACTGTGGTTAAGAAACTTTTACCCCGTTTTTCAACAACGATCACTTTAGACCCAGAAACATCTTGAGTACAGAAAACATATCAATACAATAAGACCCAAATGGGTCAGGTCAATACTGCCTAATATGGTGTTATTTCCATTACCATCGGTGGAGAGTGAGGACATGGACGGGCTCTTCTTAACAACACATCCAGCAAAAAGCAGTCACAAAGTCATCATGAAAACTCAGATCCTCTCAAAAATAAAAGGCTTTTGACTCACCTCACATCTCAGACATCCATTAATTCATGCCTCCAGCTGTGTTCCTCACACCAGTACTGATCTAACCACCGATCATCCAGTCTGTCTAGAGTGCAACTCTGTAGTTTTCCAACCTGAGCTAGCCGTCTCCTGCTCTTGAGTCTCCCGCTCTTGATGCGGCGGCGTCCCGGTCCGGCTGACTTTGCTGCTCTGCTGCTCCAACTCGCGTGTAGAAAGAAATAAAAGGTCCAACTAGAACAGCAATCCTCCCAGCCACCCTGCAACCCCCCCCCCCCCCCCCCCAAATGGTAAAGCATCCCCCCAAAGCATAAACTTCTTTGTCCAATAATTGCAGCTTAACACCCAAAACGGAATAAAAACTGCAGAGGCAAATGATAGTGGAGTTTACAATCACCAAATGACTGAAGTTTTTACATTAGTCCCAGGCTGTGAAGAGCTTCCCCGCAAGCAGAGGGGGACAGCAGACTACGGAGCAAGCTATTAGCTACAGTTAGCCACCATTAGCCAACAGCGCTAGCCTAGACGGAATGGCAATCAAAAGGACACACCCCTAATTATTCATAATTTCAACATTAAATTACTAATAAACTGAGAAGTTGGAAAAAAATTCACCCCCCTCATAGTTGTCATAATGGTTAATATGAACTATCTAACCTAAAATGGTTTTTTGAACCAGGCTGTAAACATGTTTATTTTTGCTGTAAATTTGGCCTTTTTAACATGGGAGTCAATGGGAAATTGCTCCTTTTTGGAGCCAGCCCCCAGTGGATGAGGGAGGAACTTCAATTTTTGTCACTTCCTGGTTGGCTTCACTTTTTCCAAGCGGCGTTTGCCCCTTGGGTAAAACACAATCAGGATTTATAAAAGATAGGTCTATACATAATAAAATCAGATTAGTCCTTTATTCAGTAATTATAATTCTTTGACTGAAGATAAGGGTTTCATTTTAATTTTTGGATCTTTACGTAGCATTTGATTCTGTTGAGCATACATGTATTATAAAAACTTCAGAATATTTCTGGTTCTGTAGAGAGTTTATTAAAGCGAGACATATAATGTATTAGGATATTAATAGCTCGGTTTCTCTCCCCCAAGGAACACCTAAAGGATTCACTATCAATCGTGGAATCTGGCAGAGCTGTCCCTTTTCTCTCTAATTATTTATTTTAGATGCTGGGTTATTAGCTATATCTCTAAAAAAAACAATCCAGATCCCTTTGGTAATCAACAAAATTGGAATATTTTCAAAAGCATTGGTATTCTATTTACAGTTTAAAAATGTGAGCTTATGTCAATAGATTATATGGAGCAAACTGACTTATATGGTATATCCAGTTAAAATGAGGTGAAATCTTTGGGAATGATTATAACTATCCATCTATTTTCTTCCGCTTCTAAGGGTCGGGTCGCGGGGGCAGTAGCCTAAGAAGAGAGACCCAGACTTCCCTCTCTCAAGCCACTTGGGCCAGCTCCTCGGGAGGGATCCCGAGGCGTTCCCAGGCCAACCGGGAGACATAGTCCCTTCAGCGAGTCCTGGTTCTTCTTCTGGGCCTCCTCCCGGTGGGACGTGCTCGGAACACCTCACCGGGGGGGGTCCAGGAGGCATCCTGACCAGATGCCCGAGCCACCTCAACTGGCTCTTCTCGATGTGGAGGAGCAGCGACTCTACTCTGAGCCCCCTCCGGATGACCAAGCTCCTCACCCAATCTCTAAGGGAGAGCTCTCTCTTTACCACGACAGACCGGTACAGCGCCCGCATACCGGGAATACTGTGGGGGGTACTCCGGGAGTATGGGGTTCCAGGCCCTTTGAAAAGGGCAATTAGCTCCCTGTATGACCGGTGTCAGAGTTTGGTTTGCATTGCCGGCAGTAAGTCGGACTCGTTTCAAGTGAGAGTTCGACTCCGCCAAGGTTGCCCTTTGTCACCGATCCTGTTCAAAACATTTATGGACCAGCCATCACACAGCTGAACCCAGAAAGGAGGAAAACGACGTCCCGATCGGAAGCTCCATGAGCTACAAGCTTGCTAGCTAGCTTAGCAACCCTTTTTTAGCCCGCTGGGCTAACGTTGTCTGACCCCCCTCACCGATCCACAACGGAGAACACTTGGAGAACTTTAAATGTACATAAGCAGAGGCAAATTAGTTAGGATAACTAATTTTAAAGCTGTTTCCTTTTTTTAATGTTAAGTTTTTAAGTTTCATCTGCTATCTTCAGGTAAACATGGCCTCGGTCTGGAGTTTTAATCAGTATTTTTAAAAGACTTTTCCTGACAAAGAGTTATTTTAAATCCTGTAATTAAGAACTACTCCATCAGACAGGAGTTTTCTTTTCCCCGTTTTTTGTTTAATGTTTAATAAATGTATTTCAGCCACTCTAAACGCCCAACGTGTGTCGCACAGATCTAAAGTTAGAGAAGCCCAATTCTTGGTTTAGACCGGCACTTCATAAACTAAGATTGCTATTAATGGTTCAAACAGAACTCGGTTTAAAGATAGATTGTTTAAGAACAGAAACTGATCTTAATATCCCTGTTTGAACTTGCCTTATTTGATCAAAATACGGGAATTGAATTGTTTTACTGCCATGATCAATCCGTGAATTAAGTAATTCTCCAAAGGTTAATTACTCTTATCCAGATCATTTTTTAAAATAATATTTATTAATCCAAATAATGTTTTGTATTTTCTTACATTGCTTAGTTGTTTAGAGGTAAACCATTGGTGATAAATTAGTTTAACTAATTACAATTAGTGAAACTAGGGGCGCACGGTGGCGCAATTGTTAGATTCCCGCCGGGGACGCTGTGGGTGCTGAGGGTGTGTTTGTTCCTCCATTTCATTGGCGCCCACACCCTAGGTGGGGTTGGCGAAAGGCCCTTTCTGTGTGGAGTTTGCATGTTTTCCCCGTGTTCCCTTGAGTAGCTAATGTGAGCTACTCCCACAAAAACATGTACTAATTCTGGGCTGTATACTGCCCCCTCCTGGCTGACCGCGGCGCCTTATGGATTGGGGAGGATCTGGCTGGAATAATGTGATCCTTCCACGCGCTACGTTCAGCTGGGGAATCCCCACCACTTCAGGTGAAAAGAAGGGTTCATCACTCCTCAAAGCATGAAGGAGGTTTGAGCTCAGTGTAGGGCCCTCCAGGGGTTGGCGGAGGGAGAGCAATGCCCAGGACTGGACTTATGAACACTGGGTGATGAATAATGGGGAAAAACTATGGGATAAAAAAACAAAACAACAATCAGTGAAACTAATTCAGCTTTATTCCAGCATTTACAGATCAAGCCTTGGTTCCTAAATGACCCAGATTTCTGCAGAATCATATCAGAATGAATGGTTTCTCATCTTATTACATATCCATCTTTTTGTGTTCTTTTATTTTTAATTATACATTTGTTTTACTCAGTAGTGTGCCCTTTTTCTAGCTTGGTGAATTAAAATGTTTTTCTTATTTTTCCTTTTGTAAATAAATCTAGTATTTTTGAGGAGAAACTGTTGTCGTTCTTGATTCAGCACACACATGGAAAAGTTTATGGTCAATAGACGGCAAAGAATTTATTCCTTCAGATTACGAGACTGACATAGACATTTGACTTAAAATAGTTACTGAAAAACGTGGTGCCCCGATTAATAATAATTTCCATAAATTATTATTCTTATTGACTGCCATAAGCAGTCCCTTGACTCTTAATAGCCAAATGCTTACATTCTTGGTAAAACCCCCAAGACATCCAAGGTCTTTCGGGGACACTTAATGCACAACAACTAAAGGAACAAAAGACTGTCGATCCAGTATGTAAATACACACAGACTGACACTCCCCTTACTGAATGCAGAGAAGAACAAGCCGATTTCAACCTCAAAATATTTGCTTTTAATATTCCAATTCCTACTGTCTCAAACATGAAGATGCAACTTTGAATCTTCAACTAATAGATTCCAGTGAAGTGAAAATCACAAATAAAATGTAAAAAACGGAACATTTAGAACTTTATTGCAAAATGTTTGCAAAAAGTGCATTGCTGTGGGTAAGAATTATGATTTTCAACACTGAAAAAGTTAAAAAGATGCCAGGTATTTAAGGCAGAACACTGTTGAAATCCTTCATCAGCCTGGAGGAGGACGCAAACTCCATTGATACCCGCCATACCAGGACCTAATAAAACAAATAATTGTAAAAAACAGAATTAGGTTTCTAGATATGTAGTTAAATTCTAAATAACTAGTTGGAAACAATTAGTGCTAAGGAGAGCTAAAGCATATGGTTAAAATATGATGCTGTATGTTTACCTGTCTCTGCTCTCTGCACCTTGTAATCAGCTGGCGAGCAGCAAGAACATGTTTGTACACTTCTTTAGTAATCCAGATAAGTGTGGGAGCACCAAAGAAGCATTTGAAGGATACGATCAACAACTCTGCCCTTAAAATCTGTCTCTGTTTGGGATTTTTCCTTTCCTCTCTACACATGGGCGTAACCTTTACAGTTGTGTTGCGACGCTTTAGATGATGCTGAGACGCAGCACTGACTAGACTCCATGTTTGTGGAAGCACAAACTGGTTATTAGAATGAACCAGTTAAACTCTGGCTCTAGCACCTACTCCGGTTCTTCCCAAATGGAAAAACCCTAAGTGTGAACAGTGTGAAAAGAGCTTTGATGTGCTCTACTTGGATACAAAAAGGGTTACTGAGGTGAAATCACACAGCTGACAGAAATGAAGGAAAACTGTAGACATACTTTCAGAACAGAATTAAATCCTACATAACTCAGTGGGGTGTAAAAATAAAGGTGTAGTAATAAAATAGCTTATTTCGATGATAAGCTTATTATATTTAGCATTTATCAACCTCTTTTTTTTCTATTTCACCACCCCTCTATGGATCAATAGATATTTTTATACAACTCTTGCTCTGTCTCACTGCATAGTTTAAATCAGGGATTATAGATTATTCCTACTGTAAAAACATCCAAACCAGTATATTATCTTTAGATGCAGAAAAAGCATTTGATAGAGTTAACTGGAAATTTTTATTTGCAACCTTACGTAAATTCAGGTTCAGAAATTCATTAATAAACTGGCCAGAAATATTATACAGCTCCCAAACGGTATGTATTATGACTAATTTTTAAACATCATCAGCTTTTTTTTCTTCAGAGAGGTACCAGGCAGGGATGTCCACTTTCTGTTTGCTATTTTTATTGAACCATTAGCAGCAGCAATCAGGCAAACTAATAATATTAAAGGTATACAATGCAATAAAATAGAATATAAAATCAGTCTGTATGCATGTGATTTACTACTTTTCTTCAGCATTCACAAACCTCTTTCTCTCAGGTGATCGAGTTGATAAAATCATATTTAAGAGTTTCAGACTATTCCATAAATTGGTTAAAATCTACAGTTATTCCAATCAACTGTTCTTTCCAGAGTCCCTTTGCCGTGCAACTTCGGTCAGGAAATATTACAGATTCAGGAATCCAAGACTGGCAGACTTATCAAAGCTAAACTATGTCCCACTTTTAAAAAAAGTGGAAGATGATCTGGCAAGATGGAAATCCCTTCCAATATCACTTATTGGAAGAGTAGCTACAATAAAAATGATGATCTTGCCTAGAATCATTTAATTATTCTTAATGATACCGAGCAAACCATCACCTGATTGGTTTAGATCTCTGGACTCTTCTGTCTCTAAATTTCTTTGGAAAGATCAACCCCTATGCATTAGGTTGAAAACACTGCAGAAGTCCAAAGATAAAGGAGGTCTAGACCTACCAAACTTTCGTCATTATTTCTTAGCTAAAAGACTCCAATACATATCAAGATGGTTAAAACACAGTTATATCGATGAGTGCTGGGTAGATGTAGAACAGACACTATCCAATAAGATAAAACTTTCAGATCTCCCATTTATTAGCTCAAATATAAAACAAAATTATTTTTTTAAAGGTATCAGTATCAGCTCCTCTCTGACAGCTTGGTGGGAATTTCTTAAAATGACAGAGTCCTTAGTAGTCCCATATAGATGTACACCCACCTGGAATAACCCGGACATCTTACAAAAAAATATGTATGACGATTTTTCCAAATGGGAGATGTAAAAGAATTGAATACCTGGAACACATGTTTGAAGGAAAATACTTTATCCCCTTCAATACACTGGTTATACAACACGGGATTAACAAAAATAAATTCTTAGAATATCAACAAATTAAATTGATTATAAAATATATATTTAAGATCAATACGGTTGAATTACAAATTCAAGTAAAAGCTTTAGACTTTCGTAATCTTACCTCCCCCAAACTGCTATCTAAAATATAAAACATTAAATACATTAGATGAATCAATAGACCTTCCCATCTCATTTGACCAAAACCTCTGGTCTCAGATTTCTTTCAGAACCTTTAAATTTCTTAAAAATCCTAATCTATGATTAATACAATATAAAATCCTTCATAGAGTACATTATACAGGCCAACGGATGTTGAAGATGGGTTTTAGGTTGTCTAATACCTATTTACCATGTACAAGCAATCTACCAGACAATTATACTCATACTCTTTGGTTCTTCCCACCTGTTAAGACATTTTGGCACCAGATTTGTGAAAACCTATCAAAGTGTCTGAAATGTAGTATCACACCTTCTACCCCAGTTTGCTTGCTGGGGAATTTAGATGAAGTTACCATGGATACAAAGTCTATGTAATTAGTTCACATTGCCTTATGCATCACTAAGAAAAATATCCTCTTGAATGAGAATCAGATTTATTGCCAAGTAATTTACATTACAAGGAATTTGTCATGTTTTGACGGTGCTGACATAGAAACAAGCAGAAGCATGAGAAATAAAAATGTAGGCATAATAAACTTTTAACCATAAACAGAAGTTATGCGCACACTGCATACACATTCATTAACCCACTTTTGTGTGTAGTGAATGTGTAATTCTTAGTGCATATTACTAGATCTGTTTTGTTAAAGTTGTTCTGTTCTATTGGTTGTTTTTGTTTGTTTTGTTTTCCCATTCCTCTGCCGTCCAACAGAGGTGGAGGACTGGGATGTTTTCTAGTGTTCATTGTTTACCTCCCTATCTTGTATCATCAGTTCACACTTCTACCGGTCCTGTTTCTCTTCTTCATCTTCTTTCTTCCTTCTTATTTTGATTTCATGTCCATAACTTCAAGAAATTAAACCTACAGTGATCACAAAATAAGATTTTTTAAACATATATATCAAGTAGAGTATTATAGCAAAGTTGTAATGCTATAATGCTTTACTAGATTTTTTCTGACAGAGGTTTTCCTGACACCTGTTTTTCTGAGGTTGTTTCGTTTGAAGCAGTTTTGTCTGAAGATGAGGGATGTTTTTCTGAGACTGACACCTGAGTCCGAGGATGTCCTAAAATGAACACCGTACTTGTGATTACTTGTGGTTGTGGTGAATGGTTTTTGTGACTATGAATAAGATTTTGGGTGGTTTAAGCTATAAGATATTGTCAACTTAAAAAGGTGTTGTTAACTTAAAAATTAAAAATTGTCAGACTTTGAGCTGACTGGCACCCCAGCATTAAAATAAAGTAAGCTTAACCGCTACACTGTGTCCAGCAGCCTCGCCTCTGATAAGTCTGGTGTGACACAGTGTTGAAGCGTATTAAACATTATTACAGAATTGTATCGCAAAGCCTGCCTCTTGTTGCCCCTTGCATTTTAACTTACACTGTCTAAGTTGTCATACAATGCTAGAATAGAATAATCCTTTATTGTCCCACAACGGGGAAATTCAGATGTAACAGCAGCAAAGTGGCAGCTACTATAAGCATTGGATTCACACAAGTAGACAAAACCTAAAACTGATACCAAGAATTAAAACAATTCAATTCAGTTTATTTATGTAGTGCAAATTCCCAACAAATTTCATCTCAAGACACTTTACAAGAAAAGTCATTTTAATACACTTATGCAAACATTCCAATCAGTTTAAAAATATATATACTTAAGGAGTCCCAGCAGATTGTGCTGAGTCATTGATGTGAGGTTGTGTCCGGATCATGCAGAATCCGACCACAGCAATTCCTCAGCAATCCCTCATACTGAGCAAGCATGTAGCGACAGTGGAGAGGAAAAACTCCCCTTTCACATGAAGAAACATCCAGCAGAACCAGAACCTGGCTCAGTACAAGCGGTCATCTGCCACAACCATCTGGAGGTCTGAGATGACAGTGAAGAGACACAGAAAGAACAAAAGAACTGATGTAAGAGTACTATGTATGTTAAAAATAGTAAAAAGTTGACAACAAGACGTGGAGGATGCTCAGTCACTGGGAGCATCATCTGAACCGAGGCTGGGAAATTAAGTGTTGTTGAGGGACACGTATGTCAGAGGAGAAAAGAGAAAGAGACAAGGAAGAGCGGAGAAGAGGGAGGAAAAGTGCAGAAATAACAGAGACACAACAGAGAAATCTACCTGAATTATTTTTTTTTCATGCTTGGACACTTTATACCTTGGGCATCTCTCTGCAACACACATTTTCTGTTTCTGATAATGAAGTACAGTGGCCGCAGGTGTACCTGTAGAGGCAGAGTCACACGAATTTACTCGCGGTCATCTGTATTTAGCATTAGATTTGGCCAATAACAACGTATCACTCAGAGACACGCCCATTCTTTGCCGTGATGCCACTACAGGCTCACCATCTGCTGCTGCCCCAGGCAGAGAATGAGATAGCGACTCAAAATGATTTGGCTCAAGGCTGCTTGCCTCCTCCACAGAACTTATCTCCCTGTACTCTGTCCCTCTGGTAAAGGAGGTGGAGAAAAATCTTCAAATTACTTCCCTTTGAGGCAATAGAGATCGTGTTACTACAGCTCTCTCCATTTTTCTGGCCGTCTTTGACACTTTGCTGATCCAACATGTTAGTCACAGCCCAGACCACGCCCAGCCCTTCATCCACCCCCTTATTCCCTTATTGCCTTTTGAGCCATTTTTAAAAAGAAATGTGGGCGGGGTTATACTCTGGTAGGGGTTGAGTTACTCTTTAAATACCAGCTAAGAGAATAGGAGGAAAATTTTGAAAACCCCCTGAGAAACCTGCAGGCACTTCAGGGGGTAGATAACATTTCCTGACGATTCTTACAGAGGTCTAGTAGGATGGAACTAGTGATTTCATCAGAACTCTTGCTTCTTCTTTAAAATTGGTTTAAATTTAGAAAGTTGAAAAAAGCATATAGTATATTTCAGGCAAACTAAATAACATCTTCCACAGTCTCTTCTTGAAGGCAAGACAAGGTTTTAAGAGATTATAAAAGATATTTGTGTTGATGCTACAACTTTTTTGTCTGTTTTAAAACCAGCAACCTCTGTAGCCGCGCTTTACAGAACCAGGCAGTTTGTTGAATTTGCTTGTAAATGAAACATTTGGAAAATTTTCTTGTGATACTAAATAGGGGGGTAATCATAATCAGTAATTGTTAGTTTGGGAATATTTTCCCATTCCAGTATTTTAACCATTATTTACTAAACCAATTCCCTAAAGTTACTGTGTCTCCAAATCTTTAATAACATCTTGAATTCAAATGCATCAAGCTTTATTAAATATTAATTTAGGATTTGTAAAATCTTCAACAGGGTATAAATATTTTATGATGTTTATTTTCCTTCTTTTAGAAGTGGCACATTTCTTCTGCTGCAAAATAGATGTGTTGTTTGAAACAAAGATTACAGACTGATTTTTGAGCAATCACTCACTACATTTACATGTTCAAAATATATTTAATCCAATCAGAGATCGGATTAGAATTTCCCATCTATCTGGATGTAAGAGGCGTTTAAATGCGCTGCATGTCTGAACAGCATAAATCCTTTTGACATGCACAGAACTATCTATAACACGGAAAACAGCCTTTAGAAGAAGAAATAGACTTCCACTGTAAACAAACATGGCTGTGATGGACTACGATGTTCTTCAGAGTGATTTTATCTTTTTTGCCGTTAGTGTTTTACATCCACAAGCCTTCATTCTTATGTACACAATCAAATTACAAACCAAATCCCTTTATTTAATTAAGACAATGTATATGACGTCGACACGACTTAACAGACGTGCAGGAATTACCTACTGTACATTCGGAATGGGAGTATAAAAAGTAGAAGAGCGAAGAAAAGTGGTCAGTCTGTCCTCCCAACAGTCTAAGAATGTAGCAGCATAACTACAAACATAGCTCAGCATAACCTAAGCCACTAACTATAAGCTTTATGAATCTCTACTTATGCACAACCTGTGGTAAAGAAAAAAATAACTTCAGAATTCTTCCTTGAGTTCAGATGCATTTATACAATGAGCTGGTTATGTATAAAACAAATGAACTCACTAATTGAACATATGTTCATGTGGAAATGGCTATGAAGGCCCTTAACTGCATAGACTATTAAGTGTTGGATTTGTTGTTGTATATCAGATTATATGACTCACAAGGACTAGAAGAAATGATCCCTGACCTAATCCTGACTGTACATTCAGATATCAGCAGAAACATTGATCCAACTCTCACCAGATTTTATCTTGTTCCATTTACCCCAGTAGTCTGTGTCTAAGAAGCACATAAAAGACATTTCAATAACCTCTCAGAAGGCATTTCAAGGGACAGTACACGTATTTTTCCACATATAATTTATAAAGATTAGACTGAAAATAAGTCCCAAATGACCCTTTCAGACTATTTAAGAACATTTTGTAGAGTTGAAACTTTCAAACCAAGCAAACAGTTAATAATGAAAGGGTGTAAACATGAAACCAACTTTGACCCGAAGGCTGTTGTTGGAAATCTAACAGTGAGTAAAATGTTTGTTCAGAATATTAAAGGGGAAGTTTTTGTTTTTTTTCAATCTAGACCTTATATATAGCATGCATTATGTTTGCCTACTCACCCAGACACATCCAGACAAGTTTGGAGCCACTTGTAGTTCTTCGGGGGAAGTTTATACCCAGTCGCAATCAGCGTATATCCATATGATGGGAGTCAAAGGGGGTACAGAGGTGCCATCTCTAAATTTAAATCAATTCAAAAATACTTTATTGAGGAAATTAAGCGGTGTTGTAGCTCATTACTAATTCTTTTTCAATGAGTTTTTGTAGACCATGATGGCTGTGGGGGGAAAGGATTTCCTGTAGCGGTCTGTGTTGCAGCGAAACTGAAGAAACCTCCGACTGAAGATACTCTGTTGCTGTAGGACAGTCTCATGAAGAGGATGCTTAGGGTTGTCCATAATATTTTTCATTTTATGAAGAATCCTTCTTTGCATCATTATCTCCAAGGGTTCCACAGTTGTACCCAGAACAGAACCAGGACAGAACCAGCCTTCTTCATCAGGTTATTGAGCCTTTTTCAGTCTCTGGCTCTGATGCTGCCACCCCAACAGATGATGGACGAAGAGATGACACTCTCCACCACAGACTGTAGAAGATCTGCAGCATCTGCAGCAAAAGTACAGATTGTGCATTAAACTGTGCATTAAAAAGTTATTGTATAACTTCCAATAAATTAGTATATATAGTCATAGTACTGTATAGTGAGTTACAACTTTAGTGGTGTTGTTGGGTTGATTAGTGCAATATACAGTGCTGATGTAAACATCTATGTTCGTTGGGAGCAGTATTAATTGTACAGTCTTATGGAACATTCAGACTGCAGAGACCCTGCTTGGCGAGTAGCTACAATCCACGGCTCGTCCTTCATCCTCCGCTCTCAAGTAGCTCCAGGCGGCGGCTCATGTCATCCTCCGTCTTCCCTGCCCTTAATGCCGGCATCCCGTTGCTGATTGGTTGCTGCCCTGCGTTTGCTTCCCAAAGTTCCATGTTCCCAACTTCATGCAGCGACTGCGGGGGAGCCTTGAAGGAACGCCCGAGCAGCAGCTGCATTGATGTGCTGCTGCCAGCTGCGCCGACGCATGCGACCATCTGCATGGCAGCCTGTGCGCAGCTTGATGCTCACTTGCTGTATACGTACCATAGACTTTGTATGTAATCTAACTGCTCTGCTGCTTGGCAGCAAAGGGAGGTCTGAACGTTCCATAGCAGCTGCAGGGAGGAAGGAGCTGCAGAAACGTTCCTTCCTGCATCTAGGATGCAGCAGTCTGTCACTGAAGGAGCTCTGCAGTTCAGCTACATTTCCATGAATGGGGTGGGAGACTCTGTCCATCAGATATGTTATTTTGGCCAGAGTCCTTCTGTCTCCCACCACCTGTACTGGATCCAGGGTGCATCCAGGTTGATGTTTTCTGACTTGAATTAGTGCTAATTCATTAGCGGAAGTAGCTGTATACATCTTCACAATAAGAGTATCCATTTCGTGATCTAATGAAAATCTGGAGAATCTGCTGAGTGTTTACTGATGTGAAAATGGTAAATTGTGACATTTGACATGTGATTATATGATATGTGATGTTATGTGATATGATCATTATCACAGACTAGTGATATCCAAATGTTAAGTTTAGACATATATTTTGGTTAGTTCTACCTGTATTTGTTTGTATTTTTCATATGAGACCACACATACATTGTGAATGTGACTGTGGAGTTCAAAACAAAAATTCAATGGATTTCTCCTATATTTATTTTGAAAAAAGCAACGGCATCTGGATTTGTCCTTTATTTACACTGAAAATGGTTGTCTTTTGGTAATATTTAGGAATGGTGATTGATTCACAGCTACCCTGTGATTAATTAGATCAACATGTTTAATTGTTTGACAGTCATACTAAAAAGAGGGTTTTTGGATTGGTTGGATAGGCTGGATCTGGTCTTCCATTGTTTAAGGACCATTTTAGCACCGCACCGTTTCAAAAATACCAGTTTGGCACCAGTATTGGATAAAACCTAAACGATACCCATCTCTAAGTAGCAGATTGACAAAAAGTAATCAGTCTGTCCTCCAACAGTCTAAGCATTTAGCAGCATAACTACAAAAATAGCTCAGGATAACCTAAACCACTCTAACTATAAGCTTTATCAAAAAGGAAGGTTTTAAGCCTAGTCTTAAAAATAGACAGAGTATCTGCCTCATGGACTAAAACTGGGAGCTGGTTCCACAGGAGAGGAGCCTGATAACTAGGCAAGGCAAGGCAATTTTATTTATATAGCACACTTTCAACACAAGGCAATTCAATGTGGTTTACATGATTCAGTGATAATTATACCAAATACATGGTTAAAGAAGCATGATTAGGAAAAACAGAAACATATAGGTTTGTGCAATATAGATTAAAAAGAGATAAAACACAATAGGTTAAAAAGAAAAAAAGAAATAAGAATAAAACTTAAACCAAGAGAATCAAATAGTGATCAGAAAGAGCAATTTATGACTCAAAGGCAGATCTGAATAGTAGAGTTTTAATCTTTGATTTAAAAGAGCCTAACGATTCAGCATTTTTGCATTCTTCAGGAAGTTTGTTCCAGATTTGTGGAGCATAGAAAATGAAAGCTGCCTCTCCTTGTTTAGTTATAATTTTAGGAATGTTAAGTAAGCTCGAGTTGGAGGACCTGAGTGGTCTGCTGGGTTGGTATAGTGACAGCAGATCTCCAACATACTTTGATGCCAAACCATTCAGTGATTTATAAACTAGTAAGAGTATTTTAAAGTCTATTCTCTGAGCTACAAGGATCCAGTGCAAGGACTTAAGAACTGGGGTGATGTGTTCTACTTTCCTAGTTCTAGTGAGAACACGGGCAGCAGCGTTCTGGATCAGCTGCAGCTGTCTGATTGATTTTTTAGGTAGACCTGTGAGGACGCTGTTGCAGTAATCAATCTGACTAAAGATAAACGCATGGATCAGTTTTTCAAGGTCCTTCTGCGACATCAGTCCTTTATTCCTAGAAATGTTCCTCAGGTGATAGAAGGCTGACCTTGTTATTGCCTTTATGTGACCCTGGAGGTTCAGGTCTGAGTCCATTATTACACCTAGATTACGGGCCTGATGAGTCGTTTTTAGTTCTATTAGCTGAAGCTGTATGCTGACTTTGGATCGTTCCTCCTTAGGTCAAAAAATAATTACTTCTGTTTTGTTTCTGTTTAGCTGGAGAAAGTTATGGGACATCCAGTCGTTGATTTGTTCAATGCATTAATTTAAGTTATGGTAACTTATATGATTGGCTGCTATAATTTGGTTAGTGGGAGCATATAAATATTAAAGAGGAGGGGTCCCAGGATGGAGCCCTGGGGGACCCCACATGCGATTTCTGTTTGTTCTGATGAGAAATGTCCAATGGACACAAAGAACTTCCTATTTTTGATGTATGACTCAAACCATTGAAGTGCTGTACCAGTGAGTCCCATCCAGCTCTCCAATCGTTCCAGTAATATTTTGTGATCAACAGTGTCAAACGCTGCACTGAGGTCCAACAGAACCAAAACTGTGGTTCTACCACTGTCTGTATTTATACGGATGTCATTGAAAACTTTGACTTGGGCAGTGTCAGTGCTGTGATGGGCACGGAAACTAGATTGAAAATGATCTAAGGAGTCGTTCATTGTCAGGAATGTAGTTAGCTGTTGAGATCCACCTTTTTCAGTAATCTTACTGATGAATGGGAGATTAGAGATTGGCCTATAATTCTGCATCAAGGTATTATCTAGGTTGTTTTTCTTTAAGAGGGGTTTGATAACTGCTGTTTTGAGGGCCTGGGGGAAGACACCTGACTGGAGGGATGCGTTAACTATTTGCATCAGATCGGACTTAATGACAGGGAGAACTTTCTTTAAAAAATGTGTGGGTAAGATATCGAGGCAGCAAGAGGAGAAGTTCAGTTGTTTAATAATTTCATCAAGATGTGATTGATTTAGTTTTTTGAAATTTGACATTTTACCTGCATTATTTTTACATGGGAATGATAATTGTGGTGGGTTGGGTGCTGCTTTACAGATTGATCTTCTAATTTCTAGAATCTTTTCAGTGAAGAAGTTGGCAAATTCAGTACAGGCCCTAGTGGAGTGTAGCTTAGGAGCTGCTGTCACTGGAGGATTGGTTAGTCTTTCAACTGTTGTGAATAGAGTCCGAGTCTTGTTAATGCTTCTGTTAATGATTTCAGAGAAGAAGGTTTCTCTTGCAGTTTTCAAAGTTAAGTTATATTTGTTCAGCTTGTTTTTGTAGATCTCATAGTGAACCTCGAATTGAGTTTTCTTCCATTTTCTTTCAGTCTGACGGCACTCCCTTTTTTCACTACGTACAAGAGGATTGTTGGTCCATGGAGACTTGTTTCTACCTGAGACTACTTTATCTTAAGTTGGAGCAATGGTATTGATGATTTCTGAGACTTTAGTGAAAAAGTTATCTACCAGGTTGTTAACAGTGTTTGTTGGGGGGTGGGGTGGGGGTGTTGGGTGTGTGAGGTAGAGCAGTACATTTGTTTAAAGATTTCAGCTGAGCTGTCCACAAGGGAGCGTTTTTTTACTATGGTCTTATTTTGCTTAGATAGTTTATCAGGGATCATGCTTTCAAAGAAGATGCAGAAGTGGTCAGATAATGCAACATCCAATACGGAGATGTTAGAGATTTTTAGTCCTTTGCTAATGATTAGGTCTAAACTGTGACCTTGTTTGTGTGTTGGCTGATTGACATGTTGGATTAGACCAAAGTTATGGAGAGTATAACTAAGTGATTTAGTCCGTCTATCCTGGGGGTTGTCAGTATGAATGTTTAGATCTCCCACAATAATCAGTTTGTCATATTCAATACATATTAAAGAAAGAAGGTCATTTAGGTCATTAATGAAGTTTGAGCTAGCTTTGGGGGGTTTGTACATATTTATGAGTAAGACCTTGTTTGGCTCTTTTATCTCTGTAGCAAGGTATTCGAAGGAGTGAAATGTGCCCAGAGATATCTTTCTAAAGTTCTGTGAGATTTTTTTTTATTGTGTCCAGTCCCCCCCCCCCTTCTTTCTTTCCTGCTTTCAGTTAGAAAGCTATAATTAGGAGGAGTGGCTTCCGACATTGAGGATCTTTCGTTAATTGCATCTAACCAAGTTTGACATAAAAACAGAGCCTGTAAATTATTATTAGTAATAAAGTCATTGATTAGAAAAAAATTATTTGATAGTGACCGGATATTGAGTAATGCCAATTTAAGAGATTTATTGGTAGTTTTTAAATTATTCTGACAGGTGATATTTATGAGATTTGACATGATACGGGGGGATTTGCATTTGTAAGTTCTCTTAAAATGATTTCTAAAAGTAGAATGGGTGGCAGATCTTTCAGTTATCAGGCTCCCCTCCTATGGAATCAGCTCCCAGGGTTGGTTCCTGAAGCAGACAATTTGTCTATCTTTAAAACTAGGCTTAAAACCTTCCTCTTTGAGAAAGCTTACAGTTAAAGACATGTTAACAGGTAGTTAGAGACAGGTTAGACAGGTAGCTAGGAAGAGATAGGGTAATGTTAGTAGTCAGGTAGAGTGTCAAAAGCTAGGAAGGGATAGGAAGAGGTAGAGTAGCTAGGTAGAGGTAGATTAATGTAAGCCAGGTAGAGAGTGTTAGTAATTAGGTATCTAGGAGACAGATTAATGTTAGTAGCTATGCTGCTTTAGGCTAGGCTGTTGGAGGACATTGTTAGAGACAGTTCCTACTATCTCTCCTATTTCTCCCGAACTGCATGATGTGTTGTCTGTTCAAGCGCTAACCTGTTTTCTCTTAGTCTCTTCTTATAGTAGGTGCTCCTGACCCGCCCTGCTTGACGACCCTGACTAAGATGGCATTGCAGTGACGGAAAGTTCTCCACGACCTGCAACAAACTTCTGCATCAGTTCTGTTGCTCTTTCTATGTCTCTGTTCTGTATCTCTGTTCTGTATTCTCCAAAGCACAGACGGTCTCTGCAGATGACCGCTTGTGCTGAGCCTGGTTCTGCCGGAGGTTTCTTCCTGTTAAAAGGGAGTTTTTCCTTTCCACTGTCGCTTCATGCTTGCTCAGTGTGAGGGATTGGTGAGAATTACATGACGCAATCTTCTGTGGTTCTCTAATTTCTACATTAAATATTGTATTGTAATAACTCTTCTTGTAAAGTGCCTTGAGATGACATCTGTTGTGAAACGGCGCTATATAAATAAACTGAATTGAATTGAAATTGAATTCTGCTTATAATAACAGGAATACTATTTTCGTTCTTTGTTTTCTTCTTTTTTTTAAAAGGACGGGTAGAAGTGTGAACTGATGATACAAGATAGGGGGGTAAACAAAGGACACAAGAAAACATCCCAGTCCTCCACCTCTGTTGGACGGCAGAGAAGTGGGAAAATAAAATAAACAAAAACCACCAATAGAACAGAACAACATTAACCAAAAACATCTAGTAATATGAACTAAGAAGTACACATTCACTACACACAAAAATGGATTAATGAACACAACACAAATTTTTCTGGTAAGCTCCTGGTAACAACTAACTAATGACGATAACCTCAGCTCAAGATATGTCCGTACACACCAATATCCCCACACCTATGTGTGTGTGTGCGAGCATGCAGGTGTGAATAACGTTTGCCCATGCGTGTGATTGATAGCTGGTGTGAGGAACCGTCAATCCATCCTACAGGAATCGACGCAGACATGAAGGAGGCAGGAGACGCACGCGTCCAGATTCCCACAAAGCGCAGGAGCCACAGGCGGACCAGTGCGGGGCCGATCACCCACCAAGAGAGCCATCCACCATTGACCAGCGGGCAGGGGCATCAGTCAACAACAGGGAGTGATGGAGGGGAAAAAGATGCACCTGGCCACAGGGCAGCCAAACACCCGTCTTAACAATCATACGTACCCTCCCTCTTACGCGCAGACATTCTCATCAACACAGGACACCCGAAAAAGGACACTGTACAGTCATTCATACACCCCATACATACTCTATACTCCCAGGCTTAGGCTTTGCCCCTATACAGCAACCTGCCCCTACACCCGGGAGACAAAACCCTTACCCACCAGGATGGGGACAAGCAGACCGCCAAGGCCCCCACCCTGGCAAGAGTAGCCCACCATCCTGGGTCCCCGATCAAACGGCCTGATATGGGTTTATCTTTCCAAAGATATTTAGAAACAGAGGAGTCCAGAGATCTAAACCAATCAGGTGATGGTTTGCTTGGGATCATTGAGAATAAATCATTGATTTTTGGCAAAACCCCTTAATTTTATTGTAGCTACTCTTCCAATAAGTGATATGGGAAGGGATTTCCATCTAGCCGGATCATCTTCCACTTTTTTAAAAAGTGGGACGTAGTTTAGCTTTGATAAGTCTGCCAGTCTTGGTGAGATATTGATTCCTAAATATGTAATACTTCCTGACCAGAGCTGCACAGCAAAGGGACCCTGGAAAGAACAATTGATTGGAAGGACTGTAGATTTAAACCAATTCATGGAATAGCCTGAAACTCTTGAATAAGATTTTATCAACTCGATTACCTGAGAGAGAGGTTTACGAATGCTTTTTCTGCATCTAAAGAAAATATATTGGTTTGGATGTCTTTACAGTAGGAATAATCTATTAAATCTATTAATCTACTTGAATTTGTAGACAAGACCCTACCTTTTATAAAACCTGTTTGATCAAGATGAATTATAAAAGGTGTTATTTTCACTATTCTTCTGCAAGAGCTTGCAAATTATTTTAAGATCAACATTGATGAGAGAAATGGGTCGATAACTGGTAGGAGACATAGGGTCTTTCCCTGGTTTTAATAAAATATTGATGCAGGCAGAGTTCATGTTTGGCGGAAGTTGGCCATTTTCCTTTGTTTCCTGTAACATTTTGTAAAATTTTGGTGCCAAGATCTCCCAGAATTATTTATAGAACTCTACTAGAAATGGCCTTATTATTAGGCATGGTTTGAAAGGCCTCCTGGAGTTCAGCTACTGCTAGCGGTGAATCCAGGGTCTTTGCTTGACTGTCTGGATGTTTCGGAAGAGTTATTTTATCCAGAAATTGTTCAATTCCATTATTTGATGGGTTTATATCCGGTGTGTATAAATTCTCATAAAATTATTTGAAAGTGTTGTTTATTCTTTCTGGATCATATACTATATTCCCAATTTGGTATTTGATTGCACATATAGTTGTTTTTTCTTTATTTATTTTCAACTGATTAGCTAAGAAGCTACCTGATTTATTATTATGTTCAAAGTTTTCTATTAGAAGTCTTTGGATTAAGAACTGTGTTCGTTTATTAATAATTTCATTTAATTCTAATTTTGCTTTTGGTATTTTGCTTAAGTTTTCTTTATCCAGGGAAGCTTCTAATGATCTGATAGTTTCTTCTTATTCCTGAACATGTTTATTTTCTGTTCTCTTTTTATTTGATGAGAATGACATTATTTTACCTCCAATCACAGCTTTCCCTGCCTCCCAGAGAGTGGATGGCGACATACCAGGAAGTCATTAAGTTTGAAGTATGAAGCCCATTTGTTTTCAATATATTTAATCAATTCTCTATCCTTAAGTAATGATGTATTAAATCTCCAATTTTTATATTGAAGGGTTGCTATTCTATTTGCTAAATTTAAAGAAACAGGAGCATGATCGCTGATAACTATAGGATGTATCTCAGTGTCTGAAATGTCATTCAACAGTGAGCTGCTGACTAACAAATAGTCCAATCTAGAATAAGAATGATGGACATTTGAGTAAAAAGTGTATTTTCTGTCGTTGGGATGAAGTGATCACCATGCATCGCAGAGTCCATAATCCCTCATGTACTGTTTAACTATATCTATGGATTGCCAGCTGCGCTGAGTCCCTGCTGTACTGAGCCTGTCTATTTCTTCATTTAATCCAAAGTTAAGGTCCCCCCCGAGAACAAGTGAGCAGTCCATGTGATTAGCCAAAACCGAGAAAAAGGTATGAAAGAATGAGGGCTTGTCAACATTTGTACCATATACACTAACTATACATAACTTTTGGTTATGTATAAAAAGTTTTAATATTATAAATCTACCCTCTGGATCTGTAACTGTGTCTATTACTTTAAAATTAGTATTTTTATTTATTAATATTGCTACTCCTCGTTGTCTAGAGTTATAGCATGACGAATATACATTAGGATACTCCGGTGATTTTAAATCATTAGCAGTTGAGCTTGATTTATGAGTCTCCTGTAGTAAGAAGACATCTGCCTTCAATCTCTTAAGATAGTTGAAAATCTTAATCCTTTTATCTCTGGAGCCAGATACGTTAATATTCCATGTTAGAAATTTGACAGGATTCATAGAGCTAAGATAAACATTAGACATTTACTATCGCCAAGGATGAATGTAGGTGTAGTCTTGGTATGTCCATGGAGTTGCCTGATTGAAAATCCAGAAGCAGAGATGAAGAGAGAAACATAAAATACCATTACAGGTGTGTATAGAATGAGAGTATGATTGGAAAACATAAATATGCTATGACAAAAGTCTGTGTGTGTGAAAGAAAAAGGAAGAAAAGTGATAAAGAGATTTGGTGACACGAATGTGTAAAAAAGAAAAAAAAGCAGGGAACCTAGTGCACAGCCCTGCCCGCATTTACAAACATAAGCAACCTGCTGAGCTGTGCTTTCCTTAACCCCTTATGATTCCGGGTCATTTTGGTTAAATCACATGTAATGAGACATCTCGAAAATTACAATTATTGCTGTTTTTGAACCCTCTGCAGTATAAATACATGTTTGGGCTCTTTGTAAAGGTAACAACCCTTAGTTTTACCCAGAGCAGTCAGAATCACTGTAAGTATGACTGGTAAAACGTTATGCACTATATAACTCACAGAAGAAAAAAATTTATCATCGCCTTAATTTTTTGTGAAAATATAAGTGCAGATAGCTACAATGGGAATTTGGCAACAGAATAACTTGTTGACTACTCAAATTTCAAATTTGAAACGTATATCTTTAAAAATAATTTTACAAATTTTTTCTTTGGGTATGTCCAGGCACTTCAGAGGCTCCTATGGTTTATCCAAACTGGAAACATTTGGGAACTTATTGGGAAAGTGCAATGACTTTCGAATGTTTCAACCCATACGCTGTAGTGTCTACCAATCTAACTCTTATGAACTTTAGTTTTTATTCATATTTTATATTTACATTTATTTTATTTTTATAGCCTAATTTTATATTTTCAGATTAATTATTAGAATATCTAAATTTGTTATCTATTTTTTTATCTATTTTTCAACTAAATTATCTAAGTATAAAATATTTAATCTGAATTTTATCTAAAATTACTATATGGAAAGAAAGGGACCAAACTTTCTAGGAATTATAGATGTTTGAAATTCAGGAGCCCCGATCACAGGTAGGGGAAAAAAATTCTTGCCGTTTTTGCTTTTCTGTGAAAAATGCTTTAGAGTCAGTGTTGTGGTTGTGTGTCAAAATAGTTTACTTCATCGGAAAACCATGGCTCTGAGCTTTGATTTGATTAATAGTTTGTCGGGGTGTATGACTTAGGGGAATGCATGCATGGCTGTTTTACTATGGAAACATACTTATGTTCCAGGACTGGTACGTAGGAGTCATGAGGGGTTAAACTATAGTTATCTGATAAAACAACTATCTAGACTCTGTTAAATGTGATTAATAGTAATATGAGTCACTAAACAGCTGACCATTAACATACAGTTTATCTCCAGTAACTGTAGCCTTACAGCCCTCACTAATATGTTTCTTTCTAATAGGAAATAGCATGCGTCTTCTGTCCAGGATTTCTTTCGGAAATTGATATTGAAATTTCGGAAATAACGCTGTAATTCGTCCCCTGCAGCTCTCTCCCACGTCCTGTGGCGTGTTCTTTCTGTGTAAAATATTCAAATCTGGCAACAATTGGTCGCGGGCAGGTGTTGTTGGGTTTCTTACCTCCAAGCCGGTGACCCCGATGGAAGGTTATGTTTTTAACCGTTTCGCTTGGCAGATTCAGCTGATGTTGGATAAACTGTCGGACAGTGGCTTCAGCGTCTTCCTCTGCTTGCTCTGGTATCCCAGAAAAAACAAGATTATCTCTCATGGATCGGGCCTGGATGTCTAAGATCGACTCTTTGAACCTTTTATTTTCTCCAGAGAGCTGCATCATCCCCTCGTGAGTCTTTTAACGTCTTCTTTCAATGTTTGATTTTCTGTAACGAGCGAAGCTGCTTGTTGTTGGCTGAATTCCAGAGATTGCCTCAGAGCCTGAAATTCTTTGTGTAGAACTTAACTAGCGCAAGACGGGCATCTAGGGTGGTTAACTTCTAATCTATTGAGTCCAGGACGTCGCCGTAGCTTCTATCTGGCGAGTTGGTGGAAGTGCTGGCCTCAGAACGAGTGCGTTTCTGGGAAGGAGTGCTTGTCGGTGTATCAGAAGCGGCTTTCCGTAACTTACGCATAACAATGTTATCAAAGCACTCGTCTAGGTAGCACTCCAGCGAATCCAATGTTTCCTCGTCGAGGTCGTTTAGAAGAAAGATATAATTTGATGGTTAGTTTAAAGGGAAAGAAATGTTTGCTGCGTTTGGTTCAGAATTATTGGCTTGTTTTACCTGACATTGTTTGTTTTACCAGTATACCGCCATGTTTACTTAAGCAGGCCAAATGAATGCCATCCAGATGAAGTGATAAATTTAGCAGTTTCCTTTTTAAAGGTTCTGGTCCAAAGGCAACAACTTCTGTCTTGTCTGAATTTAAAAGTAGAAAATTCAGAGACATCCTGGTTTTTATGTCTTCGAGACATGCTTGTAATCTACCTAGCTGATTGGTTTCATCATGTTTTATGGATAAATATAATTGTGCATCATCAGCATAACTGTGGAAATTCATACCATGTTGTCTAATAATTTTACCAATTTTAAGCATATATATATATATATATATATATATATATATATATATATATATATATATATATATATAAGAGAATTGGTCAAAGCACAGAATGGTAAATGGACTAAACTTATATAGCGCTTTTCTTGCCACAGTCGCCCACAAAAGAACCCTGTGGTACACCACACGTAACCCTTGAGTGTGAAGAAGATTTATAATTAACATGAACAAACTGGAATCTGTTGGACAGATATGATTTAAACCAGCCTAGTGCTGTTCCCTTGATCCCTATAACATGTTCAAGCCTTTTTAAGAGAATATTATGATCGACTGTGTCAAAAGCAGCACTGAGATCTAACAAGACCAAAACAGTCACAAATCCATTATCTGAGGCCATTAGAATATCATTAGTAACTTTTACCAGTACTGTTTCAGTGCTATGATGAGCTCTAAAACCTGACTGAATGGTTGGATGGACAGTTTCAACTCATCAAAAAGTCGTTCAAGAGCTGATTTCATGATGGACTTTCATGAGCCTATGATTGCCAATACTTAATTGAAGACTGAAGTGAATTATCTGATTTGAATGATATGTATGTTGATTTGTCCTTCACTGCCAGCACATCCCATGGACAATTTCTTTTTATTTTGTTTATTTTATTACTGACAAGTAATAAGAGGGGGGGCTATTTTTGTGGAAGTATTATATCTGGTTCTTATGTCAAGGATTGTGTAATGGAATAACAACTTGGTTATGATATCTGTTATGTCTGTATTCCCTAATGCCCTCTTCCTGTCTTGCTGTTCACCATTATCACCTTCACCATCATTCAAATTTATGACTAGCAGTCACAGAAAAAAATATCCCTACACTCACCAGTGATTGTATTAGGGTCCTTGCATCACACTGCACACCTCTGACAACCTTGGCTAACATAATCTGTGACCACATCCACCCAGAGTTGTAGCTTGTTCAACTATCCTCAAACCTAACCCCAAGCTTCAAAACACGGAGAATATTATCAGCGGCTAAATCTCCCAGCCTATGGTCCTTGCTGTGAGCGGGGGAGGCTCAAGGGGCTCATCGGCGGTGGGGAGCTTGATCCGAATGGACTATGAACACAGATCAGATGTGATAACCTGCAGAGTTTGAGCAAATTAACAAGGAAACGAAGCATATAAGCTTTACCTCAGTACTGAATAGGAAAGAGCACAGCGTTGAATCCCTGTCCGACTGGCGGGCATGTGGTGTACAGAAGACCGCTTGCCCAGTGTAGCACTGGAGCCTGAATTATCCTGATCGAGTTTTAGTGTGACCCTAGTAACGGCCCCCGTTACTGGGCCATTAATATAAATGAGCAACCCCCCAAAATTCAAATTTTTCTCCCCCAACAAATGGCTGCGCTAAACTGGAATACACTAACAAATGGAGTGGAAGGAATTTTTACAAAGTAACCGATTCAGACGGCCTTCTTTTATATCAGAGAACACGGAAAATGAATAAATACACCAGTAAATGAGAGCTTTAAAACATAGGCCGAATGATGGAGGTTGTGGAACTCCTAACCTTAAGCTAGGTCTTTTTGACTATAATACTTACCACTGAAGGCCAGGTCGCCTGCTGTTCCAGACATAACTTCGTAGTATTTAATTTATTCTGTGCCAATAGCCTACCGGAGGGAGAAGGAAAGTCATGGATCTTAAAAAGTTTACTCTGGGTAATACATTGATCTGGATGACTAAGATTCTTGTTGGAACCGAAGCTGGCCGGTGTTTTTCTTCTGGTTAAACCTTCCTTAATCTTTTTTTAATACTGACAAATAAATGTGACACCTCATGGAAAGCAATGAAACAAGTTGGCAGCACTTTCAAGTAAACTCAAGGAATTTTCAATAGAACGCAACTGGACCTGGTCATTTGTCTTGGAAGACGTTTCACCTCTTATCCAAGAGGCTTCATCAGTTCATGCTCGCCGCTGACCAGGCTGGGACTGGTCCAACTAACTGGTGTGGAGACTCAGCTATTTAACCTCTTGGAGGGCTTTTACAAGACTGACAATAAAACCTGGCAGAAGCTTGAGGTCTACTCCTCTCTCAATAATAATAATACCTGGGTAGTGTTCACTGAATAAGGCTCATACAACTGGCCGGGATGGGGGGCTTGCTGTATTACATCACAGCAATTTGGTAATGTCCACCGTGTCCATTCTCAGTATGGACACATTTGAAAGTCTTGTTTTTAATTGTAAATATATCCTCTTTCTGCAACAATAGCCCCCATGTATCACCTACTCAAACAGCATCCAACGTTCTTTTCTGACATACATGATTATCTTATCTCCCTTTGCATGATATACTTACACATTTTGGATATTTGTGACTTATATATACACATAGACTCTCAGACCTTCTGACTGGCATCTGATTTTAAATACAGACTGGACTGTATTAATCTCCACCAGCCTGTAGATGTTCCAACACACATTAACACACATTTATTGGACAAACTCCCTTCCAGTTACTGGCCTTGAGGTCTCTGACCACCTGGCAAAATCATTCAAGATCCCACTGTCATGTCCTTTCCACAAAAAAACAAAACAAAACTTCAAATTACTTTCTGAAATATCAAGAGTATTGACCTGACCTCTTTCAATCAGAACCTACATCTTCTTTCCATTTCTCCAGATTTGTCAAAGGATGAACTTGGAAACTTTTACAACATCAGCCTCAGCTCCATCCTGGACATTCAAGCCCTAGTTAAAACCCGGACTGTCACATTCGCTAGGCCTGGGCCCTGGTTCATGGGGAATCTTAGGAAGATGAAGCAATGGCCGCGTTCTGGAGTGTTCCTGTAAAATGTCTGGCCTGATGGTGCATAAGTTGGCCGACCAGGAACATCGTGGGGGCTATGCTAGAGCTCTTTCCAAGGCTAGGTCACAACACTACTCCACACTGATCAATAGCAACAAATTTGACTATTCCTTCAGCTTCCTCCCCTCTCACATGGTTTACTACCGACATCCCCACACCACTCATAACACAAAAACTGTCACACTTGTCCCATAAAGTGCAGCGGGAGGTAGAGAATATCAATTCCAACAGTCTTTATGATAAATATCAATCGGGTTTCCCTCTACATAATACAGAAACAGCTCTCGTCAGAGTGACCAGTGACCTCATAATGGCCTCTGACTCCGGTTCCACCTCCCTACTCATCCTTCTCAACCTCTCTGCCCCATTTAACACTGTTGACCACTGTACCCACCTCCACACACTCCAGCACTACATCTGTTTCTCCAACACCTCACTTAAATGGTTTTACTTCTACCGCACAGAACAGACCAAGTAAATAGCCTTGGGTGAGGCAAAATCCTCACCCCACTTGTAACTTTTTGGGTCCCCCAGGGTTCCGTATTCAGTTCAACTCTCTTCACAACCTACACACAACCCCTTCATTGTGTCATCAGCAGGCATGGAATTCACTACCATTGCTATGCTGACGACATACAACTCTATTTACAAATCACTCCCTCTGGGTCCCCCTGCGCCACCATCTCTCGCCTCACCTCCTTTCTGAAAAAGCTCGGAGCGTCTATGAGCCAAACTTTCTGTAGCTGAATGGCCACAAAAAAGAAGCCATCCACACTCCATCATCTCTGTTTCATTCTTTGGCTACACT
Organism: Apricaphanius iberus; assembly: GCA_028564705.1. NCBI lineage: Eukaryota > Metazoa > Chordata > Actinopteri > Cyprinodontiformes > Aphaniidae > Apricaphanius > Apricaphanius iberus. The sequence goes on along the minus strand of JAPXFQ010000835.1, from coordinate 416,034 downwards.
ATTTCCCTCTCTCCCTCTATTATCAATCTTGGGTTCAAGTTTGACCCTCACCATTCATTTGACAATCATGTCACCTCCATCTGCAAAACCTCTTTTTACCACCTCCATGACATTTCCAGATTGCGCTCCTCTCCCCCTTCCAGCTGTAGAGAAGCTTGTCCATGCCTTTGTCTCCTCCAGGCTGGATTACTGTAACACACTCCTGTTCAGGATCCCTGGTAGAAGCCTCCAAAAGCTCCAGTTTTTCCAGAGCAGTGCTGCAAGGGTCCTGATGAGGGTGCGGAAATAGAAGCACATTACCCCCGTCCTCCAATCTCTTTACTGGCTCCTCACTGTTCACCTCTGAATGGAATACAACATCCTCCTGCACACCCACCACTGTCTGCACAGTGTGGCCCCCACCTACCTCACTGATTTCCTCACCCCACACACCTCCCTACGAACCATGGCAGGCACACAGCACCGCCTGGTCAAGCACCGGACACAGCTCAAAACCATGGGCAACAGCACTTTTAAAGCTACTGCTCCCCATCTGAATGCTCTCCCAGAATACCTCAGAGCCCCCCAGATGGTGGATGCTTTTAAGAAAGAACTGAAAACCTTTCTTTTTAGAAAAGCATATTTTTAATTGTCTGTTAGCCTGTTTTTACCTGTTTTAAAATTCGTAGCACTTTGAAATTTGATTTTAAATCTATTTTGGATTATACTAATATTATTCTTTATACCATAACCACCGATAGTGGTGTCAGAGCCAGTAACGTTCTAATATACTCTTTTCGGTATCGGTTGAAGTTAACAGATACCATGAACCAATAATTGAAATGTGGAAATTCTGCAATAAATTCAAAGATTTCCGTGGCCTTTTATTTATATATATATATATATACATATTTTATATATATAAAAAATCCACCATCATTTGCTGAATAGCCAGACATAAGAATTTAATTTTTTGCTGTATTTAAAATCATATTACTTGGTAACACTAGCACTTAGACAGATTCTTTTTTATATACATGTATTTATTGAGTTTAACAATTTGCAAAAATACATACATAAATTCAACAAGGCATATAACATTAAAACTATAAAACAATCCACTGTCCCCCATCCCAAAGGAAGAGTAAAGCTAAAAAAAAAAAATAAAAAAATAAACAGAAATACAAGCACTGGGTAACGGCAACAGTATTCATACACAGCTTAGCATAGTGTCATGCCTCACTCCCCACTCACACTCCTTTATTATTTGCACCTGTGTTATCCTGAACCTCCAGGGCTCTGCCCCTGATTAATCATTGTTTCCACCTGTTCCTCCTTGGTTCTCCCCTCATTTAAGATCCAGCAAGGCCTTCTATCCTCGCTGGATCATTGATTGTGTCGTGCCTTTTGTTGCTGCACCTGATTAAAACCACCTCACCTGAGTTCTGCTTCTGCGTCTGGGTCCTTCGTCGCCCACACTGCAGCACAACCCCTGACAGAATGATCCAGCCAAGAAGGAGGGACCCAGCAGAAGCCTCCGACCCCGACATCCTGGAGTCCCTCTGGTGTAGGCTGGAGAAGGTCTCTAGCTTCGCCAGCCCGTCCGCTCGCCTCACCGCGCTGGAGGACTACATCCTAGACCTCCTTCCTCGGTTCCGCTCCAGCCTCAACCCGCTCGATGCGGAGGAGTTGGAGGAGGCAGCCGACGACGCCTTCCTTGCTGCGGAGGAGGAGCTGCCTCCTCAGACGCCGGAAGGCTGCGCTGGAGTCTCCGCCCTCGGACGGTACGGACTGGGAGGACGCGGAGGAGCATTATCTGGAGCAGCAGACCTCGCTCGTCGGTTCTCGGCTTGCCTACTGCGCTCCTGGAACAGGCCCATGTAGGCATGAGCCTCCATGTCAGCCACGCAGCCGAGGGCACGAGGCACCTCTACCATCTCGCCGCAGACGGCGGCGCCGACGGGAAGTAGTTGCTTCCGGGTCCCCGAAGTTGGCGTCTGCATCGCACTGCTCGGCCCCAAAGTTGGCGTCTGCATCACACTGCTCGGCCCCGAAGTTGGCTTCTGCATCGCCTTATTCCTCCTTCTCCCTTCTCCAGTCTCTGTTCCCAGAGCACCTGCAGTCTCAGCCTCCTGAGCTGCCGGATATGCTGCTGCCGCCTCCTGAGCTGCCGGATATGCCGCTGCCGCCTCCTGAGCTGACGGATATACCGCTGCCGCCTCCTGAGCTGCCAGATATGCCGCTGCCGCCTCCTGAGCTGCTGCTGCATCGCCTGCCAGCTCCCACGCCGGCTCCTCGCCTCCAGGCTCCCACGCCGGCTCCTCGCCGCCAGGCTCCCACGCCAGCTCCTCGCTTCCAGGCTCCAAAGGCTGCGCCTCGCCGCCAGGCTCCAACGCCTGCGCCTTGCCGCCAGGCTCCAACGCCTGCGCCTCGCCTCCAGGCTCCCAAGCCTGCGCCTCGCCTACGGGTCCCCAGGAGAGGACCGCCGGGCCGTCCGCCCGTCTCACGTCCCGCCAGGGGACGTCCACCCGTCTCACGTTCGGCCAGGGGACGCCCGCCCGGAGGAAGGCATTCGGGCCGTCCACCCGTCTCACGTCCCGCCAGGGGACGTCCACCCGTCTCACGTCCCGCAAGGGGACGCCCGTCGGTCCTTCGTCCGACCAGAGGTCGCCATTCAGGCCGTCCGCCCGACTCACGTCCCGCAAGGGGACGCCCGCCGGTCCTTCGTCCGACCAGAGGTCGCCATTCGGGCCGTCCGCCCGACTCACGTCCCGCAAGGGGACGCCCGTCGGTCCTTCGTCCGACCAGAGGTCGCCATTCGGGCCGTCCGCCCGACTCACGTCCCGCTGGAGGGCGTCAACACAGACACGCGGGCCCTCCTGCCGTGGGCCCCCTCCACCCACCCTGAAAGGGTGCTAATCCTTTTGTTTTTTTTTCTATATGGCGTCTGGGATCCGCCTTTAAAGGGGGGGGGTCCTGTCATGCCTAACTCCCCACTCACACTCCTTTATTATTTGCACCTGTGTTATCCTGAACCTCCAGGGCTCTGCCCCTGATTAATCATTGTCTCCACCTGTTCCTTCTTGGTTCTCCCCTCATTTAAGATCCAGCGAGGCCTTCTATCCTCGCTGGATCATTGATTGTGTCGTGCCTTTTGTTGCTGCACCTGATTAAAACCACCTCACCTGAGTTCTGCTTCTGCGTCTGGGTCCTTCGTCTCCCACACTGCAGCACAACCCCTGACACATAGACATGGTTAAAGTGTTGTTAGTTGAGAACATATCACCTTCAGGTTACCAGAGGCTCTTCAATTTCACAGTTCTTTATGAATGCAAGAAAGGGATTCTAGATGTCTTTAAATTTGGCTGATTTCTTTCTCATTGTGTATGTCAGCTTTTCAAGAACTAGGCAGGCTGATAGTTCTTTCAGCCAGCGACCAACTGAAGGACTCTTGACGTCTTTCCAACAGAGAGAAATCAAGCGTCTTGCTTGTACTAAACATAAATCAGTCATTTTCTTCTCTTTGCTGTTTAACACACAGTCCTTTGGGTATAAATTAAGAATTTAAAGTATGGGACAATTGGGTACTGGACTTAAAGTCATCTGAGAGATGTTTTTAATAACTTCATTCCAAAGCTTTTGTATCTTAGGATAGTCCCACATACAATGAAATAAGGTGCCTTGTTCATCATTGCATTTGATACATATATCAGGAATATTTGGATTAATCTTATTTAGTCTATCTGGAGTACTATAAATTCTCATAATCCAATTATACTGAATCAGTCTAAGATGAGTGTTTATCGTTAGGAGTCTAGCTTTCGAGCAAACCTCCTTCCAGTCCTCCTTTTTGCAGGTCATTTATCCATTGGGCTTTCTTATACTCAGTAGAGTCTTTATGACATTTCACCAAGATGCTGTAGAGTAAGGGTATCTGGCCTTTGCCAGTACAATTGTTAACTGCTAGGTTTTCCAATATGGACAATGGTGGTTGTGCATAGGAGTGGTCTTGTGCGTGCACAAAGCTCCCTCAACTGTAAATATTTAAATAAATGTGTCTGGGGTATATCATATTTATTTATAAGTTCTTCAAATGTTGCTGGGTTGCCTTCCTCTCATAAATCCATAACTTTGAGAATGCCCTATGTTGCCCACATTTTAAAATCTTGGTCTTTTCTACCAGGAGAAAAGTTATCATTTCCCCATATTGGTGAAAAGCCAGAAAACAAAGTAGTTTCACCCATGAATGACTGTACATTGTGTCAAACAATAACTGTGTTTCTCCCAAAGGGGTTAGCAGTAGACGGCTTCAACTTTTTGATAGATGTGGAGTTTAAATAAGTATCAAGTCGTAGGCTTTTGGTGCAAGTATTTTCAGTTTGTACCCATGGTAAGTGAGGTTCAGACGAAAACCAGTGCATCACATCTTTATTTGAGCAGCCCAGAAATACCATTGCAAGTAGGGTACTTGTAACCCTACTCTCTCATATGGCAGGTAAAGAAGTGACAGTCTCAATCTTGACCTTCTGTTATTCCAAATAAATCTTGTAAATAGCTGTTTAATTCTTGGAAAGAACTGTGATGGTGGGGGTAGAGGGATTGATTGAAATAGATACAAAAACTTTGGTAATATATTCATCTTGATTATATTTATACGTCCTAATAGATAGATTGGCATTGTTGACCAATTATTCATGGATTCAGTTGTTGTGGAATTTATAGGCTCATAAATACAGGATACTAGGTGTTTAATGGTTGGAGTAAGGTTAATTCCAAGATATTTAAATCCATTTGCTGCATTTTGAAAGGGTGGTTTATCATTGGATTTATTTGCTCTTGCTCATTCAAGTACATAACAGAGGATTTTGTTTTATTTACTTTAAAGCCAGAAAATCGTGCAAATGTTTCGATTAAGTTAGTTAGGTTGAGAATTGAGTTATTTAGATCTGTTAGAAGTAAAAGGGTATCATCAGCGTACATTTAAATGCGGAGATCACTGTCAGATACTTTTATGCCTGGGATTGAGGGGTGTGACCTCACCGCTATTGCGAATGGCTCCATTGCCAGAACAAACAGAATTGGCGAGAGAGGGCACCCCTGACGAGTACCCCTTGTGAGTTTGAAAGGAGATGATATTAAATAGTTGGCGGAGACCTCTGTTACTGGGTTGGTGTAAAGTGTCTCAATCCATTTTCGGAAATATATACCAAAGCCAAAGCGTGATAACAAATTGAATAAATAGCTCCACTCCACTCTGTCAAATGCCTTTTCAGCATCGAGAGACAGAATGGTGGTGTCGTGGGTTCCCTCCCTCGCATCTATAAAATTCAACACCTGTCTTATATTATGAAAGGCTTGATGATTTTTCACAAAAGCATTCTGATCTGAATTGATTACAGTTTGAAGTACCAATTCCAGTCTTCTAGCCATTACTTTAGCAATAATCCTGTCATCTTGTCAGCATCTGTGTTTAACAGTGAAATGGGTCTATATGATGTGCAATTGGTGGGAGACTTATTAGGTTTCAAAATTAATGTCAACAGCCTAATCCACAGAGAATCTGGGAGACGACCCTGTTGGAAAGCCTCCTCATACATAGCTAAAAGAGGTTCAACTCATTTATCTTTAAACATCTAATAGATATCAAGTGGTAGGCCATCACGGCCTGTGGCTTTGTACTTCCAAATGTTCTGCTGAGTTAGATGTATATAATACTTTATAGGAGGTAGAGAAAGTATCATTAATTTCCTGCGGGTCTGTAGTTATTGTTCCACTCTGAGTTTGAATTGCAGTAATCACCCTGTCTGCATCTAATTTCCTTAGTCACCAGGCCAACAATCTACCGGGTTTTTCACCCTGATTGTAGTAACACTGTTTGAGTCGAATTAAACCATCTTCTGCTTTTGATGTGGACAGTTCCTCATTTTGGGCTTTAACTCCTCCTTTCCACCGGACACGTCAACAGCATGTTACAGCAGCAGCACGTCATACGTGGCTGTTAGCCACCGCTGTAATCAATATAATCCTTTCCACCGGAGGCGAAAGCAGTACGGGTTTGCCCGGTCACAGGAGCGTGATGTCGCAGCACTTTTCCAAATAAATGCGGCAGTCCTATTTTCTACGCGCTACGACTGTGAAACGTGTAAATTTCGACATTTTGGATAGGGAAAGACAGGAAATCAGATGGCTCGGCAGCCGGAAATTTTCAAAATTAAACAAAGGTGCATCTTTCCGGTAGCTTTACTTTACTACCTTTGCGGCCCCGTGAGAAGTCAGTAGGTTGCGGGAGGGTCTACACTACCTCGGATCGCCACTAACATTATTCTATTGCACTTCGAGGGATTTTGTATATTCCTTGACATAACATAAACTTATTCGCGAAAATAAAATGGACAGAACATAAAACACAGAACTTTTGGAGCCATGTTGTAGTCTTTTTCCTACTTGTTGTTGCATTTACTTACGAAACCACGCGGGATTTTACTGATCTCGCATTATTTTGGTCTCTCTCGATGACAGCTGCTTCCATGCTGCTACGTGCTGCTGACACCCCCCGTGGAAAGGGCCAAGCAACAGAATACGCGAGTAAACGTGCTGCTCCTGTAACATGCTGCTGACACGTCCAGTGGAAAGCCCACATCAGTAGCTTCTGCTCAGCTCTCAGCGAGGACGGTCGCTTTTTTCCCCTCCCTCCTCCTCCTGTGTCTTATCCCACAGCTCTCTGTCTCCTGTGCCTCTATCTGGAGTATCTTTTGGCAATTTTCTCCGAAACCAAACTGAATAAGCGAAGATGGAAATGGTCAGCTGGTTTCTGAATGCTATTGATAAAATCTACTCAACTCTACGAAGCACCGGTAAGGTTCAACCGGGGTGTCAATCATGGTGATCGGGTTTCTGCTGATTGGAATGGGCAGTTACTGGAACTCCCGAAAAATGGCAACAAAGATCTGAAACACGGTCGAGATTGGTCACTGTTCTGGAAGCGATTGGACGGCTGAAGGAACAGCTGGATGCGTCGATTCGTACTGATGGGACTCAGAACGAAATGCTGGGGGAGCTGGGATGCAGAACAGACGCTGTAAGAGGCGATCTGGCCGGCGCTCTGGGACTCATCTGCAATTTGTCATCGGACTTGGAGATACTGTCGGTACGGATTGGGGCAACTGGAAATTAATTGGATTTGGAACTATTAATCTGGGAATTAATTTGGATTTTGAACTTTAATTTGAACTACAATTTGGCTGAATTAGACTATAAAAGAAACCACTGACAGACTGAAGGGGCAGAAAGGAATATTTGATATCTCCCTGCAATCCAAACAATTTATATTTTGGCTCCCATGAAGACCTTCAACCTGGTCCTAATCAAATGTCCCTGAGAAGAATGTCAACAGAGTCTCCTCTCCCCCGTACACCTGCATCTACTGACGCACACACTGACATGGTTACACACACTCACATTCACACACACCGTCTTGCTGTATCCTTAATTCTCTCTCCTGCAACAGGAAGCTGGATAACAGCGCGCCTCGATGGCAGCGCGTTAACCTGTGGACTGGAGCTCATACCTGCCCATCCTTCCTGATGTGTCATTGTTATTGTCTGAATATGTGCTTAAATGTTTGTTGGTGTGGTTTTTTTCAATTACCTGCGTTGTGAGTGCTGTACGGACCCACAACGCAGTTGAGCGTTTTTTTCCCCCTCACCGTGGAACCCTCCCCTCCCCAGATGTGTACTTCTCTATGTTTCATAAACGGGAGCGCCGCTCGGTGGCTGCATGCCCAACAGTGACCTGGATCTGTTTGTTGTTGTTGTTGTTTGTAATGATCTTGGACAGGTTGTACTGTATCTGTAAATTCCTTGTATGCATCATTTTTGTATGTGTCATACTTGGCCATTAAAGCTGATTCTGATTCTGATTAATTTTTTTGCATTCATGGAGCTGTCCAAAGACATATCTATTTCCAATTGTCTTATTTTGTGGTCAAGCTCATTTATTTTTAATTTGAACATGGAGCTCGAGATTAGAAAATAATCTATACGTGAGTATGATTTAAATCGAGGAGAATAACATGAGAATTCTAGTTGTTCCGAGTTTAATCTCCTCCAGGGGTCACACGAGTTAAAATATTTTATGTACTGTAACAGCTTCTTCCTACTTTGTATATGAGAAAAGTCCACCCCTGTTGATCGGTCCACTTTAGGGTCTAGAGTACAATTAAAATCACTCACTATAAAAGCCTTCCCTTGAAGAGAATAAATGAATAAAAATAAATTTTCAAAATTTGGGATTATCATCGTTCATGTTCATCTTTTCATTTATCGGTGTACCTTGAAAAACCAGATACATTCCCCCTGTGTCTCGAATGTCCTTGTCTACTTTAAAGAGTACCAATTTATGAATCAGGATCATCACCCCGTGGGTTTGTGATAAATAGGAGGCTGAAATTACTTGACCTGACCATCTCCTTTTTATCTTTATCACTTCATCTGGCAGTAAATGAGTTTCTTGAAGGTATACGACTAACGATTCAATTTGTTTAACCCTACTGAGTGCTTGCTTTATTTTAGCCAGTTACACCAATCCGCTAACATTCCAGGATGTAAACTTCAGATTCACATTAGTACAAAATAAGATCAAGTATAAGCACTTTTAACCAGGGCATATATTCAATTAGAAGGCGTGATGTAAATTGTAATCCCATTCTCAAAACAATTGGACTATGAGTCATTATCCAGTGTTTCAAAATAAAATGTACATTTGCAACCTCTAGAATAATCCCAGCGCTGTCTCCCCGAACAAGACGGCATACCTTCCCTTGTAACATAAGAGCAAACTAGTCGCCTAACTGATCCACTCACAACAACAAGGTGCAGTTTTGAACTGAGAATCACACAATTAAACACCCCCACAATCAGCCTTATACAGTAAGCAAACCAAATATACATATGAGTATCTGGCAAATGAGTGGGATTAAAACCATGTCAGCGTGTAGTAACCGTTGTTTCACCTCGTTGAAGATTTTTCTTTTCTTGTGCAGCTCAGTGGTGATGCCTTGGAAAAACATGACGTGATGACCTTCATACATTATCTTGCCCTTCTTTCTCGCTGCTTGCATGGCTTGGACCTTGTAGTGGAAGTTTAAAAACTTCATGATCATGACTCATGGAGCAGATGAGTGTGGCGCACCTGATAGTCTATGTGTTCGCTCAATGATCAGGGCGAAGGAAAAGTCCCGGGTCCCAGGACGTCGGGTACCCACTTTTCCAGAAAGGCAGCCGCATTGCCCTTTCCAACTTTCTCTGGGAGATTCACCAGTCTGAGATATGAGCGACGGTTCCTGTTTTCCAGGTCATCCACCTTAGAGGTGAGACACCTGCTTCTCAAGTATCACGATTTTAGTTTTTCTCACCAGCAATATCATCCTCTATATGTCATGATCTTAAGTTTTGATGACTCAGAAGGCAGCCTAAGACTCAGAAAAACCAGACCAGTAACCAGTATTGTAAAATGATGTTTATTTACAAAATGTTTTACAGAAAAGAGGATTCTGGGGAGAGTTCTCCGGAGGACGAAAACCAGGAAAAGCGGGAGGAGGAACTGTAGGGGAAGAACCGAGATGTTTAGGGAGAGTGGATGGAACGGGGAGTTTGATATTGGATTATTTCTACTCACAAGTAGATGGGAGATTCGGATCAATAGTCCTGAGGAGGTTGATGATTAATAAGAGTTTTGACTTTGTTAGTTGCAGGTGGAGCGGGCAGACGGGCAGGCGGTTGAGGACAGACGGACCAGTGGGGGTGACAGTGTAGAGGCTGACCAGGAGTAGATCCAACGTAGAAGGTAAGTGGTTTCCCAGGAACTTTACGACGGAGCAGAGACAGAAGGAGGAAACCCAGGAGGACCCACCGTTGTGTCTGTCAATAATCTCGCAAGAGGACACGGAAGATATCTATTTATTCGGAATCATGGTGATCGGGTTTTTGCTGATTGGAACGGGCAGTTAGTGGATCTACCGCAAAATGGAGAAACAAAGATCTGAAACACGGTCAAGATTGGTCACTGTTCTGGAAGCGATTGGACGGCTGAAGGAACAGTTGGATGCGTTGATTCGTGCCGACGGGACTCAGAACCAGATGCTTGGGGAGCTGGGATGCAGACAAGACGCTGCAAGAGGCGATCTGGCCGGTGCACAGGGACTCATCCTCAAATTGTCATCGGACTTGGAGAAACTGTCTGTGCGGATGGGGGCAACTGGAAATTAATTGGATTTGGAACTTTAATCTGAACTACAATTTGCTTGAATTAGATTATAAAAGAAATGGTTGACACACTGAAGGGGTAGAGAGGAAATTTGCTCTCTCCCTGCTATCCAAATAATTATTGTTTTGGCTCCCATGAGGCCTTCAACTTGGTCCAAAATCAAATGCCCGTGAGAGGAATGTAAACAGAGTCTCCTCTCCCCCATACACCTGCATCCACTGACGCACACACTGACATGAATTCAGACACACACACATACAAACACACTGTCTCGCTGTCTTCCAAGTTCTCCTGCCCACTCCAGGAAGCAGGATGGCTGTGCGCTTAAGTGCTTCACACTGAGTGTGGATCGGAGTTCCTGAACCCGCCTAACCTTCCTCATGTATCATTGTGAAAGTATGAATACGTGCTTCTATGTTTAGGTGTGGTTTTTTACATCGCTTATGTTGTGAGTCTGAGTACGGAATCAAAACACAGTTAAATGGACTGAACTTATATAGCGCTTTTCTAGTCTTACTGACCACTCAAAGCGCTTCACATTGAAGCTGAAGTTGAGTGCTTTTTCCCCTCACCGTGGAACCCTCCCCCCCTGTATCTCTATGTCTGCATATATGTGAGCGCTGCTCTTGCGGCTGCAAGCTCTTCAGTGACCTGGATCTGTTTGTTTTGTTTGTTGTTTGTAATGATCTTGGAAAGGTTATACTGTAAACTGAATTTCCCGTTGGGGATCAATAAAGTATCTTTGAATTGAATTGAATTAACTGTTATAAGGTTTTTGTTTTTGAATGTTCCAATATATGGAAATATTTAGGAGCCTTACAACACAGGCAGTAGGCCAGCGTAACAACTCCAACAAACCAGCCTTGAAAATCAGGGTTTGAGTCCCACTCCTTTCAGAAAAAGTCCAGTTTAGACTGAAAAATTAGACTGTTTAATATCGGTCAGAGAGCGAGAGTAGACAACATGAGGTGAAATTACTGTGGCTGTAAGTGAAATTGGTGATTTATTTAGTGAGCAGTTCTTTTATTTTAGAGAGAAACTGTTTTTTCATCTGACTGAGTAGAGCCTGGGTGGGTGGGCGGAGCTGTATCCTTTAGGCACACTGGGCCGGCTGCAAGACCACTGCTCAGTGAGAGCAGTTAACGATACGTGCTTCATGTCAGAGTTTGCAATGGTCTTGCAAAGGATTTGTTGCTAGTTGCTTCTTTGAAAATGAGTTGCTTGAGGTGCTTAACACTCGCTAGGTTAATAATTATGTTCTCTTCTGGATTGTGTGAAGTCACCAGTATCCTGCATGTTTTTGTTCTTTGCCTGGTCCAACACATCAGAATCAAATGATGGCTCATTAGCAGACCTCTGCAGAACTTTGTCATGCTGAGGAAAAGTTGGACAATTTGAATAAGCTGTGCTGAAGCAGACCCAGACACATCTAAAACTGGTAGCATACTGGCACCAGCCCTTGAGGCCTTGATTTGAAAACCCCTGCTGTACATAATCATGTGACTCCATCCCATCCAGCACTACAGTGAGCATCTTAATGGGCCATGCATATCACTATACTAAGACATCTTTTTTTAAACTACCGACTATCCTGATGTGCAAAATGACGTCAGTAACAGTCATGAATTACGGTATCAGTAACATTTCCGTATATAGCCAAACCCTAGTCATCTTCAGCCTCTTCCATTTTCAAATAACTTCTCCAACAGTGAATATATTTTCACCAAGCTGATTGATGATTGACCTGTAGCCTTTTCCAGTCTTGTCGAGGTCTACAATTTTCTTTCTGGTGTCTTTTGACAGTTCTTTGGCCTTGCCCGTGGTAGTAGTTGGGCTCTAACTGAGTGTTGGGTGGAAAGGTTTCTTTAACAAGCTCAGACAGGTGCTAATAGTTTAGATTAATATTTGAAATTGAGTTGGACTTTTTATAGGTAGACTAACAGATCCTCGAGACACAGAATTCTTGCTGTTTGCTAATTCTTCAAACACTTATGAGCAGCAATAAAATGCAAATAAATTATTTTAAAATACCTTACAACGTAGGTTACAATGTAGAATTATAAAAATGCTCTGTCTCTTTCAGAGTGGAAATGCACCTACAATGTAAACTTCAGACCCCTTCAAAAGTTCTAAGAAGGAGAACCTACAAAATTGCTGCATGGTCAAATACTGTTTCTTAACGAATATACAGAACCTGTTTTCCTCCTCATAGACTTTCAACGTTGATAAACCTTTTCTTCTCTAAATCTGTTTAAGACTTTTTTTCTTTGCTAAAAACCCCAAAAAGCGTTGTGTCAGTGTGATGGGCTCCTGAAAACTGACTGTCAGAGCAGCTCATTCAAGGAAGTTTTGCATTGCTCTGTTTCAAATTTTGGAACAGTGAACGCATGCACCAAGCCGAAGGAAACAATGCGCTCTGCGTACCCTGACCCACAACATGCTGGCAGCAGCATGGTTAAACAGAAGACGGAGGATCAGGAATGAACATACAACATTCACTACGCCAACGTGATATTATTTGTGGGGTTGTGAGTCAAATGCCCGGGCAGTGTTTTCCCTACATAGGCCTTACCATGGCCCTGTGCCACAGTTGAAATCCCAGTGCCATGGCTACAAAACGGCAACCTGCAAACCTGTAGGTTACGTATTTTGCATAGCAACTATGTAATGTCAGACCGATGCATGCTGGTACGACTCAACGCTCTAAACTATTAAAAAAACAGCTGCAGACATGTGAGTTCTGTGCTACATGTGCTGTACTCATGTCTGACAACATGATACCCCTCCTGAAAAATGTCCTGTAGCCACCATTCTTCCGAATTTCTCCCGATATCTCGTTGCATATCATGTACATTCCCTGTTTCTTATGTGAGAGGGATGGAAAATAAAATCAGTAACATTTTTATTATCCAAAGGAATTTCCTATGGAGTACGGTTTCCTCATTGTCGTCATGAAAATCCTTCAGGTTGGTTTGGAATTTTGAATCTAAAATAGGTCACCTACATTATTTGTATTATGAGAAAAACAATCGATGAGCCCGCAAGTTTTCAGAACAGTCTTTATGTGACTGACAGAGGTTGTAGTCTCAAATACTTTTTAAATCGTCGTTATTTAGGATTAAAAACTGTTTCAACCGACCTCAAGTGTAGTTTCCTTTCATTTCAGCAGCGTCATGGTAACATGTCAGCGGAACAAGGATTTTTTTTCAGCTCTTTGAGCTCCAGAGCATAGCTGCTCAGGCTTTTTGTCCAGCAGAAAACACAGTTACAGCATCAAAATCAAGACTGCACTGCAACCAAAGTAAGAAAAAAACTTACTTGCTCTCTCCTGACACAGAAACTCCTGTAAGTTTTTAGAATGATTGTGTTATAGCGCTGCTGCTGAGCAGGGCTGTATAAAAGAAGTTAAAAAGATGGGCTAACATGGGGCCAGTCTGGGTCTGGGACTGTGGCACCAAAATAAAAGCAAAGATGTTCTGTTTGTGACCCAATCTGAGATGGTCACATTTTACTATCTTCATCTTTTAAAATCACATTTCAAGACATTTTATTTAGCTGAGGTCTAGTTGACAATGTAATAAAATCATAAATAAAAAAATTGCTGATGTTACGGTTTGCGGCAGCATGGAGTAGGAGCAACTTTGAGGCGCTCTAACAACTTTTCTCTTTTCTAAACTCTTAGCTCATCTTAATCTTAATTTAAGTGTGACATACATATTTTACTCCGTGATAACATTAAAATGGCTTCTAAAAGCTCCAAAACATCTAAAGACACTTTAGCCAGCATGACCACGGAAGCCATTTCCGAGCTACTTGAGCAACACCGTGGAGCGCTCTCTGCCAAGTTTTGGGCCTCCTTCAGTTTGCCCGAAACGAAGTTTGATCAAGTACATAACATTGTTCAAGAACACGGTCTACAACTTTCGTCTCTGGAGCTCGCCAGAGACAACCTGAGCCAACGGGTGCATGAGTTGGAGCATGCCTGTTCCAAACTCAAGCTAACAGCTAATGTCAGTGATCTGGAAGGACGGAGTTGGCGGAAAAACCGGCATATCCCTGGTCTTACAGAAGTCTGGTCGCCCTACAGAGTTCTTTTTCAGCCTGTTGCATGAGGTCTTTGGCACAGAGACTCTCGCATCTACCCCGGAGGTTGATAGAGCCCACCACATCCCGACAGCCAAACCAACGGTCAGCAACCGCGGCCAGTTATAATCTGCATATAACACTACCAGGTAAAAGAGCAGCTTATCCTTGAAGCCTCGGGCAAGGAATCCGGATAGTGGAGGATTACTGTTCTTGCTCAGCAAGCCGACTACAGAGAGGTGATGATGCAGCTCTACAAGCACGGCTTTAAACCATATCTTCTTTAACCCGCATGGCTCCGTTTTTCCCCTTATGTCCGGAAATAAGAAGTGGCTTTGCTCAGTGGAAGAGGCAAAAAGCTTCGTGGCTTGATTACCTGCCGTAGCTCAGTCGACGTCTAAGAAGTAATCATCGGTGACTGATGAAGTAAAAACAATCTTACATTTGTACCAGGCTTTTACAACAGTCATACAAACCAGGCTTTGTTTAGACCAGGAACTGATAAATTGCAGCAGACTGCGTTTAAACAGGAAGAAAAGATAGTTTAGGTTAGGACCCCTATAAAACGGGCGTCTGTAAATCATTTTGGGTATGAACCAGGCTGGGGGAGTCTACGATACTTTGGCACACAATAAATGTTTATGTACTGGGAGTGACCATGTGATATGATTCTTGTTTCTTTGTGCTCAATAAAAAAGAGATGAGCCCTGTTACTCAGGGTGCACGCACATTCGTGAGCCCGGAGTTGCAGGTTCGTTTCATAACAAACAGATCTGTTGTTGTTTTGTTTTTTCTCCTTGCCTCCTGGAACAGAATATCACTATTTCGACCCTGCTGAGGACCGCTGGATCCTAAAACCGTGAACAGACCTAATTGACAGTTTTGGAGTTAATCCACAATAGAGGAACACTTTAATATAAAATTCTAACTCCAGCACTGACTACAACAAACTGACTTCTGCAAGCTTCTACTGTGCAGGTATGAGCGGGGAGCGGCCTGTCCATGCTCCCATTGTGACAGCTTTACCACTCACGGTCCAGCCACTTTAAATGTCACACTTCTTCTGAGTTTTTTCTGTCCCTTCCTTTTTTATGTTGGGAGCTGAAGATTTGTTTTCGATCTTTTGAGCTGGAATGGTAAGGGCTTGAACCATCTGATAAAAAGGAAGAAGGTTTTTTCTTTTACAAAACAGGCAAGAGCGGAGATGATCTTCTTACAAGAGACACATATTCGTGGCTCTGACAATCTACGTCTTATGTCTCGGTGGGTGGGGTTCCATTTTCACTCCTCTTTCCAGGTTAAGGGTAGAGGGGTCTCAATTCTAATTAACCAAAATATACTACAGTATTTGAGCAGCATAATGTAACTTCAGATCCAAACGGGCGATTTATCATTGTCTCGAGGAAGCTGGGAGATGTAAAAGTAGTGTTTGCCAATGTGTACGCTCCCAACTACGATGATGCAGGATTTTTCTCCTTTCTACCCGATCTCACCTCATATTATCTTATTCTTGGAGGGGATTTTAATTGCTGTCTGGACCCGGTGCTGGACCGGTCCTCTTCTAAGCCTGGCATATTAAGTAAATCAGCTTCTACAATTCAGTCTTTCTTGGACTATGGAATCTCAGGTGTGTGGCGATGTCTCCAATCACAAAGGAGAGAATATTTGTTTTCTCCCATGTGCACCATAGCTATTCTAGGATATTTTTTTTTTTTTTAAATGAGCATCTCCCATCAGTATGCTCATGTACGTATGAGCCAATTCTAATATCAGACCGTGCACCTGTTACATTATAAATGGGCTTCTCAAATGTCCCCACAGGAAACACAGGAAACACTGGCGTTTTAATAGAACACTACTATCAGACAATACTTTAATAAAATTTTTAGAAGAGCAGATAGCTCTCTTTTTTGACACAAATACTTCTCAGAAATATCTTGCTTAATTGTGTGGGATCCTCTGAAAGCAAATTATTTCCTACACTGCTAACATGAAAAAGACAGCCTGGAAGGAGCGACAAGATTTAGCATCTCAAATTAAAGAAATAGATCAGTAGGGCGCTCAGTCCGGTAGCCACAACCTCTTCCAAAAACAAGTAGTATTATAAACCAAATTTGATCTTTCTATGTACCCAGATGAACAGCAGCTCCTTAAGAGCAAAAGCCAGTTTTATCTACAAGAGGACAAGCCTGGCAAAATGCTAGCTAATTGTTTAAGAGGATCCAGAGGAAAAAAGCTAATCATACAGATTCAGACGGCTGATGGCAACATAACATCTAATCTTATTGAAACAAATGATACTTTCAGAGACTACAGCAGTAATCTTTATGCCTCTGAACTACAAAATTATAATATGCAGATGCACACCTTATTTGATTATTTAAACATTCCAGGGCTCTCTCCTGATGACAGAGACTTGACAGACAAATAACGAAGGAGCAGATAGCGTTGGCTGTTTTCTCTCTGTAGTCAGGAGAGTCCCCCGGACCCGACGGGTTTCTAGTTGAGTTTTTCAGGTCATTCTCTTTGCTACTTGTACCCCAACTAAGTCTTGTTTTGTCTGACTCATTCAAACAAAAAAACTCCCTGCATCATTCAGTGAAGCAACTATTACTTTCATTGCCAAAAAGGACAAAGATCCAACACAATGCTCATCTTACAGACCAATTTCTGTGCTAAATGTTAACGTTAAGATTCTTGCTAAAATCATGGCTCGCAGACTAGAAAATGTTCAATCGTTAGTCATATCCACTGATCAAAACAGCTTTATCAAGAATCGCCACTCCTATTACAGTACATGCCGTTTATTCAGTATGTTGTACTCAACTGCTTCTACCATTCCTGATTGTGTTCTCTCTGTATATGCTGAGAAATCATTTGACCAGTTTTCAGTATATAAGCTAAATGAAAGTCTATTTCTCTTACCTTGGTATTAAAATCACAAGAAAGCATAAGAATCTTTTCCAAGAAAACGTTCTCACTCTGTTAAATAAGATCAGACATACCCTGATGCAGTGGTCAACCTTGTCGACTTCCTTAGTTGGCCGAATTAATTCCATTAAAATGACTATTAACCCTAAATTCTTGTATCTTTTTCAAATTGTACCTATCTTCGATCCAAATCTTTTTTGAGACATTAGACTCAGTTATTTCATTGTATATCTTGAAAGGCAAGCAACCTCGATTGAATAAAGCCCATCTTCAAAAATCTAAAAATAAGGGAGGACTGGCAATGCCAACTTTCGTTTCTATCATTGGGCAGCTAAACTGCGGTGTCTAACCTTTTGGTTTCAAGATCGTCATCAAGCTGGTTGCCCACCATGGGTTAAGATAGAGCTTAACTCCTCAGAATATGTCTCTATCCCTGCACTACTTAGATCCCCACTGCCTTTACCATAAAATATTCCTTTATCTAACTTAGTTGTTTGAAACACTGTGAGAGTGTGGACACAGTTTAGAAGACACTCATTGACTTTTCAATCCTCAGTCCTTTCCAGTATCTTCTTTAGGCCTTCTCTACAAGACACTGCTTTTGTGAAGTGGAAAAAAAGGGCATGGTTCGTTTTAAAGACCTCTTTATTAACAATTGTTTTCCCTCATTTGGATAACGGTACAATTTACCCAAAGATAATTTTTTTAGATACCTACAAATCAGACATTTTCTTGCCTCTCAGTATATGATGCAACCATAACTGATGATATTCTTTCTCTGAACCCTACACACAAATGCATCATATCCATCATCTATGATAAGCTGGTGGAAATCAGACAAGCCCCTCTTAATAAGATCAAAAAGGCTTGGGAACATCAACTAAACACCTCACTTTCAAACAGTGAATGGGAATCTATTTTCATACTAATCAACGAATCATCGCTCTACGCTCGACACTGGTACATTTTAAGATTGTACACAGATAAAACTGGTCTAAAGTCAGACTTGAGTATTTTACTCAAATGTGGACCCCCACTGTGACAAATGTTGGAGTGATGAGGCTTCTTCATCCACATGTTTTGGGCATGTCCAAGCCTGGAAAATTACTGGAAGGAGGTCTTCCAAACTTTATCTGTAATACTTAAGATTGACCTAAAGCCCAACCCTCTGGTTGCCATTTTTGGTGCCACTGGGGAGGATAGCACCCATGTCTCACCAACCCAACGTTGTGTTCTTTCTTTTACATCTTTGTTGGCTCAGAGTGCTATCCTGGTCAGATGGAGGGATGCTGCACGCCCATCAACACTCAATGGCTAAGAGATGTTATGTCATGCCTTAGAGAAAATTCGCTATTCAATAAGTAACTCTGACAAGAAATTCCTTACTGTGTGGAGTCCCTTTTTGAACTTCTTTCATCACTCTCAATTGATCTGAAGCTACGTCTATATCCTGCCTTCCCTTTAATGTTTAATTTGTTTTCCAGCTGTCTAGTTTTTTTGTTGTTCTCCAGGAATAAGGACTGACTACACCTTAATTACTCCGCCTGGTATAGGTTAGGGTTGGGGTTAGGTTGATTAGGGTTTGCTTTGGCAGTGTTGCTATGCCACTTGGTTTCTGTATGCTCCAGATGTTGATGCATATGCATTACACTGTAAAATGTTTATATGTAAAAATGAAAATTTAATAAACATATTCTGGATTTTTTTAAATCCTAATTGTTTCACAAATTGATTGAATTTTAATTAAATGCACATAAAAATACTTCTTAAAATGAATTTTAATAAATAATTAAATAATTCAGTGGAGTTAACATGTCTATCAGCTTATATAAGCACAATTATGATCAAGGCAAATGGAATTATTTTGTTTTCGATCGGAGAAGCACAGTACAACATATATATTTTCTTTATTGAGTGTGTTGTAATCATAAATATGGGTTTTATACAAAATGTTGAGTTCAAAGAATAAAATTCAATTCACTTTTATTTATATACCACCAATTCACAACAGATGTAATCTCAAGGCCCTTTACAACAAAAGTCATTTAAATTCAATTATACAAACCTTCCAATCAGTTCAAAGTTTTCTGTGTAAGGAATCCCAGCAGATTGTGCTGAGTCATCAAAATGAGGTTGTGCTCGTATCAGAAAGAAGAAAAGTAGCAGCAAAAATAAATAGCTTTTCGATTTACACGTTTCATAAGCGTTAAGTTATAGAAGAGCAGTGCTTGATTCCATCTACGAGTAAGTTATTGTACCAATATTTATTTCAATTCAATTCACTTTTATTTATATAGCGCCAATTTACAACAAATGTCATCTCAAGGCACTTTAAGACAAAAGTCATTTCAATACAATTATACAAATATTCCAATCAGTTAAAATTTTTCTATGTAAGGAATCCCAGCAGATTGGGATGAATAATCGACGTGAGGTTGTGCCCGGATCATGCAGACTCCAACCACAGTAATTCCTCAGCAATCCCTCATACTGAGCAAGCATGTAGCGACAGTGGAGAGGAACAACTCCCCTTTACCAGGAAGAAACCTCCTGCAGAACCAGAATCTTGCTCAGTTCAAGCGGTCATCTGCCACGACCGTCTGGGGGTCTGAGAAGACAGAGAAGAGACAGCATGGAGGATGCTTGGTGACTTTGAGCACCATCTGGACCGATGTTCCCCATCCAGCAGGGGGCATTGTAGCTGAGCAGGGTACAAGACCATGGGGAGCTTCTATGGGGAGAAAAATACTGTCTCATTAAGGGCTTTATAAGTAAGGAGGAGGATCTTAAACTCTATTCTGGATTTAACAGGGAGCCAATGGAGAGAAGCCAAAACAGGAGAAATGTGATCTCTCTTTTTAATATTCATCAGAACTCTTGCTGCAGCATTTTGGATCAACTGAAGGCTTTTAATTGCATTTTGTGGACTCCTGATAATAAGGAATTACAGTAGTCCAGCCTCGAAGTCACAAATGCATGGACTAGATTCTCTGCATCACTCCTGGACAGGATGTTTCTAATTTTAGCAACATTGCGGAGGTGAACGAAATAAATCTTAGAAATGTGTTTAATATGAGATTTAAATGTCATGTCTTGGTCAAAAATTACACCGAGGTTCTTTACATTATTAGCAGATGCCAAATTAATGCCATCCAGATGAAGTGATTGATTTAGCAGTTTCCTTTTTAAAAGTTCTGGTCCAAAGACCAACTTCTGTCTTGTCTGAATTTAAAAGTAGAAAATTCAGAGTCATCCTGGTTTTAATGTCTTCCAGACATGCTTGTAATCTACCTAACTGATTGGTTTCATCAGGTTTTATGGATAAATATAATTGTGTATCATCAGCATAACTGTGGAAATTCATACTATGTTGTCTAATTATTTTACCAATAGGAAGCATATATATAGTGAAGAGAATCAGTCCAAGCACAGAACCCTGTGGTACTCCACCAGTAACCAAAGAGTGTGAAGAAGATTTATAATTAACATGAACAAACTGGAATCTGTTGGACAGATGATCTAAACCAGCCTAGTGCTGTTCCCTTTATCCCTACAACATGTTGGAGCCTTTCTAAGAGAATATTATGATCGACTGTGTCAAAAGCAGCACGGAGATCTAACAAGACCAGAACAGTCACAAATCTATTATCTGAGGCCATTAGAATATAATTAGTAACTTTTACCAGTGCTGTTTCAGTGCTATAATGAGCTCTAAAACATAACTAATAAAACTATGGTAAAATATAAGCAAATAAAACATACAGAGCAATAAAAGACACTATAATAAATAATAATTAATTAAAACCTACGCTAAAAAGGTGAGTCTTGAGCCTGCTCTTAAAAACATTAAAGTTTTTTGAGGCCCTGAGGTCCTCTGGCAGCCTGTTCCAGAGATGAGCGCCTTAAAAATAAAAGGATGCCTCACCACTGGTGGGTATCCTGACTTTTGTAATCACAAGGAGACGGCTGCCAGAGGAGCACAGAAGCCGCAAGGGTTCATATGGTAAAAGCAGCTCAGAGATAAGGAAGGATAAAAAAAAGACTCAATCTGCTGGGATTCCTTACATAGAAAACTTTTAACTGATTGGAATGTTTGTATATTTGACTTTTGTTGTGAATTGGTGCTATATAAATAAAAGTAAATTAAATTGAATTAGATATTTATGTTATTAAATGGTTAACTGTTTTTAATATTATATTTATTACTACTTATTTTACGTATATTAGCTCTGGTTATTTTACATTTTTACTTATTAATCCTTCTTCCAGTGTTTCCTCTGTGGGAGCCCTCTGCCTCAGGGGCGGTGTTCGGCTGTGGTGACCTGGGTGCTCTCTAGGTAGTGCTCAGGTGGAGGTGGGTTTCTCCACCCTCCCTCCTTTGGGCGCCCTGTGTTGGTGCCCAAGCTGTTGCCGTGGAACTGCTGCTGTCGGGTTAGATGGCTCTCCTGATGGCCTTTTCCTTACATACCTGACTCATCTGAACTCAGCCCAGTGTCTACCTATGGTCTTATGCATTTTTGGGAATATGTCTGTGTGTATGTGTGGATAATTGTCATTTTGTTTTTACAATGAAACGAAAAGGATGGGAATGTGGGTTATGTGGGGTTATTTTAATCTGTAAAGCACTTTGAGCTGATTTTTTTTTGCATGAAAAGCACTTTATAAATAAAGTTTGATTTGATTAGAGAAGTTTAACACTCAGGTGCTGAATGGCTGGCAGCAAGCTGCTTGTAAAGCTCACTAATCAGAGATGGAATCCAGGTGCACAGGTAAAACTGCAGGTGACTCTTCCTTCCATGCTGATGAACAGCTTCTTCCAGGAATGAGACAGAGGAAAAACAGAAACAAATGACACACAAACACCTGAGACTATGACAACAATGTCTTTAAAATGCAGTTTCTTTACTATTACAGGATTTAAAACCAGATTAAAATAACTCAAGAATTTGATTTCCATCTAAAAATGTCTTCACCTAAATGAAAACTATTTTCCCAAACTTTGGAAAGCAAAGGAAGCTAAGGTATTGGACGAAATTGGGTTGTCAATGGCATTTTTAAAAAAAAATACAAAATACTTTTATGACTGTTTAAAGTCCTTCAACACTTCACCAGATACAGCATATCTAAAATATTCTGAACAAAAGCAGCTTGGGAAGGTGAAATACTTAGACGCAACGCTATTTGGCACACGCTCAGGTTTCAGTGTGTGTTGTTTAGTCCAGACAGCCACCCTTAGAACCAAAACCCTGAAACACGTTTCCCAACACATTCAAGATATGACTGAAGACGCAATTGGAACAAGAATATCACATGAACAGAATTACTTTACAGCTGGATAATGAGAACCCCGTTTCTCTGCAAATGGTTTCATGCAGATATACACTGTAGATCATTGGCTGGTTGAGTGACTGCAGAGATCCTGGGCTGCAATATTGGTCAACAGGCCCCGCCATGTCGTTGGTTTCAGTAGGGGAAAGATGAGTGAGCTCCAGTTAATTGTTACAGTGTTAAAGGGGCCCATATTATGGGAAAAAAAATCCCCTTTTCAGGGATTTGGGGTATCATTGTTTGTCTCTGGTGCATATACACACATACAAAGTTGGGGATAAAAACCCATCCATACTGTTTTGAGTGAGATAGGGGTTTCCTAGCCATTAAAAATCGGCACGGCTTTCTACTTCACAAGCCAAAGCATTTGAACATTCACACCCCCTCAGAGCACTGTCTCCACCCACCAGGTAGAGCAGTATCTTCTCGGACATCCGCCATTTTGTTTTCCGATTTGGAAGCACTGGTTCAGATTAGGAAACACCATGTTTAAGCATCACGCAAAACACTTCATCGGGTCCCAGTCAAAGAAGAGAGGCATGAGTTGAATTTATTTTTAACGGTAAGATGCAGGCTGTAAGGGCGACTCAGACAAGACAAAGGACAAGCCGCTGGAACTATTCAAAGAGCGGGGTCTCTGCAGTGCTTGGAGAGCTGGAGTCAGCTAGATTGAGCTGGAAGGCTGCAGAGTCTGAGTTTCAGGAAGAGATCGGACTTCATTTGGAGGAAGATATCGGAGTGCCAGCGCAACTACGGCACTAAATACGCTCTACTAGTTTCCCATTGGAAGACGTAAACAACTAGCAACAGAGAAATCCCTTCCTGCTCGCTGACATACTGACGTGACGTGCCAACCCAGACATTGTGTGAAAGCAGCTGGGTTTTAATTTGAAAGCATGTAAACCAAAGTTCTACATGAATGCTGGCATAAGAATGTCATCAAACTGTAAAAATTTGCAAATAAATTGGAATAAAGGTGATGAACATTTCTTATCCAAATATGAGACACAAACTCAGAGGCAGGAAGGTGCATTGTATCAAAAAAGAACCTCTTGTACATCCAGCCAGCCAGGCTTGTTTTGTGTTTTCTCTTTTCTCTCTCCAGGCTGTAGAAGGCTTCTCCTCAAAAGAGCTAATGATGGCCTCATTTTCTTGGCCGAGATTTGGAAGGAAAGAGAAGCTCTATGGCCCTCCACTGCAAGGTGGTTATATTACTAGGACAACACTAATAAACACTGGTGCCGGCCTGGGATTCCACTTCTTGCTCTCCCTCTCCGCACAGTGTGGAGATGACCTCCAGTATGTGGGGCTAAAGAGAAAGCATTTTGCAAAAGTGATATCAGGAAGAAAAATGTAAAAATGCCACTTTTTACTAAATTTCACTTGTGTCTCCTTATGTGCTATGATTCTTCTCCCCTTGACAGCTGTTCTGTATAACTCAGAACAGTCACACTGCGGATTCTTCACTTCCCTAGTCTGTAATGAAGCTTCCAGCCACACTCTGGCACTGTTTCGTGTTCAGGCTCCGCACTGTGTTTATGTACAAACACTCCAACTCCTGTCATCTAGCGTCTTCTGTTGTAACTATATTTGTGGAACTGCACAACGTGCACACAATTTGTCTGGTTTACATCAACAGCAATAGTCGTGAAATAATAACCTAATATTATCATGTCTATTAATGAGATCTAATGAATTAATTTATCAATTAAATCTAACAGAGCACCACTCCTGGAAATCCAGGAGAATGTTAAAATAAGCCAGACAAATTAAGTCTCTTTTTTAAAGGGTGAACTCAGACGCTGTAACAGTAATTACAAACTCACTGAATAAAACAGGGGACCTTCTCTTTAAAATATAACAGGGTTTATTAACAGTTTTTTAATCTTACAGCTGAACACTTTGACAACAGCCCATGTATTCTAAAACATGCTGTCTACAAACTATTAGAAAGGGAATAACGTATGCAACTAAAAAACAACTAAATCTGACAGAATTAGGGAAAACAGCTTCAGAGAATCAGTAGGGTGTGTGTGTGTGTTTTAATATATTTGTGGGGACCAAAAATAGGAAGTTTACTATACTCGTGGGGACCAAAATACCGGGCCCCACAAATCTGAAGGCATTTTTGAGGCTCAAAATGTGGTTTTAGTATCAGGGTTACAGTTAGGTTATGGTTAGGGTAAGGGTTAGGCATTCACTTTTGATGGTTAGGGATTTTGAAACAAAAATTTGGTCACGGAAGGCGGCCAAATTTTTATGCACGGGCTCTCCTGCAGGTGGTCATGCTCCCGTCGTGCTACCTCTCATTGAGGCCCCCGGGAAGAAGTGTGTCCAGCTTGCAGAAGGGGCTACGGAAAGCATTAAGTCAATGAGAAGTCCCCAAAAAGATAGTAAAACACAATTGTGTGTGTGTGTGTATTTTGAAGCGAGTCCGCAGGGGGTGATCTGGAGTCAGGACAGAGTGAATAGTAATCACCCTTAGCAAGCCAAGCAACCACGTCGTGCCAACAAAATGAAAGAAAATTTTCAAAATAGGAGATATAATAATGCTTTAGCAAAAACCAGTGAACACAGAAACAAGCATACAACAGCTCAAACTAACGTGTGGCACTGCTACATACAATGTGCAAAAAGTGGTTAGAAAAATTACAGAAGACTCAATTAAACCATTTCACACAAGTCTAAACTTGTGTTTTAAAACCTTCTTCAGAAGCCTACATCCTACGCAAACAAACTAAATGTATCCTACCAGTGATAACTTTGTCCTTGCTGCCAGTCCAAGGTAAACAATGAAGGGAGAAGGAGAAACGATCTGAATGGTGGCAAAATCCATTTAGGAACAGCAGTGCGCACGGTTGATTTTAAAGAATGAGTTCAGATGCAGACAGTGAATTCAGTTATTCGTGTCTTTAGAGCTACCTTTGTATAGCTCAGATGACAAGCAGACTCCCTGGCTTTCCAAACGGGAAGTCAGGTACTTTGGCAATGTAATGCTCCGAAGGTTTAGGAAAGTGGTCCTGTCCTGGCCTGGAGGTTGGAATATATATATGGGAGATTTTTCTAGCAATGATTTGAGTGTCCCCGTCGCCCAATAGGCATGAAAATACAATAGCTTCTTGAGCACAGTCTTTTTTTTTCTTTTTCTTTTCTCTCTTTTCGCAGCTCCTCATCCAAATCAGATTTTTTGGTTGTTGTTTTTTTACGTGTCCTGTCTAGCAGTTTGTTAATCAGAATTGATATCTGAGTACCAAGTGAAGCCTAACAGATTTACTTTCCGAAGCAGAGCATTACACTTACAGCTTTGCTATTGTACTCCACTTGATATATATGTATGAAAAATCTTTAATGATTACTGTGGGTTTAATTTCTTGAAGTTATGGACAAGAAATTGAGATAAGAAGGAAGAAAGAAAGAAGATGAAAAAGAGAAACAGGACCGGTAGAAGTGTGAGCTGACGATACGATATAGGGAAGTAAACAAAGAACACAAGAAAACATCCCAGTCCTCCACCTCTGTTGGATGACAGAGAAGTGTGAAAAACAAAACAAACAAAAACAACCAATAGAACAGAACAACATTAACAAAACGGATCTAGTAATATAAAATAAGAATTACACATTCACTACACACAATTAGGAATAATGAACACAACACTAATGTTTCTGGTAAGCTCCTGGTAGCAACTAACTAAATACGATAACATCAGTTCAAGATTATGTCTGTGCACACCAATGTCCCCACACCTATGTGTGTGCAAGCATGCAGGTGCAAATAAGGTTTCCCCATGTAAGTGATTGATAGCTGGTGTAAGTAAACGTCAATCCGTCCTACAGGAATCGACGCAGACATGAAGGAGGTTGGAGACGTATACGTCTAGAGCCCCCCAGAGCGCAGGGACCACAAGTGGACCAGCCCAGGGCCGACCGCCCACCAAGAGATGAACAGATGGAAGACCAAGGGGAACACCAAGCAGCCGCAATACTGGGGCCCGGGAGGTCACAAGGATGAGCCCACAGGCTGAGCCGGAAACAAGCTATGCCAGGGCAAGCCTGGACTAGGACCCGGAGGCCGTGGGGATCAGGGGTGCCCTGCTGAGGGCCCGACCAGGGATCAGCTGACAGGGGTCGACGGACGGACAACACACCCCACGGGAGTCACAGTAAAAGCCGCAGTTGATGTACGCCCTAGACACCCAGATCAACCAGCTCCTTGGTCCAGATCCCGCCCCACACAGAGCGCTGAGACCAGGAGCCCAGCCAATGCCGGACAGCCCCCCTAAATGTACCGACCAGGCAGCGGAACCCACAGAAACGCATGGAAGCTCGGGTGCCAGACACAGTCCCCACCGATCCACCGAAAGGCACCAACCTACCTAGAACCCCCATAAGAGGTCCCCCAGTAAATCCAAGGTGTCAATCCAGCGGCCGCCCGGCACACCAGCCCATCCAGGACCAGCCAGGCATGCACCAGGACTGAGCCAGGCCACATCCAGCCCCCAGCCCCAGGCATCAAGAACCACCATTGACCAGGGGCATCCGTCACCGACTGGGACTGGTGGAGGGGAAAAAGATGCACCAGGCCAGAGTTTATCAATTCAATGAATTCAGTTTATTTATATAGTGTCAGGCAGTCTGGGTTGTCTGTTTCTGCTCCTGTGTTCTCCTCAGGATGGCGCCACCGGAGCATAATAGTCTACATATAGCACCAATTCACAACAAATGTCATCTAAAGGCACTTTACAACAAAAGTCATTTCAATACAATTATACAAACATTCCAATAAGTTAAACGTTTTCTAGGTAAGGAATCCCAGCAGATTGCATTGAGTCACTGTTGTGAGGTTGTGCCCTGAACATGCAGACTCCAACCACAGCAATCCCTCATTAATCCCGCTTAATGAGCAAGCATGTAGTGGAGAGGAAAATCTCCCCTTTAAAAGGAAGAAACCTCCGGCAGAACCTGGCTCAGTACAAGCGGCCATCTGCCACGATCGTCTGGGAGTTTGAGAAGACAGAGAAGAGACACAGAAAAACAAAAGAATGATCACCCAGTGGAAACATTTGGGATGGACCATCACTCAGTGAACATATCTGGGACGGACTATCACACAGTGGAAACATCTGGGATGGACCATCATCCAGTGGAAATATCTTGGGCGGACAATCACACAGTGGAAGCATCTGGGACGGATCATCACCCAGTGGAAGCATCTGGGACGAACCATCACCCGGTGGAAATATCTGGGAATGATCATCACACAGTGGAAACATGGACAGTGGACTTATATAGGCTGGGAGGCATCT
The DNA here is from genome assembly GCA_028564705.1 of Apricaphanius iberus. Classification (NCBI taxonomy): domain Eukaryota; kingdom Metazoa; phylum Chordata; class Actinopteri; order Cyprinodontiformes; family Aphaniidae; genus Apricaphanius; species Apricaphanius iberus. Next base: position 388,145 of record JAPXFQ010000835.1, on the reverse strand, counting down.
GGGATTGACCATCACCCAGTGGAAACATCTGGGACAGACCATCGCACAGTGGGGACATGTGGGACGGACCATTATCCACAGGAAACATCTCGGATGGATCATCAAATAGTGGAAACATCTGGGACGGACCATCAAATAGTGGAGAAATCTGGGACGGACCATCACTCTGAGGAAACATCTGGGACAGAGCATTAAGTAGTGGAAAAATCGAGGATGGACCATCAAATAGGGGAAACATCAGGGATGGACCATCACCCAGTGGAAGCATCTGGGATGGAACATCAGCCAGTGGAAATATCTGGGGAGGACAATCACACAGTGGAAGCATCTGGGACGGATCATCACCCAGTGGAAGCATCTGGGACGAACCATCACCCAGTGGAAATATCTGGGAAGAATCAACACACGGTGAAAACATGGACATTGGACTTCTCTAGGCTGGGAGACATCTGGGATTGACCATCACCCAGTGGAAACATCTGGGACGGACCATCACACAGTGGAGACATCTGGGATGAACCATCACCCAGTGGAAGCATCTGGGATGGATGATCACCCAGTGGAAACATCTGGGACAGACCATCACACAGTGGAAACATCTGGGATGGATCATCACACAGAGGAAACATGGACAGTGGACTTTGCTAGGCAGGGAGGCATCTGGGATTGACCATCACCCAGTGGAAACATCGGGGACGGACCATTACTCAGTAAACACATCTGGGATGGATCATCACACAGTGGAAACATGGACAGTGGTCTTTTCGAGGCTGGGAGGGATCTGGGATTGACCATCCTCCATCTCAAAGATAAATCAAAATACTGAGGAAAATCATCAAGAACAATTACTAACCTAAGAGACGGGCAGCATTCAAAAAGAAAGACAATAAAAGTCGTTCAAATAATTTCAATTATTACATGTCACATTGAATGATATCTAACAAAATTATCTAATCTAAGCATCCATCTTAATGACATTATCTGAACTTCATAACAGCATCTCATACAAAAATCCCGCTAGGGCGTAAGATAAGCAACCTCCCAACTATGGTCGTGTTGTCCTTGCACACGACAGGCGGGCAAAAGTATGAGACAGCCCCTAGCCCCAAGGTGGCACTCCTTTTCGGTTCCTCATTAGTCAGGATGCATAAACGTAACTGCAAAACAAAGAAAAGGGGCACAATGTTAGGCAGTATCAATACAGTACACAACGAAAAACAAAACAATTCTAAATATAAATTGAAACATGTACTCTTCCCTTAAATGAATCAGGCATCCACATCATGAACCTCAAAATCAAGATCAGTCACTCTTTGCTCAGCACCACAGTGACCCTTCAAGAAGGTATACAAAAAGAACAAATCAGTAGTAATCAACATTAATAAGGATATCCATCACAACAACCCATTAAAAGTTAAAACGAAATCTTAGAAGTTAATATAATAAGAGTTCAAACCCAATTATAATGGTGTATATAAGGTAATAAGGTAAAATTATGCAATGAAAACCAAATCACGCAAAAATTAACCATTTTATAAACTCCCCCCTTTTCATAAAGAAATATAAAAGAAAAAACAAGCCCTCAGCTCTGTGCTCCACCTGAGAGACTCCGCTGAATTTCAGTGAACAACCAGGCTCACATGAAGAATCACAAGGCATTAGTCACAGAATAAACACATCAGAAAAACCAAATTCACAAAGTGTGTTAAAGTTAATCATCACTGAATAAAAGGTAATTGTCATACACCTGTAATCCAATTCAGCCTTCCTGCAAAAAGGATGTCCAGAGTGTCCATGCCATAAGTCTCCCTCTCCCTCCCAAATGGTGGAAACATCTGGGACGAACCTTCTGGTTTAAAAAAAAAAAAAAAGGAATCTGTGCAGCCCCTGCGTGATCAGGTAAGTGCAGCCTTGTGGCAGTTGGAGAGAGAACCTCTAATAGATGTCTGCAGGCAACTGAAGTGTTCTGGCCTGGACGGTGTAGAGTCTCAAAGCAAGACCAAGAGGACACTCATCAGGTTAGCAGAGGATGTGTTTGATGAAATGGAGAAAAATGAGGAAGAGGATCAGATGGAACGGTTTTATAAAGACATCACCACACCCATCTATAGACTAAGCAAAGTTGAGTTAGAGTCAGAAGAGGAACCCCCATGCAAATAGGCTACACCAAAGAAAGACACTGAGGGCAGGACACATGCCACTCCAACACAGAGTTTAAATTACCTATCCAAGGTCCGACCAGAGCCGATACGAACTCTGCAAGAGGTAACACTGAGGAGGGAGTTTAAAATCTCTGGGTAGATTGGAGATCCGGGGCAAAAGGATAAGCTATCCTACCTCAGTTTAGTACGTCAGATAGAGAATGGGAGTTGAAAAGGACACTTAGAGACTGAAATAGTTGAAGTAGTTATTAGGGCCATCAGTCCAGGAATGCCCCTTAGAGATATGTTGGAGATTAAACGTGGGTTAACTCTTAGCAAGCTGCTCACCATATTAAAGGGACATTACAGAGTAGACAGCCCCACTGAGCTTTACCATCAGCTTCTTAACATCTCTCAAGAACCGAAAGAAACTGCCCTAAACTTTGTATTTCGTGCCATCGAACTCAAAGAGAAACTGTTATGGAAAGCAGCAAATGAGGAGACCGATGAACTGTACAGCAGAACCACCATACAGCGAAAGTTTTTCCGTTCCATTGAAACCGGGCTTCTCAGTGACTCTATCAAGTATCAGTTGCTGCCCCTCCTAAGTGATCTAACAACAACAGATGAAGAACTTATTGACAAAGTCACCGAAGCTTCAAAGCTAGAGCACGAAAGATTTGAGAAGCGGAAAAGGTCCACTGCAGCAAAGATTCCCAGGGTGCAAGAGCTCCAAACAGAATCCCTAATGCCTTCTCAGAACACTTCCAAACCCAGAGAATCCCCCACTACAGTGGCTGTGACAACAGTTAAAAATAAAGAGACTAAGCCCGACACCCAACACATGATCGAAGAACTACGCAAAGAGATGAAACAAATGTTTATGGCTGCTATGGAGACTAGACCCCACAGCAGGGTGTCAAAACAAAGGGAAAAGGGCTGTAAAGGGTGCAGAGAAGAGGGAAAAGGAGAAAGTTGCATGCATTGTTTCAGATGTGGGCGCGGGGATCACTAATCCAGAGGATGCAGAACACAGAGACAGTTGACGGGAAACGGGGAGGGACTACTGAGATGGGACCAGCAGTAGCCCAAAGTCAACGGTCCCTGCGAGAGCAGCCGCACCCACCACCATCATCCAATGATACTGCACCAGGTGCCCTATCAGCTGTGGCTGAAGTTCATTTTCTACCCCCTCAACAAAAGGCACGGTTAGTAAGCCTGGTGGGAAACCGATGCACGGTTAACTGTTTTATGGACAACCGTCCAGCCAAGGTGCTATGGGATTCAGGGGCCCAGTCCAGCATTATAAATGAAAACTGGCGGCAAAACCATCTTCCTCACACAGTCATCAGACCTGTTTCAGAACTGTTAGGGGGTGAAACGCTCACAGTGTTCGCTGCAAACGACACACCCATTCCTTTTGTTGGTTGGATAGAAGTCAGCTTCAGACTAGACAGTGACTCGTCCCCAACCAGCGAACTGCAGATTCCAATATTGGTATCTAGTGACCCAGCAGTGGCCAGTGATCCCATCATCGGCTACAATTTTATCGAAGCCATTGTCAACAGGAAGGAAGTAAAGACCAAAGATGGACGGAAACAACTAGCACACTACGTGAGTAGAGCATTTGAAATAACTGTCAGAACAGCCCATAATGTGGTCAAGCTTGTCCAGAGTAGCAGTGAAGAGTCAGAGAGTGGAGTGGTGAGGACTGGAGTCAAAAGAGTCTCTTTGTTAGCTAATCAAGTCTCCACAGTCTATGTACGGGCACACGTTAGTCCTCAGGCTCGGGGCCAGAACATGCTCTTCATTTGTGATGTGGCTCACCCACCACCAGAGGGGGTCATGTTTGATAATGCACTGGTGAAGGTCCCAGACAGAAAAGTGCCATATGTACCCATTCCGGTGGCTAACACTACAGACCACACCATCTTTCTGGAGAGCTGTAAAGTGATTGGACATCTTGAACCAATAAAGACTGTATACGCAGCAGGAGTCCAGACCAAAGTCAACGAACCAACACAAGAGAACAAGAATGATGCAGAGCCACAGTCACACAACCAAAATAATCGACCGCTGCAAAAGAATCCACAGATACCACAGTCATGGGATCCACCAGTGGACCTCCAACACCTGGATGAAAGTCAACAAGCAGCTGCGAGGAAAATGTTGAGGGAGGAATGCGAGGCATTTGCATATGACAGTGATGATGTGGGCTGCATTCCATCCTTGAAGATGCACATAACCCTCCATGACAGGAATCCAGTGAAAAAGACCTACATGTCTGTCCCAAAACCCCTTCATAATGAAGTGAAAGAGTATTTGCAGGACCTGCTCTACAAAGGTTGGATTACACCATCACGGTCTCCCTACTCATCGCCTGTGGTGTGTATCCGCAAGAAAGATGGCTCCCTCCGCCTGTGCTGTGACTATAGAGAGCTCAACCGTAAGTCAGTCCCAGACCGTCATCCAATACCAAGGATTCAGGACATGCTTGATGCACTGGGTGGAAGCTCTTGGTTCTCTGTGCTAGACCAGGGCAAGGCGTACCACCAGGGGTTCCTGGATGAAGAGAGCCGTCCCTTAACAGCCTTCATCACCCCCTGGGGGCTTTATCAATGGGTGCGCATCCCCTTCGACCTGAGCTCCGCACCTGCAGAGTTCCAAAGGAGCATGGAACAGTGTATGGCAGGCCTCCGAGACACCGTTTGTCTCCCCTACCTGGATGATAACCTGGTGCACAGCAGCAGTTTTGAAGAGCACTTAGAGCACATCCGCCTTGTGCTCCATCGTTACAGGGAGCATGGTGTTAAGCTCACCCCGAAGAAATGTGAACTGTTCAAGCGAAGTGTCAAGTTTCTGGGCAAGCTGGTGTCAGGCGAAGGGTATACCATGGATGCAGCCGAGTTGGCCCCAGTGATGGCTTTAAAAGAGAAGATGCCAACAACTGTCGGAGAGGTACGTCAACTGCTTGGTTTCCTCTCTTATTATAGGCCGTTTAATGCCAACTTCTCCCGTGTAGCCCACCCACTCTACAGCCTGCTTAGTCCGTCATCTCCTGAGAACTCTGTTAGTGTCTCAGCTGGCAATTCCAAGAAGGGGACTAAGAAAAGGAAAGGCCACTTACCATCATGTACACCGATTCAGTGGAACAGCTCCCACCAAGAGACATTGAACCAGCTCATTGATGCACTTACCAGGCCTCCTGTCCTGGGATACCCTGACCTCACAGAGCCCTTTGTATTACATTGTGATGCATCTCAGGTTGGGCTTGGGGCTATTTTATATCAGCGGCAGAAAGGCAGACTGCGAGTCATCGCATATGGCTCCCGCACCCTGAGTCCAGCAGAGAAAAAGTACCACCTGCACTCTGGTAAATTAGAGTTTCTGGCGATGAAGTGGGCCATCTGTGAACGTTTCCGGGATTACCTGTACCATGCTCCATCGTTTGTGGTGTACACTGATAATAACCCGCTAACATATGTGCTCACCACTGCAAAGCTCAACGCTACAGGTCACAGATGGGTTGCCGAACTGGCCAGCTACAACTTCACGATCCGCTACCGTCCAGGAAAGACCAACGCAGATGCTGATGGGCTGTCGCGGATGCCACTGGATATCGACAGCTACATGAAGAGCTGTACGGCTGAGGTTGGACAGGAAGCCATAAGTGCATCCATGGAGTCTGTAACAGTAGAGCACAGAGAACCATGTCAAGGTGTTGGAGTTATCCAGGTTAGTGCTCTAAAGATGATTAAAGACTCTTATGCTGCCCAGTCTTTTACACCCGACCAGATCCGCAGAGCCCAGGAAGCAGATGAAGTCCTGTCAAGAGTGATATGGTACAAGTTACAGGGTAGAAGACCAAGCAGGACCGAAGTGAAGTCAGAACATCCAGCCGTCTCTACGCTTCTTAGGCAGTGGCTGAAGCTTCACATCGACGAAAATGGTGTCCTGCGCCGCAGAACTACCCGCAGAAAGCAGCTACTGCTTCCGAAAATATATCGTCCTCTGGTCTTCAAAGAACTCCATCAGGAAATGGGCCACCTAGGGGTGGAAAGGTCGCTCGACCTGATTCGAGATAGATTCTACTGGCCACAGATGGCTAAAGAAGTTGAACACTTTGTTACAGAGGAATGTGAGTGTTTAAAGAAGAAGAAGCCAAGTATGCAGGCCCGTGCACCTCTGACCTTGATCCAGTCCTCCTACCCATTCCAGCTGGTGTCCATAGACTTCCTTCACTTGCAGAAATGTAAGCATGGCTATGAGTACATATTGGTGGTCATGGATCATTTCACACGGTTTACCCAAGCCTATGCAACGAGGAATAAAGCAGCCAAAACAGTCGCTGACAAGCTCTTTAACGACTTTGCACTCAAGTTTGGTTTTCCGGCCAGACTACATCATGACATGGGGAAAGAGTTTGAAAACAAACTCATGGAGAGCCAAGTCTACAAAGTGAAGGAGAGAAGAACAGATGACAGTCCAGTGTACCGAATTGTTCCTGAAAATGGCCAAGGAAGAGAGAAGGTGGTGCACAAGAGAGAGGATGTGCCACTACAGAGCGAAGAGGATGTGCCACTATAAAGCGAAGAGGATATGCCACTACAGAGCGAAGAGGATGTGCCACTACAGAGCGAAGAGGATGTTCCTGAACAAATTAGGGGCTCTGACCCTGTAAGGCCAGGGGCTGGTGAGGTTATTATTGATGATCCAGCTGCAAAAAGAGGTAAGACTCAAACTGAGACACAGCAACCTCAGAGACACAGACAGCAACCGACTGTATTGAGTTATGACACTTTAGGCCAGCCAACTTTTGTTAAGAGGGATTACAAGGTAACTAAAACTCAGGTTATTGAGAGTAATTACTTCTGGAGACCATGGGCTGTGGGAGTGTGTTATTGGTATTACTGAATATACAGGATGAACAGAAATGTCAGGAGACATTTGTTTTAGTGGGGGAGAGTGTGGCACTATCATTTAAATGAGTAGATGAAAATAGTAGCCCCCCATCTTATTTTTATATTAAAAGCCATTTTCTGGTGTAAAATAACTACTCTCAGTCAAGTTTGCCATTTAAGCATGTGGGAAAGGTTCCGCCAGCAGAGGGCGCTTGGTGCCTTTATTCACCAGTAGCTGACGGCCTGGCAGAAGAAGTCAGTACGTAGCAGGTGAGAGCAGATTGTGCACCGAGTAGCTCAGGCTGAACTGCTGTTTTCTGTTTCTGCAGGTAAGCTGGGTCTTAAATATTAAATATGCGATAGACAATGGTAGTTATAGTTCTGATGTGTTTTATGTTGTAACGGATGACAGGTTAGAAGGTGTAAACATTTGTTTAGGCGTCTGTAAAGGTGCTCTGCCGCCATGTGCGTCTAAGATGGCGGACCCGTAGTCCGTGGCGGTTGTAGTGGTGAGTCAAAGTACGGTTAGATGTGTTTGTATAACGGAACATGTCCGCAGAGGAACTGTATAAAGTGCCATTATAGCATTAGCTTGTAGCCGGAGCCTGTACGGATAAAGGTAAATTGGCAGTATCATAAGATGTTGAAGTAAATTGATAGGCTAAGCTAAATGAATAAGCAGGCTAGGCTAGGGAGCATATGGATTAACCCTATAGCAGTGCTGATGAGGTTGTTAGGGTGTGGAGAGTCTGTATTAGTCAGTTTATTTCTTGGTCAGAACTGCACTTAATACGTTCAGGATAATCTGAAAAAGGTGTAGAATGTGTTAGTATACAAAGGTAAAAGATGAGGGATGTATTAAAATGCATCTAGTTGAGGCAGATTTAAATCGATAAATGTGTGATAAATCTATTTAAATCGATTTAAATCGATAAGTGTGATAAATAAATAGATAAATATAATTAAAAAGTAGTTCAAAACTGGTTTAAAAAACCCAATGCAAGTACTCTAAAACTAAACTGTTGGTGCTCATTATGTTATTTGTTTCTAGTGACACATTTTTGTGATATCAGTCAATTCATAAGTGATTCTTGTTTATAAAATTGTTTAAATACAGAAAATGTAAAGCTATTTGTTATACTAGAGACTGTTTCAGTATCATAGAGATATTGTTTTACAGTAGAGTTGTACACTTTATTTGTGTTGTAAATGCAGAAGAAGTCAGTACGTAGCAGGTGAGAGCAGATTGTGCACCGAGTAGCTCAGGCTGAACTGCTGTTTTCTGTTTCTGCAGAGTTTCTGCAAAAATAAATATGTTGCACCGAAGATGAGTTGGCCCATCATTTTCAGCAGTGTAACAGAAATATCTTGGACGGACAATCCCGCAGTGGAAACATGGATGGATGATGGACCATCACCCAGTGGAAACATCTGGGACGACCCATCACACAGTGGAAACATGGACAGTGATCAGATACATCAGTAGTTCAGGGATTTGTTGGGAGAAATGGACGCCATGTGCTCTGGACGAAGAACAGGATCATCGAGACTGTTAGCAGCAAAAAATCCTAATGGTGGGGCATTGGACCAGGGGTGTCAGGAACCAAGCCGTTAGACACCAAGACAAAGGTATAAAAAAAATATTCTCCATTTATTTTTCCAAAAAACATCTTTAACAAAAATCATAACCCAAATCTATCAAAAATATGAAAAAGGAAAGGGTCCAAAAGGAACTGAAACTTATGACTTACCCATAACTGACATCGTTATGGGTAAGTCACGGAAACCTGCTTCAGATACAACAACGAGCACACCGTCGCAGAAGCGCACTCGTTCCGAGGCTAGCACATCCACCGACTCGCCAGATAGAAGCTACGGCGACATCCTGGACTCAATAGACAAGAAGCTAACCAGCCTGGACGCCCGTCTCGCGCTGGTTGAGGTTCTTCATAAAGAATTTCAGGCTTTGAGGGAATCGCTGGAGTTCAGCCAACAACAAGTAGCTTCGCTAGTTACAGAAAACCAAACATTAAAAGAAGACGTTAAAAAACTCACCGAGGGAATGAAGCAGCTGTCTGGAGAAAACAAAAGCTTCAAGGAGTCTATTCTAGACATCCAGGCCCGATCAATGAGGGACAATCTTGTTTTTTCGGGGATACCAGAGCAGCCTGAGGAAGATGCTGAAGTAGCCGTGCGAAAGTTCATTCAACACCAACTGAAACTGCCAGACGACACGGTTAAAAGCATAACCTTCCATCGGGTTCACCGACTCGGAGGTAAGAAACACAACAACACCCGCCCGCGACCAATTGTTGCAAAATTTGAACATTTTAAACAAAAAGAACAAGTCAAAGGACGCGGGAGAGAGCTACGGGGGACGAATTACAGCGTTAATGATCAGTTTCCGAAAGAAATCCTGGACAGAAGACGCGTGTTATTTCCAATTAGAAAAAAACATATTAGTGAGGGCTGTAGGGCTACGGTTAGTGTGGATAAACTGTATGTTAACGGTCAGCTGTTTAGGGACCCTCAGGTTACTCCTTGGCTTTATTAGTCATATTTAACAGAACCAAGACAGAATTAGCTTTATCAGACAACTATAGTTTAAAAAAAAAGCACAGCTCAGCAGGCTGTTTTTGTTTGTTAATGTGGGTAGGGGCAGGGCTGTGCACTTTTTTTTTTTCTTTCATTTTTTCTTTTTCACTATTATCTTTCTCACATGTGTACAACCAAATCTCTTTATCACCTTTTTTCCTTTTTCTCTCTCACACACACAGACTTTTATCATGGCATATTCATGTTTTTCCATCATACTTTCATTCTGTACACACCTGTATGGTGCATTATTTGCCTCGCTTTATCTCTGCTTCTGTTTTTTTTTCAATCTGGCAACCCCATGGACAAACCAAAATTACACCTATATTCATCCTTGGCGATAGTACATGTCTAAGGTTTATCTTAGCTCTATGAATCCTGTAAAATTTATAACATGGAATATTCGCGGCGCTAGCTCCAGAGATAAAACCATTAAGATTTTCAACCATCTTACAAGATTGAAGGCAGATGTCGTCTTACTACAGGAGACTCATAAATCAAGTTCAACAGCTAATGATTTAAAAACACCAGAGTATCCTAATATATTTTCTTCATGCTATAACTCTAGACAACGAGGAGTAGCAATATTAATAAATAGAAATACTAATTTTAAAGTAATAGACACAGCTACAGATCCAGAAGGTAGATTTATAATATTAAAACTATTTATAAATAACCAAAAGTTATGTATAGTTAGTATATATGGTCCAAATGTTGACGACCCCTCATTCTTTCATACTTTCTTCTCGGTTCTGGCTAATCACATGGATTGCTCACTTGTTCTTGGGGGAGATTTCAACTTTGGACTAAATGAAGAAATAGACAGGCTCAGTACAGCAGGGACTCAGCGCAGATGGCAATCCATAGATATAGTTAAACAGTACATGAGCGATTATGGACTCTGCGATGCATGGCGATCGCTTCATCCCAACGACAGAAAATACACTTTTTACTCAAACGTACATCATTCTTATTCTAGATTGGACTATTTGTTAGTCAGCAGCTCACTGTTGAATGACATTTCAGACACTGAGATACATCCTATAGTGATCAGCGATCACGCTCCTGTTTCTTTAAATTTAGCAAATAAAATTGCAACCCTTCAATATAAAAATTGGAGATTTAATACATCATTACTTAAGGATAAAGAATTTATTAAATATATTGAAAAAGAATGGGCTTCATACATGGAATTTAATGATCTCCCTGGTATGTCGCCATCCACTCTATGGGAAGCAGGGAAAGCTGTGATTAGAGGTAAAATAATTTCATTCTCATCAAATAAAAAGAGAACAGAAAATAAACATGTTCAGGAATTAGAAGAAACTATTAAATCATTAGAACCTTCCCTGGATAAAGAGAGCTTAAGTAAAATAAGGAAAGCAAAATTAGAGTTAAATGAAATTATTAATAAAAGGACGCAGTTCTTAATCCAAAGACTTAGAATAGAAAACTTTGAACATAGTAATAAATCAGGTAGCTTCTTAGCTAATCAGTTAAAAATAAATAAAGAAAAAACAACTATATCTGCAATCAAAGACAAAACTGGGAATATAATATATGACCCTGAAAAAATAAACAACACTTTCAAAGAATTTTATGAGACGTTATACACACCAGAGATAAACCCTTCAAATAATGATATTGTACAATTTCTGGATAAAATAACTCTTCCTAAACTTTCAGACAGTCAAGCAAAGGCCCTGGATTCACCGCTAACAGTGTCTGAACTCCAGGAGGCCCTCCAATCTATGCCTAATAATAAAGCTCCAGGTCCAGATGGATTTCCAGCAGAGTTCTATAAAGAATTCTGGAATATTCTGGCACCAACATTTTACAAAATGTTACAGGAAACAAAGGAAAATGGTCGAATACCACCAAACATGAATTCTGCCTACATCAATCTTCTATTAAAACCAGGAAAAGACCCTATGTCTCCTACCAGTTATCGTCCCATTTCTCTTATCAATGTGGATCTGAAAATAATTTGCAAAGCTCTTGCAAGAAGGATAGAGAAAATAACACCTCTAATAATCCACCCGGATCAAACAGGTTTTATAAAAGGTAGGCTCTCTTCCACAAATTCACGTAGATTAATAGATTTAATAGATTATTCCCACTGTAAAAACGTCCAAACCAATATATTATCTTTAGATGCAGAAAAAGCATTTGATAGAGTTAACTGGAAATTTTTATTTGCAGCCTTAAATAAATTCGGATTCAGTAATTCTTTTGTAAACTGGTTAAAAATATTATACAGCTCACCAACAGCATGTATTAGGACCAATAATCAAACATCATCAAGGTTCTTTCTTCAGAGAGGTACCAGGCAGGGATGTCCACTTTCTCCCTCCCTCTTTGCTATTTTTATTGAACCATTAGCAGCAGCAATCAGGCAAAATAATAATGTTAAAGGTATACAATGCAACAAAATAGAACATAAAATCAGTTTATACGCAGATGATGTACTACTTTTTCTACAGCATTCACAAACTTCCTTGTATCAGGTAATTGAGTTAATAAAATCTTACTCAAGAGTTTCAGACTATTCCATAAATTGGTTAAAATCTACAGTCCTTCCAATCAACTGTTCTTACCAGAGTCCTGTTGCTTTACAGCTCCGGTCGGGAAATATTACATATCTAGGTATCCATATCTCACCAAGACTGGCAGACTTATCTAAGCTAAACTACGTCCCACTTTTAAAAAAAGTGGAAGATGATCTGGCAAGATGGAAATCCCTTCCAATATCACTTATTGGAAGGGTAGCTACAATAAAAATGATGGTTTTGCCTAGAATCAATTATTTATTCTCAATGATCCCAAGCAAACCATCACCTGATTGGTTTAGATCTCTGGACTCTTCTGTTTCTAAATTCCTTTGGAAAGATAAACCCCCACGTATCAGCTTAAAAACACTACAGAAGTCCAAAGATAAAGGAGGTCTAGACCTACCAAACTTTCGTCATTATTTCTTAGCCAACAGACTCCAATACACATCAAGATGGGTAAAACACAGTTATATCGATGAGTGCTGGGTAGATGTAGAACAGACACTATGCAATAAGATAAAACTTTCAGATCTACCTTTTGTTAGCTCAAATATAAAACAAAATGAATGTTTCAAAAGTATAAATATCAGCTCCTCTCTGACAGCTTGGTGGGAATTTCTTAAAATGACAAAGACCTCACTAGTCCCATGCAGGCGTACACCCATCTGGAATAACCCGGATATCTTACAAAAAAAATGCATGATTAACTTTCCGGGCTGGAGTTGTAAAGGAATTGAATACCTGGAGCATATATTTGATGGAACAGACTTTATCCCCTTTAATACATTGGTTACACAATTCGGAATTAACAAGAATAAATTCTTAGAATACCAACAAATTAAATCAATTATAAAAAATAAATTTAGGCTCAATACAGTTGATTTACAAATTCCAGGAAAAGTTTTAGACTTCCTTAATCTTAACCCTCCCAAACTGCTATCTAAAATATACAAAACATTAAATAGAATAGATGAATCAATAGCCCTTCCTATTTCAAAATGGGAGATGGACTTGTCCATCTCAATAGACCAAAACCTCTGGTCTCAAATTTCATTAAGAACCTTCAAATTTCTTAAGAATCCTAATCTACGATTAATACAATATAAAATCCTTCATAGAGTGCATTATACAGGGCAACGGATGTTCAAGATGGGTTATACGCCGTCTGATACCTGTTTACAATGTACAAGCAATCTACCAGACAATTATATTCATGCTCTTTGGTTCTGCCCACCTGTTAAGAAATATTGGTACCAGATATGTGAAGATCTATCAAAGTGTCTGAAATGTAATATCACACCTGCTCCCACAGTTTGCTTGCTGGGAAATATAGATGAAGTTACCATGGATACAAAGTCTATGCAATTATTTTACATCGCCTTATGCATCGCTAAGAAAAATATCCTCTTGAACTGGAAAAATAAAAATACTCTGAATATTAATCAATATAGAGATCTCCTTCTGGATTACATTGGTCTAGAAACGGCATCTGCCTCCACATCTGATCAATCTTTCTGGTCACCCTTGATCAGTTCCATCACCTAGTGGGGTCGGGCCCTTGATTCCGTTCTGTGGGACACGGTTGCCGATGTGGAGCTTAAGGGTTGGTGGTGACTGCGGGGAGGTCCTTGGGGGTGGGTCCGCTTGCGGTTCGGCGGTAGGTGCCGTGACCCTCGCCTGGGGTGGGACTTTGGGGGCTTTGTGTGGTGACTCCTAGTGGCTGCATGCGGCGCCTTAGAGGGGTCGTGCTGGCGGACACGGGTTACTGGCCTGGTGCTGTGCTGCTCTGGGGGGGTCTGGACTGGGCCTGGGGCTCGGGGTTCTGGGGCGGCGCGCCCCCCGGCTGGGGCCCTGGCGGGGCTTGGCCGGGGGGGGCCGCTGCCGTCGGTGCCGGCTGGGGGGGGGCTGTGGTCGGCCGGTGGTTGGCGGGCGCTGCTGCCCTTTCCATCTCCCCGGGCTGGTTCCTGTCGCTTGCTCCCCGGTGGCCGCTTGCCGCGTCCGGGCGTCGGCGAGAGGCCGTGGCGGGTGGCCGGCGTCTCCGGGCCCGATCGGCTATATTGACACTGGACATGGCTCCTGGGTCTTGGTCTTAGCCCTCGCGGGGGTGCTGGGGTGGGGGGCTCTGGCCGGTGTTGGTCGGCCTCCACGGTGACTGACCAGTTGGTGGGGTGTGGGCTGGTGGGTGGACGTGCTGGGTTCTGTTGCCACCCGGCCATCGGGCGGTAGTAGCAAGGCTGGAGGATGTCGGCCTGGGGATTGGCCGCCCGGGACTTCGGTCTGCTCACGGGCCTGGCGCGGCATGTCCGGGGTACCCGAGTCGGTGGTGCGCCGGGTTCCGGCCTCGGCCCGGGGGTCCTCGGACGCTGGCGGTGCCTGGGGCGTCTCTTATTGGCGGGGAGGCTTTTTACCATCTAGCACAGGCGCTCTTTTTAACGGGGTGCGCTTGGGACGGGAGGGGGGAGGGCGTTGAGGGTGAGGGGGGGCTAAACTCAACCTGGGTGTCTAGTGACATGTGTTTTGTTAGCAGTGTGAATGTTGGGGAGGATTTAGGTATGCCCCTGGCATGGGGGCTGGTGGATTGCCGGGGCCCCCATGGGGCTCGGCGGTACCGCTGCCGTGGGCCCCGACTGGACGTGCTGGGGCCTCCCACCCCTGGTGGATCGGGCCGAACGGGGGTGCCTATTGGAGTCAGCAGGGGAGCTGGCTCCCTGGGGTTGGCAATGGTCACCCCAGTTATTTTCTCCCCATCCCCATGCCTCTGTCCACCTGCTCCTTCATTCTACCATTCACAAGGCCTTGGGACGTGGGCACGTCACTGGGGTGCGGGATGGAGCTTCCGTCTTCGCTACCCGGTGGCGGCCTGGGTCCCGATTTTATTGAGCAATTTAGACACTACACTTGCAACATTTACAGGGAACGCACATGTAGGGACCTGGCGGTGTGGCGCCACAGGCGAGGCCCCCCCGTTGAGGGGGCCTCGCCTGTGGTGCCGGCACCCACTGGTTAAACGCATCTAGACACTGAGGGCCCGGGGGGGGAGATGGGGGTACCCGGCAGTATTCCCATGTCCCCCCCCTCTGTTTTAAGTGCACATTAGAACAACACGCAACAACACCACATTGAGCTGGGGGAGAGAGGCTGGGGGGTCTTTCCACACCCCTGTTCGTTGGACCATCAGGGGTCGGAGCCCGGATAGAACATCACGCCGTCTGGTCGGGGTCCTGGGCTGGTGGGCTGCTCTTGCCGGTGTGGGGCCTTGGCGGTCTACTTGTCCCCGTCCTGGTGGGCAAAGGGGTCTGTCTCCTGGGTGCAGGGGCAGGGTTCTCTACTGGGGTGTCTGTCCCTGGGCCTGGGAGTATGGAGTATAGTGTACGTATGGGGGGTATGAATGAGGGTATAGCGTCCTTTTTTCGTATGTCCTGTATTTGTAAGAATGTGTACACAAGAAAGGGAGGGTACGTATGAGTGTCTCTGTCTGTCTATGTCTACCTGTCAGGTTGGGTGTTTGGCTGCTCTCTGGCCTGATGCATCTTCTTCCCTCCCCGTCACTCCCCGTCGGTGATGGTTGCTCCTGCCCGCTGGTTGATGATGACTCTCGATGCCTGGGGCTGGGGGTCCCGGTTGCGGCCCGGCTCGGTCCTGGTGCATGTCGGGCGGGTCCTGGGTGGTCCGGTGTGTCGGGCGGCCGCTGTTTCGGGCCGATGTCCTCCTTGGATTGACTGGGGCACCTCTTATGGGGGTGCCGGGTTTGTAGAATAGGTTGGTGCCGTCCGGTGGATCGGTGGGGACCGTGCCTGGCGCCCAATCCTCCTGCCGGTTCCAGGACTTCAGCTGGCTGGTCTGTTCGCCTGGTGGGGCTGTCCGGCATTGGCTGGGCCCCTGATCTTGGCGCCCCACGTGGGGCGGGATCTGGACCCTGGAGCTGGAAGATCTGGATGTCCAGGTGCCGGCTGGGCGCGGCCTGGGGAGGGCGTACATCCGCTGGCTGTGGCTCCCTGGCGTGTGGATGTGTGGAGGCGGGCCGGGTTGTTGGCGGTGGGTACTGGTCCGGGGTGGCGGCGGCGTGTGTTGTCCGTCGGTTGGCTGCGGGTCCTCCTTGCCTGCGGCGGCGGCGGGGGACCCTTGTCGGCTGGTCCCTGGTTGGGGCCCCGCTGGGGGGTGGGGTGCCCCTGGTCCCCGTGGCCTCCGGTTCCTGGTCCGGGCCCGCCCTGGCGTAGCCGGTTACCGGCGGAGCCCGTGGGCTCGTCACTGCGATCTCTCGGGCCCCAGCATCGCGGCTGGTGGGTGCTCCCCTGGGGCTTCCATCTGTTCCCCTCTTGGCGGGTGATCGACCCTGCGCTGATCCGCCTGTGGACTCTGTACTCTGTGGGACGCTGGATGCATACATCTCTTGCCTCCTCCATGTCTGTGCCGATTCCTGTAGGACGGATTGACGGTTCCTTACACCAGCTATCAATCACTTGCATGGGGAAACCTTATTCCGACCTGCATGCTCGCACACACATAGGTGTGGGGACATAGGTGAGGACGGACATATCTTAAGCTGAGGTTATCATCATTAGTTAGTTGTTCACAGGAGCTTACCAGAAACATTTGTATTATGTTCATTAATCAATGCTTGTGTGTAGTGAATGTGTAATTCTTTGTTTATTCTACCAGATCCGAACTATTGGTTTGGTTCTGTACACTTTGTTGTTTTTGTTTTGTATTACTGTTTCTCTGCCGTCCGGCAGAGGTGGAGGACTGGGATGTTTTCTTGTGTTCTTTATTTGCCTCCCTGTCTTGTGTCGTCGGTTCGCCCCTCTGTTGGTCCGGTTTCTTTTCTTCACCTTCTTCCTTTCTCCCTTCTTGTCTCAGTTTAATGTCCATGACGTCAGGAAATTGAACCCACAGTAATCACTAATAAAGATTTTTCATACATATACATCAAGTGGCGTACTACAGCGAAGCTGTAATACTCTGCTTGGGAAAGTAAAACTGTTGGGCTTGTACTTGGTACTCAGACACCAATTCTGAGTAGCATACTGCTAGACAGGACACGTTAGAAAAAAAAAAAAAAAAAAACAAAAGGAACTGAAAAATTTAACTAATACTAACGAACAAAAGACTGACTAACAAAGACTGACCTCTCACACTGAACAAACATGGGAATTCATACACAAAGGCTAGCCTACAAGGGACGAGGAGGGGAGAGGGAAAAAAAAAGACTAAGACAAACAGTAAACTTACATTAACTAATTAAGTCAGCAAATTATAAGTACAACACAAATACCTAAACTAATACATTTTAACAAAAAACTGGCATCAGTATTAGAGCTTTTGGTGATATTGAAATTTCTTAAGAATCAAGTCCTTTGCTTCTAGCAGCCAGATGGGTTGCTCCACTTTTTGGTGCACAATTAATGATCAAAATGATGTCACTAAATTGTGCACCCATGTAAGCAAACATCTTCAAATATTGCAAAAAATAAAAAATGTCAATGAGAAAAAGAACAAAACATTTAAAGAAATACTAACAATGAGAGATGGACATAGACATATATACACTCAACAAAAATATAAACGCAAAACCTTTGTTTCTGCACCCATTTTTCATGAGATGGACTTAAAGATCTAAAATTCAGTCCAGATACACAATATTACAATTTCTCTCAAACATTGTTCACAAATCAGTCTAAATGTGTGATATTGAGCACTTCTGCTTTGCTGACATAATCCATCCCACCTCACAGGTGTGCCACATCAAGATGCTGATCTGACATCATGATTAGTGCACAGGTGTACCTTATACTGCCCACAATAAAAGGCCACCCTGGAATGTGCAGTTTTGTCTCACAGCAAAATGCCACAGATGCCACAAGCATTGAGGGAGCGTGCAATTGGCATGCTGACAGCAGGAATGTCAACCAGATCTGTTGCTCGTGCATTGAATGTTCATTTCTCCACCATAAGCCATCTCCAAGGGAGTTTAAGAGAATATGGCAGTACATCCAACCGGCCTCACAACCGCAGACCACGTGTAACCACAACAGCCCAGGACCTCCACATCCAAAAGGTTCACCTCCAAGATCGTCTGAGACCAGCCACTCAGACAGCTGCTGAAACAATTGGTTTGCATAACCATATAATTTCTGCACAAACTGTCAGAAACCGTCTCAGGGAAGCTCAACTGCATGCTCGTCGTCCTCATCGGGGTCTTGACCTGACTCCAGCTCGTAGCCGTAACAGACTTGAGTGGGCAAATGCTCACATTCGATGGCATCTGGCACGTTGGAGAGGTGTTCTCTTCACGGATGAATCTCGGTTTACATTTTTCAGGGCAGATGGCAGACAGCGTGTGTGGCGTTGTGTGGGTGAGCGCTTTGCTGATGTCAATGTTGTTGATCGAGTGGCCCATGGTGGTGGTGGGGTTATGGTATGGGCAGGCATCTGTTATGGACGAAGAACACAGTAGCATTTTATTGATGGCATTTTGAATGCACAGAGGTACTGTGATGAGATCCTGAGGCCGATTGTTGTGTTATACATCTATGAACATCACCCATGTTTCAGGAAGATAATGCAAGGCCCCATGTTGCAAGGATCTGTACACAATTCATGGAAGCTGAAAATGTCCCAGTTCTTGCATGGCCAGCATACTCACCGGACATGTCACCCATTGAGCATGTTTGGGATGTGCTTGACCGGCGTATACGACAGCGTGTACCAGTTCCCACTAATATCCAACAACTTCGCACAGCCATTGAAGAGGAGTGGACCAACATTCCACAGGCCACAATTGACAATCTGATAAACTCTATGCGAAGATGTGTTGCACTGCATGAGGCAAATGGTGGTCACACCAGATACTGACCGGTTCTGAGTCCCCAGACCCCCAATAAAGCAAAAAAACTGCACATTCCAGGGTGGCCTTTTATTGTGGGCAGTATAAGGTACACCTGTGCACTAATCATGATGTCAGATCAGCATCTTGATGTGGCACACCTGTGAGGTGGGATGGATTATCTCAGCAAAGCAGAAGTGCTCACTGTCACACATTTAGACTGATTTGTGAAAAATATTTGAGAGAAATGGTAATATTGTGTATCTGGACTGAATTTTAGATCTTTAAGTGTATCTCATGAAAAATGGGAGCAGAAACAAAGGTGTTGCGTTTATATTTTTGTTGAGTGTATGTAGACTCCTCATTCAGTGTTGAGCTGTACGTTAACGTCGCCGCCATATTGGATATGGAGAGCGTCAACAGTTTGAGCCGGTCGGAGAAAAGATGCTGCATTCTTGTAACTGTTTTATTTGATCTTATTTGATTTAATTGGTTTTATTGTGTTGAATTTTAGTTGTTTTTGTGTTTGAGTCTTTTATTTGCTTTTATTTTTTATATTTCTATTTTAATTTCTATTTTTTTTCTTCATATTAATCCTTTTAGTTTTGTGCATTACTTTATTCAGCTGTGGTTGTTTTAGTGCTTTATAAGTTGGTATGGTATGGTAAAATGAGTGTGTGTGCATGTGTCAGAGATTCAGAGATATCTTTATTCGTCACATGTGGACGCGGATCCCCAATATGACTCCCTCCAAGCAAAACAGATGCAAGTGATTCATTTTACGGGTTAATTGACAGTCTTTTATCCTCAATCTTGTTTTCAGACCTTCCAAAGACCTCTTCCAGACTGTGAAACTGAATACAAATGATCTTACAGTTAGAACAATTAAATACAATAATATAAACCTAAATGAAGAAATAAATACCTCGTTCACTGTATGCTTTAAAAAAATCGGATCTGTTTTCCTCCTTCAATCCTTTCACAAAGGCGTTCCCTTCAGTTTTTTTCAGAAAGATTTCCAACACTCTTTGTACTACAAAGTTTGTAGTAACCTGCTTGCCAGGACCTCATCCATGCTGTGTGTTGTTAACACAGCTGGTTTGAATCTACAATTAAGGTGTGGCTTCCTAAGCAGCTCAACATAGGTTTTTCAAAAATAAAAACCAATACATAGAAAATTCAGAACAACCTTACTTGTCATACCTAGTTTCTCTCAAATCAAAATATTAAATAAAATTAGGAAACAACAGATACACACAGGGAAAGGACTACAACACTCGCTTTTGTACTGTACACAGTATTAATTAGAATCTAAAAATAATGTAAAAATAATTTTAAAAATAGAAAAAAAATATTTGGAATAAAAGTTTTTGAAAAATTTTATGAACAAATAAAAAAGGGTACTGTGCAAAATTTAACTTACATTGACATTGTTTTAAAATAAATATCTACTCCAGGTAGAATAGCATACATTTATGTTCGTACTTAATTAGAATAATATGGCAATACTTTATAGTATCCCACACTACATAGTGTTTCTGGGAAAATAATGGAGTGGGAAGCAGAGGGAGGCAAAGCTAGGCGCTCAGCACACTGCTGCTCCAGGAAGCTGTGTTTGTCTCCAATTCTGTTGCACTTCTACCCAGAGTCAGAAGTTTACATAAAAATACCGGATATTTCTCTCCATTGTCAAAATCTAAAACCCATGAAAAAACAGATCATTAGCTCCTATTTTACTGCATTGTTATGCAACTTAAGTACAGGTTCTCAGTTTAATGCACATCTTAATGATGGGAAGTGACATATTTTAAAACGTAACTAGTGGGTGCGGTAACTAGTTTGGCGGTTAGTTTAGCCCTGTGATTCTATTGTCTGCATTTATAATCAAACTCAAATATATAATTATTGTTGGGTTAAAACTAACTAAATGGAGGTCTAGTGGTCCACCACGACTGAGAACTACATCTCCCAGAATACACCAGCAAAATGGCCACCGATTGCTGATAAGAAACACCTATGCAGGAATGGTGGCCCCCAGTCCTCAGTCAAACAGGAACAGTACAGCAAGTTATACGTATATATGTTTTGGTTTATGTTGGTGAAATGATTGAGTTGTTCCTGGAAATTATTTTTGGTTAACTGCTAGAGTTTAAGTTGAAGCACTGCATTATTATAGTGATTTTATGTTAGACAGTTAATGTGTTTAACATTCATTTATTTTAATAAGATGTCAAAAAAGGATTACATTCAGTGTTAAAACAGTAATGTATTTAATATAATTTAGGAAAATCATTGTTTGATCTATTACAATGTATTGTTGCTAACCTTTCTGTGCAAGGGGCAAACTCCGCTTAAAATATGTGAAGCAAACCCGGAAGTGACACAAATTGCAGTCCAGCCCTCATCGGCTGGGGGAGGGCTCCAAAAGGAGCAAATTCACATTGACTCCCATGTTATAAAAGCCAAATTTACAGCAAAAATAAACCTGTTTACAGCCTGGTTCAAAAAACCATTTTAGGTTAGATAGTTTTGGTCTACCATCATGACAACTCTGAGGGGGGTGAATTTTTTTCTAACTTCTCCATTTATTTGTAATTTAATTTCGAAATTATGAATAATTAGGGGCGTGTCCTTTTGATTGACAGGTCCGGCTAGGCTAATGCTGGTGACTAATGATGACTAACTGTAGCTAACAGCTGCTCCGTAGTCTTCTGTCCCCCTCTACTTGCTGGGAAGCTCTTCACATCCTGGGACTAACGTAAAGATTTCAGTCATTTGGTGTTTCTGAACTCCACTATCAGTTGGTTATTATTAGGTTTTGGATGTAATCTGCAATTATTGGGCAAAGACTGCTTGCTGTGGTGTTGATTACAGTAACAGACCATCCAAGAAGTTTATGCTTTGGGGGAGGCTTCATACTGGCTGATGCTTAACCAGCTTGGGGGGGCTCTGTCAGGTGGCCGAGAGGAATGCTGTTCTGGTCGGAGCTTTTATCTCTTTCTACATGCGAGTTGGAGCAGGCGATCGGTCGGATAGCAGCAGAGTAGCAAAGTCGGCAGGACCGGGACGCCGCGGCAGGCCTGGTCAGAGCGGGAGACTCGGGCGGGAGACGGCTAGATCAGGCTGGAAGACTACAGAGTTGGACTCTAGACAGACTGGATGATCGCTGGTTAGATCAGTACTGGTGTGAGGAACACAGCTGGAGGCATGAATTAATGGATGTCTGAGATGTGAGGTAAGTCAAAAGCCTTTTATTATATTGAAATGTTTTCTCTACTCGAGATGTTTCTGGGTCTAAAGTGATCGTTGTTGAAAAACGGGGTAAAAGTCTCTTAACCGCAGTCTTCTGGCTGAAACAGGCTGCAGCCTACGTTAGCTTCAGTTAGCTCTCGACTAGCTTCTGATTAGCTTGCAGCTATGTCTGCTCGGAGCATCAACCTTCCACCCCCCAGCCTCACATCGCCACTCTCAGCTCCACCTCTTTGCCCATTTTTGGAGTTTGTGAGAGTGACCAGGTGAGTGACGCAGACAAGATGGCGGCGGTGGGAACCACCCAGCTGGTTTAATTTTTGCTCTTCAGAAACCCCTGGGTAACATCAACGAGGGTTTGTCTAATTATATACAGTCTATGTTTCTGTGCTTTGAAGGTTATCAACCTGATGAACTATGCATTGATCAACTTGAAGCCAATAATCTTAAAATTGGAAAAATAAAAGTTGATGAAATCTGAACTCAAGAGTTGTCCAGAGTGTCCCTTTGGAGTGGAGCTAGAATGGAGTTTAACAATTATAATCAGCTCATCGATGATGCCCACAGCCATGTACACTGCGCTCTGAACTCTGTAGCCAAGATATTACTATGGATCAAAATAATCTGGATAGTTTAGAAATAGTTCACAGCTTTAAAACTACAAAGGGAATCGGAGAGCATAACTCCGCCAGGTCTACTCAACCCCCATGTAGATGTCGTAACTCCATCCATCCATTTTCTTTAGCTTGTCCAAGCTCGATTTGCAGGGACAGCACAGAGAGATCCAGAGATCCCCTTCCCCTGATCCATATACACAGATGTCGCAGGCCTTTGCGCACTTTACATTACAATTTAAAAATAGTTCAATGTTTTTTAAGTACAAAACAGCTTCATACAGCTAGAATTGAAGTTGCATCTATCCATGTAATTTTAATGTCTATAACTTGTAACAGAGAATGTTTAGGTTATATAGTGATTTGGAACATCAGTACAATGGACAGCGGTTAGATTTGTCTTGCTTGGTTGTGCACAGCAACAAGAAAGCATGAATACGTGAAAAATGAACTAGAGATAACTACATACTTTAGCAGCAGCTATAAAAAAAATATTGTTTGCAGGGTGCTCTTTATATTTACAAAAACGATATGCAAGGATTTTGGCATTACAAGCTTGTACAAAGTCTTGTCTAAGCATGGAGATGACTGTGTTAATTTTCTCGTTCCCACACGTTATTTCGTGGCCACGCATTAGTTATTTTTTTCCTCCAATGACACCAGAGGGGCTCCGTAGAAAAGTGCTACCTTGGCAGAGTGGTTAACATACAGGACTGGCTCCTGCACATTATGGTTCGAGTCCCGGTTAAGTCATCTGTTTGGGTTTTATCATACAAGTAATTAATGGGGTGCCTGCAGGAAAGTAGGCTATGAACATAACCGTTGTTGAAATCAGGACATTTCTGCAGCATTATTTATGAATTATAGTTTTGTCCCCACCACACAAAAACCAGATATGGATTTTTTTTTTTTTTTTAACAGTGCAGGTCTAACCTCCACTTATGCTCCCATTGCTAGTTTCATATAATTAGTATACAAACTGATATTCCACAATCTTAAACAGTTTGTGTGAATGCTGTAGCATTCTTAGCAGAGATTTGTTACGTCCAATAAAGACTTGCATTCTAAGTGGGCACTGTATCAACAAGTAACTGGTAAACTCATATCTTTGATGCAAGGTGTTTATGCTGTGCCACCTGCTCCATGCATCTATGCAGATAGTGCAGGACTGTGCCTGTATTCCAGTGGGCAAGGTGGGCATAAACTTTATGATTTGTGGCCCATTTCTAGGCCGTTTTTCAGGGATGAAACACATGTGCCTGGACCCTGCCAGGATGATTAGGTGGCTACAAAACTGTTATCTATAAATATGGCACATTTATAGCCTTCTTTCTTGCAGGGAGCCAAAACAATATACTTACGTTCCCTGTAGGATCAATAAAGTTTTATTGATTAAAGCAGGCTCCGAGGACGAGATTCGATCCAACGATTCCACACGTACTAAGCATGGGTGATAACCACTCTACCAAAGGTGCAACTCAAATCATAAAGAGTCAGGGCCCCACTATCAATTGGAAAGGATCCCGGATACCGTGACACATGATTCATGAATCTGTGCGCACGGTTTAGTAAACAGAGGGTACGCATTCGTAATCCGTGCGCACAGTTTAGTAAACCGAGGAAACAGATTCTTGCATCTCAAAAATTCTTTTTGCCCATGTCCCCTGCTGGGCTCCGTAGGTTGGGGTTCTGTTGTCAGGGATAGAGAGGAAGTTCAAACCAAATTGTCAATTCTGTTTTGTTGACCCTAGGGTTTGCATTTGGCGGCAGAAGGGTCAAAAGGACAGATGGCTGAAGCAAGCTATGTTGGCTTTGGTAGCCCCTAGGGTGGCACACGTCCCTATAAAGAGCCGATGGCCCAGCAGTGTTCTGTTACGGCTTTGTGAATGAGGATGAGTGAAGTGGGGTCAGGGGTCAGCAAGGCTTCCTTCTCAGAGTAGCCTAAAAAAACAGAGATAAGGAGATCTAAAGGATCAGTTTCATTTTTTTTTTTTTTCCTGAAAGCTTGATGGGCTTCCGTAACAGCATAGGTCAGATATTAGGTCATCATGCACTCCCTGTGTGGGTCTTAAAAACAGTTCAGCTTCAGTTTTCTGGGCAGTGTTACTGTGCTTACACACCAAACGCGATAGACGCGACCAAAAATCGTGACACGCCCCTAGCTGGTCACCATAACAATCGCACCTTGAAGCGTGTCCAAAGCGATATGGCCGCGCTTTAAAATAAGCCATTTTCACACGCGTGAAGCGGAAATGTGGAAGGATCCTGACCGGGAAAGCTCTGCTGCCCTCCTCCTCCCTCCTTCCCCCGACCATCCGGGAGCTCCCAGTGGACTCTTGTCTATGAACCGACCACATTAAATGTTGGGACCGCTGCTGTGGGGGTAGACCCAGTCTTGCAGCGGTGAAGGCATCAATAGACACCCCGGCTCCTCGCCAAGTTTGTGCTGTGAAGGTCCAAGCTTTGACCCCCTGCCACACTAACTACCAAGCTGAGCGGCTGTCCATCTGTCTGCTGTTAGTAAAAGTTTATTTGTGAACGGCGGGGGAGAGACATTCCCAGGTCTGGGTGTAGCACGTATTTTGGGTTGCACCTGAAATGCAACAGCTGCGTGTAAATCAGGCAGAAAAGCTTTTTTGCGATGTAAATCTGCTTATGATGTGTCGCGGGATCCCCAGTCGCGCTTACTCGCACTCCTCCTCCACCTTTGATTCTTTCCTCCTCGCAGTTCCGCTGAGTTCCCGTGTTTGTCCTCCGGCAAGCTGCAGCCTCTCTGGGACCCCATCAGTCTCCCACGCACCGGTTCCAGGAAAGCTCCGACCAGCCCCCTGGGTTCCTTCAGCTCTTCCCTGCCTGCTCACCCTCGATTCCCCCCCGGAAGGAAGGGAACGTGAACGTCCTGGATTGCACCCGCACAGCTCTAGTCCCACCGCCGCCACGGACTGGACCCACATACTCCCTCCTGACAACCGACTCCCCATCAGCCTGTAAGTAACATTTCCTCCACACTCGCACCCAGCAATATTGACGTTCTCAAGTTTGTCTCGCTCACCTGTCAAACCCATTCCAGGGATGAGCTCCCCAGAGTTACTGAACTCCTCCCAGTGCCGGATCCCCTTCACCGCCAGATTTAAACCTTCCAATAAAGTTTGCTTAAGAGTTCCTCTGTGTTCGAGTCAAGTGTGTGCGCACTAGAGTCTCTCGGCAATTATGACAGAATGCTCTGAAGAAATCTTAGGTTTTAGGTTAGATGTCTCCTCACAAAGAAGGCGAGACTCAGTGACTCCCTCAACATTAAACATTTGTAAAGCTGGGAACAGTATTTAGAAAGAGGGATACAGGTCATCTTTCAACATTTTCTTTCACGTTCTTCACTATTTTTATTTCTTTAATTCTTTATCCTTCATGTGCTCTGGCAATATTAGCTGTTGTTCATGCAGTGCTCATCCATCTGTAGAGGCAGTGCTGGGTCAGGTCCAGAGTCATTTATCAAATGTTCTTAGGAACTGCTCTATATTTTATCCTACAAATGAAATCTAGAATGCTCGAACAAACAATCAAAAGTCCGATTTATCAAATATGTGGCCACTCGTACCAATGTTCCTCTGCAGTTACCTATTGATAAATCCCACACGTGTGTACTGTACTGCTCGTTCCCTCTCAGTCAACGCCCATATTAGGTAACACCACATCCTCTGATGCATGTATCAATAATTGTGTTCCTCCCTCAAACAAATGGCCAAAGAGGAAAAAAATGGAAATTCAGTAAAACAGAGATCAAGGTAAAACATAGGTAGGGCAAAAAAAGTAATGGTTCACTATCAAACTGAATCCAATAAAACGTCCCTCAGTACACAGCTGGACCAGATCTTCTACTGGGGGTGCTCAGATCAACATATTTAACACACATGATCAGCGTTATTGGAGACGCTACTTTGGCTGTCATCAGTAACCACGGATACGGACAACTGCTGTACCGATCAGCAGGTTCATCCAACAGTTTGCAAACCTTTGATGTATCAGCTGAAGAGCATCCTTTAAACTGAAGCGCTTGATTTGTCAAGTAAAAATAGCAGACAGAGAGGATGGACCTCCATGAAGCATCTCCCAATCCAGATTAGGAGTTACAGGATCTACATTCATGATCTCCCCCAAATGCATAATTATTCTATGCTCAATTTCTAACATTTCCTGAAAGGTTTAGTGCAAATCCATCAATAACTTTTTGTTATTTTGCTAAAAGAAAGAAAAAATCCAAACATGAGCTCCTTGGAGCAAAGCTAAATACTTCAAGCATTTATTTGTTTTAATGCTGATGATTATGGATTAGAATTTATGAAAAATCCTAAAATCAAACTCTCAGAAAATTTGAATATTTCTGAAAAAGTTTCATATTTTAGGCTCAAAGTGTCCCACGCTAAGCAGATCATTGATCTAAAAAGCTGCAGAGTTCCTGAGTGTAACTGGTTTCTCAGTCTGGTTCAGTAGGAATCACAGTTAAGGGGAAGACCGCAGATCTGACAGTTGGGCAGAAAACCACCATTGACACCTCCATAAGGTTAGGAAAACTCTCAATAGTTCTTTCTAAAAAGAAGTTTGATGTTGAATCAAAGCACAATAATAGAAAGTTATGTGAAAGGGAAAAGTTTGGATGAAGACTTGCAATGTGGGGGGGGGGGGAACTTTCACTGGAATAAACATTCTTGCAAAATAACCTGAAGGACAATGTAATGGTCAGGGAAATTAAAAACAAGCTCCATCTTTGGCTTTACAGTCCTCATTGTGTTTGACATCACAGCTGTCTGGCTTGTTTCAAAAGGTTGCTACTTGTATTCTCTGGAAACAATAAGGGAGCATTACAAAGAATAAAGCAGAATGAATGGGGTTGCGTCGCAGGGGCAGCAGCTTAAGGTGAGAGGCACATGCTTCCTTCTCCCCAGCCAGTTGGTCCAATTCTTAAACCAATGACTCAGGTTTTATTCCTGGCCCTGGGCCATTTTACTGCATGTCTTCCCCTTTCTCTGAATTTCTTCCTGTCCAGCTACTTATAAATAAAGGCCACTTGTTACCCAAAACCCACTAGAAACTAACAAACAAGAGTGGACCATTTGTTGCGAGAGCAATGGTGCAGTTCTTACAGTGCACGCAGTTTAACTCAAGTTGCGATAGTCCTGGAGTTCAACCCAAGCACAGGCATCGTGAATGTTGTTCGTCATTGATATTCTCCAGCTGATTCTGATGAGGGCTAGACAACAGAGGAAATTAACCTTAGCAACAGTTACAGATATGAGAAGAAGTGCTAAAAGAACAGTCAGGTCTTTTAGCTTTCAGTTAGATTTTCACAATGATAATAGAGAAAAAAATAGGTTGTTTAGTGCTGTCAGAAATGTTGATTTGCTAAATTCTAACTTAACAGCCTCTCTTAAGTATTCAAAACGTTAAAGACTAATTCATAAGATCACCACAATGCACCACAATTTGCTGTGATCCTTGAATAGAAAACTTTTAACTGAATGGAATGTTTCTAAAATTGTATTTAAAGTGCCTTGAGATGACATCTGTTGTGAATTGGTGCTATATAAAGAAGCCAAATTGAATTTATTCAGTTCATTAACAGAAGACCATGGACCTGAATGAAAACATAAGATCTGCTGAGAGGAGGGTGAACGAGATACTATAAATGGCTGTGTGAAGAAGCTTATGTCTTCCGGGTGTCAGAATCTTTTATATTGTGAGATAAACAGTAGGATAACCCTGCTGATGGATTTTACAAAGTGGGTGTATTCTGATTGTAATACTGTAAACCTGAATATCTCTCCTGTGGTGTGGACATTGTGAGTATTGCGACATTTGCTGCATCACTTCCTGTTGTCACTTCTGAGCTCCTCTGAGCTGCTTGGTGTTTAGTGCTCAGATTATCTTCCATTGATCTATTTTTCTCTATGTTGAGGTCTTTCTAAGGTATTTTAACACACAAGCACACTACTATATTTATTTCCAGTTGGTGTACTTTATGTTTTGGGAACCCTTTGTGTTTCACACGTTGTTCTTAGTGTGCTAAGCTCTCGCTAGCTTGTTACCTTGCTTCGTAGCAGCTATGGCTACTTGTCTTCCGTCTCTTTCTCCCTCTGTGGCTCCTCTCTCCTGTTCTCTGTGTTAGATGTTTAGTTACTATCTCCTTTAGTGATAATGGTAAGTGTAATAAATGTAGCATTTTCGTAACTTTGGAGGGGAGGGTTTCAGAGTTAGAGGCCTGACTTCGCGCTGTTGAGAATACAGTACATAGTCTTAAATTCCTACCGGAAACTGCTGGCTAAGGATAAGCGAAAATACAATAAGTTTGTTATTCACGCTGGCGGTAATGAAAACCGGTTACACTAATCGGAGGTCAGTAAAAAAATGTTGCTTCGGGGTGTGTTAGTTTGCTAAAAAGATGTCGGACTGTGTAATCTTTTCTGGTCCCCTGCCCGATTAGACCAGTGACGACATGCTTAGCCGCATGCTGTCATTTCATCGATGGTTGTCTGAGTGGTGTCCAGCAAACAACGTGGGCTACATTGATAATTGGAAAACTTTTTGGGGAAAACCTGGTCTGATCTAGAGAGATGGCATCCATCCCACTTTGGATGCAGCAGCTCTTCTTTCTAGGAATCTGAACAAATTAAGTCGACCTTCAAAACAATGGCAAACCAGGGTCCAGACCAGGAAGGAAAATCGTAGTTTAACCCACCTCGCTTCTGTACTGTTACCCACTCAATACCCAATTGAGACAGTGTCTTGCCCACGGCCAAAATCAAATAGACTAAAAGTTAACCTGACAAAGCAAACTATGAAAGTCTAATTAAAATAAATACGACTCGGATCAAAGAAGTAAATAGGACAATTAGATGTGGTTTACTAAACAAGTTCATTCTCCTCTCCTTCCAATTATCAAAAATGTCACATTCCTAGAAGTACTGGGTGAGGAGGAGTTGCAACCATCTTTCATTCAGATTTGCATATTTGCCCTAGACCAATTATTAACTACAGCTCTTTTGAACATCTAATCCTTAGTTTTCCTCATCCAAGCTGCAAAACATTAAAACCACTTTTGTTTGTGGTTTTTTTATCATCCACCAGGCCCTTATTCTCAATTCTTGGACCAGATCTCGGATTTTTTATCAGATTTAGTTTTACACACTGATCAGGTAATTATAGTAGGGTATTTCAATATTCACATGGACATTGAAAGTGATAGCTTAACTGCAGCCTTTAATATTATCTTAGACTCACATGGCTTTACTCAGAAAGTGAAGGGACCCACACACTCTGGTCGGCACACTTTAGACATTGTACTGACTTATGGCATTGAGTGTGATAAACTAATAGTCCTCCCACATAACCCAGTCCTATCTGACCATTTTTTGATCACTTTTGAATTTACTTAACCAAACGTTCCAAAATCTGAAAGAAAATTTCATTACAGTAGAACTTTATCAGACAATGCTGTAACAAGTTTTAAAGAATCTGTTCCATTCTTGCTTCCTTATGTGTCTCAGAATACCACAGTGGATGGCAGTAATTCCAACACTAACCCTTCAGAAATTGATGGTCTGGTTCAAAGTATTACTTCCTCACTGCGTTTGGCGCTAGACAGTGTAGCCCCCTTAAAAAAAACGTAATCAGCCATATGAAGTTGGCTCCCTGATTTAGTGCAGAGTTGCGTACTTTAAAGCAGAATACTAGGAAACTGGAGAGAAAATGGTGCTCTACACACTTAAATGATTTCTTTCTAACCTGGAAAAATAGTCTACTACTTTATAAAAACGCCCTTCAACAAGCTAGAACAGCATATTTCTCATCATTAATAGAGGTAAATAAAACCAATCCTAGGTTTCTTTTTAGCACAGTTGCCAAACTTACACACAGTCATAGCTCTGTTGAGCCAACTATTCCCCCTTCTCTCAGTAATGGATTTATTCATAATTAAAATAAATTATATAAAAAAAAGTTTGGCATTCTCCCAAACATGACTAACTCTCCTTCAGTAAATGAGGCAGTATCAGAGAGAACTATAGAACCATGTTTATGTCTGTACCGTTTTCATTCTGTTGAACTTTCTGAATTATCACAAATATTAGCTTCATCTAAACCCTCAACTTTTATGTTAAACCCAATACCAACCAAATTATTTTAGGAAGTGTTCCCTCTGGTTACTGGCCCTATCCTAGAAATGATGAATCTATCTTTAATAAATGAATATGTGCCTCAGGAATTTAAGGTTGCTGTAATTAGACCTTTACTTAAGAAACCCTTCCTGGATCAAATTGATTCAGCTAAATACAAACTGTAAAAAAAAAAAATTGTAAAAAAAACCCTGGTAAGTTACTGGCAGCTGCGGAAGCCAAACAAATACCGTAATATTAAGGTAATATTAGATATATATATATATTATTATAGATTCAAGTAACGTGCAAAACCAATTAATATACAGTAAATTCCTGTCAAGTTTTTATAGTGAAGTACTATTATTTTACAGTTTTATCCTGTGTTATTATGGTCAAACACCTTAGAGTTACTGTCTATGATTATATTTCTACAGGAAAATACCTTAATACTACTTGAAAAATATTTATTTCAGGTACTTTTACAAAATTATTCAAATTTAACACCTTACAATAAGTTGCAAAACTTAAGATCCTTGAAAATATTGCTGTACAAGAATGAACTATTGTGATGGGAAGAATTTAATGTTATGTACTTTCTGTACTTTGTAATCAACTGTGACCTGGTTTACTTATATGTTGTGGTATCAGTATGAATGACTAGTCTTATTTAGTGACGTTTTTACCCAGGACAGGGACAGACAGTTTTTGATAATAGTCCATATCTTGTGTTACCATGGAGATGGTTCTTCAACCGGGCATCCTTAAAGATACACAAAGTTATCAGCTTTCTAATCTAAGAGAAAGGCACCACAAAGTCTCTGTTATTCAGAGAGTTGTACTTTATCGAATAGAATAGATAGACCAAGATTGCTAGAAATAATATAAGCTTGTTGTTGTAAGACCAAGACAGGGCAGTATTCCACATGCGCTGTGATGTGTTGCTATCCTCCTGTACGATCAATTCAAATAATATTAAAACCTCCAAACGATTAAAGGAATCTCTCTCATTTATTAAAAGTCTCAAAAATCCGATTACACTATATAAAAATGCGTATTCAAAATATTAGTCCTTAAAATACAATATTGTCTAAATGAAAATACAATCAAATTCAATGTTTTCTAAAATATTCAATTAAATTCCATCACTAAAGGGAATTTAAAAATATGTCTACAGGAAAACACTTCTATTTTCCTACTTTTTGGGCAACAAAATTATTACAATCAAACACTACACAATGAAATATAAGACACACTTATAAATACAAGCTGCAAAGTATAAATTTTAAACTATGAATGCAAAATTAATCTATCTCCTGGAGCTCAGTACATTACAGCTATATTTTAGACATGCAGTAGTATTAATTTAAAATCTATCATATGCAGTTTAAGTGAAACAAAAACTTTCCTCAAAAGCAGTGAATCCTACCAGAGGTGACAGTGAAACATTGTAGGTGTAGAATATTTGTCATCCAAATGCTCAGTGATCAGTAGGATATTTGGTGAATCTGTGGATACACAAACACACAAAATACTAAAAGATCCCTAAAGAGACACATTTTCCATGATATCGCACATTCTCAAAGAAATAGTCGAAGTCCAACTTCAAGACAGTGACTTCTGTAAATGGAGGTCATGTCATTTGTCCACAAAAACAGATGGGAGTCTCACAGGAAATCTGTGTTGCAGTACGTTTCCAGTAAACAGCAAGGTAAAATAAACCATACTTAACCTATATTGTATACGCCAACATAAAAAAAAAATTGGGGTAAGATATCTTTCAATATAATAATTTAGCTGCAAAAATGTCATAAGATGTAATAACACTTTCAGTACTTATTTGTTTGCTTGAATCCCATAGGTTTTTGATTCTAAGCTGTATTTAAACTTCCACTTTATGCCCATAGGCTAGACATGATGATAACCTGTAGCTAAATAAAGGAGAAATTCAGCTACATGCTATAAATGAACATCAGTGCTGTCAAACAATCAAAAAATTAATCATAATTACATGCTCACAAAACTTAAACTCCCCTAATGGTGTGGTGGAGGTACTGCTGTTCTACAGAAGCAGCAAGAGGGCTTGCATAAATAACAAAAAAAACAAAAAACACTCATTTGCATTTTTACTTTTTGTTTTGTGTGAGTATTAATCAAAATTGACAAGTTTTTTTTTTGACAACCACAAGAGTGTAAGTTGTTCAAGTTGGAAAAAGTCTGTTGACTAAACATGTTTAGGAGGGAGATTCCCACTCTTTTCATGTCCAACTCTAAAATTGGATTTAAAAACAAAAAACCTTAATGAATGCTATTAGATGGCAAAGGAATAAGCACATACTGTGAACTGCTTTTAAATAAAAACCTAATTTCAATTTCCAGTGTGAGATATTCTCGGAAACTCTGAGTTTTTAGAGTGACAGTGTTTACACATGCAGCTTAAACTTTTCTTTGTGCTACTATTACAAAAACCTAAAAAACTCCAGAGAAATAAGGCAATATGACATTGTTCACCAATGTAAATTAAGCATTTACCTTGGGGAGTTTGCATGTTCTGCCTCTAGGTTCAGATGGGTTATCTCTCACCAAAGTTGAATTGAGTTCTTGAGAGGGGAAAAAAAATTAAACTTACGGACAAAAAGGCAGCATTCTGGCCCAAAATGTGCACATTATGCATTTTGTTTTTTTATATCAGGTTAACATCAACACTCAGATGTTCTCTTGTGGTAGGAGCCTTTTATTCCTAAAATGATTGGGTCATGAGAGTGAAAAACACAATATTAATCAATGTCTCACTGCTGGTGATAAAGGCATGCAAAATGTTACTCACCAGCTTCATTAAAAACATCATCTAAATGAGGGATTTGAACATGCAACGTAACAATACCAGTATCTTGGTTGTTTGCCTACCTGTCCCTTGGTTTAATTCTGCATGCAGTAAGTCCTTTATCCAGTCATCTCCTGATCCCACAGGGTCTTGATGAATAGCGGTGTCTTTGGCTGTGTGTAGTACAGATGGGCACAGAGTAAAGAGTAGGATAAAAGTAATGTAAACTAGAAAAATTTGCATTTCCTGCGAAAATGCAGTGTGAATGCTGTAAGCTGAATTTTCTTGCAGAAAATTGCTGAACAAGTTGTACGAAACTGCAAACAATTTGCTAAAATGTAAAAACCAGGATTATCAAACATTAATAAATCTGAAAAGTTTACTCACTAGCATAAGAAGAAAAAAATAGTCTAAATTCTTATGCATTGGCAAAAATATCTAAATTGGCTGAAATGGCAGTGTTAGATAAAATAAGCTTAACAGTCAAATAAGCTGAAATTGCCTAAAATGATATTTGTAGCATGATACTCCACTGTTATGTGTAGATGAGCTAAAAACGAACAACAGTCTTAAACCATGCCTACATAACAAAAGTTTAAATTAGCTAAAATCCCCACAGTAGCTAAAATTAGCTAAAATTCTAAAATTAGGTAAAATGGTAAGGGGAAGCATATTGGTGAAATGCTATAAGCAAAGAAAATAAAATGAAAAAAGTAACCTGAAAATTGTCTTA
This sequence comes from Apricaphanius iberus, assembly GCA_028564705.1. Lineage (NCBI taxonomy): Eukaryota > Metazoa > Chordata > Actinopteri > Cyprinodontiformes > Aphaniidae > Apricaphanius > Apricaphanius iberus. The sequence goes on along the minus strand of JAPXFQ010000835.1, from coordinate 353,569 downwards.
CAAATCAAAACTGGGAGAATAAAGAAATGCAGCAATACAAGCTAACACTACAAGCTAACACTACATAAAATGCAATTTGTTACATTTTGATGCATGCTAATATGTTGTGTAATAGTAATCCATTATCTTCAGTATAATACAAATGAGCAGAACTACCAATCGTAGCTAAATTATCTAAAATGCCAATATTAGCTAAAATGCTAATGGTACCAAGTTGTGAAATACTAATATGTTGGATAACAATGACTCAATCCATTCAATATGTTAAAATATACCTAAAAATAATTTATAAGCTTAAATGAGCTAAACGGAGAACGCTAGCTAAAACACCGGTGTTAGCTTAAATGACAGTAACAGCATATAAGCAAACTTTAACATGTTGGTCTGCAAGAACTCAAATCGTTCAGTATGTTAAAATCTACCTAAAAAGCTAATTTTGATTTGAATGAGCTAAAAGGTTAATGCTAGCAAAAATGCTATTAGCTTTAATGACACTAACAGCGTGTAGGGCAACACAAACCTGTTGGTTAACAATGACACAAACCATTTAGTATGTTAAAATATACCTAAAAAGCACATGATGGCATAAACAAGCTGAATTGCTAATGCTAGCTTAAATGCTAGTGTTAGGTTAAATGACACCAACAACATTTAGGCAAACGCTAACATCTTGGCTAACAATGAGACCAACCATTCAGTAGGCTAAAATATACCTAAAAAGCATATGTTAGCTCAAATCACCTAAAACGCTGACACTAGCTTAAATGCTATTGTTGGCTTAAATAACCCCTACATTACGTAGGCAAACGATAACATGTTAGTTAATAATGACAAAAATCATTCAATATGTTAAAATATACCTAAAAACTACTTTAGCTTAAATTTCTAAAATTCTAACACTAGCTAAAAATGCTACTGTTAGCTTAAATGACACCAACAGCAAGTAGGCAAACACTAACATGTTGTTTAACAATTACGCAACTCAGCATGTTCATATACCTAAACAGCATATGTTATCTTAAATCAGCTAAAAAGCTAATGCTAGCTTACATGCTATTGTTAGCTTAAATGACCCAGAAATTATATAGGCATACAATAACATATTACTTAATAAAGACACAAGCCATGGATTATGTTGATATTTACCTAAAAGGCATTGGTTAGCTTAAACATGCTAAAATGCTAATGCTATTTTAAATGGTATTGTTAGCTTAAAAGGCCCCGACAGGGTGTAGACAAATACTAACATGTTAGTTAATAATGACAGAAGCTATTAGGTATGTTAAAATATACCTTAAAAGCACATGTTAGCTTAAATGTGCTAAAATGCTAACACTAGCTAAAATGCTAATTTTTGCTTAAATGACACCAACAGCAAGTAGGCAAACACTAACATGTTGGTTAACAATGACGCAACCAATTCAGCAAGTTCATATATACCTAAAAAGCATATGTTAGCTTAAATCAGCTAAAAAGCTAATGCTAGGTTAAATGCTATTGTAAGCTAAAATGACCCCGTCATTATATAGGCAAACACTAACATGTTAGTTAACAATGACACAACCCATTCAATATGTTCAAATATACCTAACTTTGAGCAATGTAAACCTATATATTGAGGGGAAAAAAGAACACTCCACACTAATAAGTTAAGGCAGACAAGGGTGCAATGTATTTCAATGAGGTTACGAAACCATTCCATAGCACAAACATATGTGGTCCCAGTAGGCCAGTCTAACAAGTAATAATTAAATTCCTATGACTGTGAATTTCTGTTCTGCTGACTTTAATCCCTCCAGAACTCCCTCCACTCCGTATAAGGCCAGTCATTTTTCAACCAATCACAGATCAGGGTTCACTGACACACACAGGCACACAGATGGCAGCACTTTGGATCCTTAACTTTTAGGCTTTTTTGAATGGGAATGCAGCTTCCGTACAACTCTTAATATCTTGAGAACCATGAGGCCTATGGACATCACCAATGCACCGTTTTTATCGGAACGGATAGGGGAACGCTCTCAACCTACTCAATGTTTTGAAAATATAATATTACAGCTGTGAATTGATGTCCAATATGTCAATAAAATTATGAAAAATGGAAAACTGCCTGTCCTTGCTTCCGAACAATTTCTTGTAACTCAGAAACTATAAGGTCTATTGAAATATTTTTTTCTTTTCAAGTATAAGCAGGCTTTAAAGGAAAATCATTCTTAATTTCATGTCTGGACGTCAATTTGTGTAGGAGCAGTGATTTTATAAAAAAGACAATTTTTGCATTTCTGAATCTGAGCCATTTCAGCGAGGAGCAGATTTGTTACACTCAAAGTCAAATTTATAGAGAAATGGTAAAAGGTATCATGAAAGTTGTTTGATCTTGAGCGTCATGAGGGTCTGAAGTGTAATCTGTACAAGGCTCATCTGTCTGCATCGCATCGTTTCTGACATATGACTTTACGAAGATAGGTGTGAATCAAGCTGTCCCTTTCTGAATTTTTCTGTCCCAATGCAGTTTCCTATTCACTTGAGGGTTCCGCTCTCTCGCTTTGGGTCGATTTGCCAAAATTCTGTGGCAGTCACATTCATTTTGGTAACATTTCCTAAATCCAAAATAATTTTCCTACGTTTTAAGGTATAATATGTGCAGCGGGACTGAATTTACTGCTGCTTCTTCGATCATTAGCAGTCTGGGTTCTCGCTTTATGTGTTTGTGTGTATGCCTCAATCCATCCATCCATCCCTCCATCTAAATCAGGGTTCTGCAACCTTTGCCATCCAAAGAGCCGTTCTGCGCTTAATCCAGATAAACAAAACTCATTCAGAGCCGCAAATGTTACGTGACCTTTAGAAAAACTTCTTTTTTTTTTTAAATAATAATCTGCCAGACTAAAATGTGTTAATTCATAAAGAGGCACTATTTTATTCCTGTTTTTAGGTTATAAAAGAAAGAAAAAACAATAAAATGTTAGTGTAAAGAGGACCCATTCATTTTCTTCAGAGTTTTTGACATTTGGGGCAAAATTATGTAAAAATGCACATAGTTTTAAACCTAATTACCACATGTAGTATTGTTACTTTAATGTCATTCTATCACAAAAATTCCAAATATTTTATATATAACAAAACACCTGCTAAAACCCCAAATTTATTATTGAAAGAACATGCAAACATTATTTGGCATGTTTGGTGCCAGAGCCGTTGTGGAAGGTCTAAAGAGCCACTTGAGGCTCCGGAGCCACAGGTTGCAGACCCCTGATCTAAATGAAAGCCTCTATCCATATACTTATGTCTTCAGTCCCAAGCATGTCACAAGCACACATTGTCCTGTACACTGGTAATTTGTATGAACAGGAGTAATCTGTTTTTTGAAGACTGATGGTCCAAAAAGCGACAGTTGCTAGAGTGTACACTCTGACGGTTGAAGAATTCCACCATTGATATACATTGTAAATTTGAAAACCTAAAACAAATTGGCATAAAACTTAAATAGGGATTTCAGAAAAACCGTAACGGATAGCAAAAAGCTGAATCATTTGAAGGTAGCCTGAAGCCTTGTGACCAATTTAAAGTTTGAATGCCGTTTCTAGCTGAAAGTATGCTGAAGTAGTTAGTTGCCAAATGGCACAAAGTTATTGCTGAATTTCGTAGGGTTTTGAAAATTCTCCATGTATTTCAATGGGACAAAAATGGCTATAAAAAGCTGAATATTTAAAAAAGTATGAATAGTAGAAATACCAGAAGTCATAGCCGGAAAGAGCAGAATGAGCAGAATAGCTCAAAAGTGGAATGGTTGAAATAGCCCAAAAATTGTAGGAGGAGATACGGTCCAAAAAATGTACAGAAACTTAAGTGGAAGAAATTCTATAAAGTGAATGCCTACAGCATTCACATAAATAAAAAACATTACATTCAGTTTACCAAGGCTGTCAGTGTACTTTCTGTAACAATCACGTAGTATGGTAAGATAAAATCTGGAAACATTTCATACCTGCAAATTTATTGTGTGTAAAAGTGTTGATGTGTGTTTGGGTGTGAAAAAAGGAAAAGGGTGAATATCTGTGGAGGGTTTTTCAACAACTGACCAGGCAATTCTGAATTTCAGCAAACGTATATGCTCTTTTAGAAGGCTGATGGTCTTTATGAGATCAGCATGATATCTTCTCGACATGAAACTGAAAATAAATATCCATCCATCCATCCATCATATTCCGCTTATCCGGGGTCGGGTCTCGGGGGGGCTGTAGCCTAAGCAAAGTGACCCAGACCTCCCTCTCCCCTGCCACTTGGGCCAGCTCCTCAGGAGGAATCCCGAGGCGATCCCAGGCCAGCTGGGAGACATAATCCCTCCAGCGAGTCCTGGGTCTTCCCCTGGGCCTCCTCCCGGTGGGACGTGCCCAGAAAAGCTCACCAGGGAGGGGTCCAGCAGGCATCCTGACCAGATGCCTGAGCCACAACTGGCTCCTCTCGATGTGGAGGAGCAGCGGCTCTACTCTGAGCCCCCTCCGGATGACAGAGCTTCTCACCCTATCTCTAAGGGAGAGCCCAGCCACCCTACAGAGGAAACTCATTTCAGCCGTCTGTATCCGCGATCTCGTTCTTTCGGTCACCACCCAGCGTTCGTGACCATAGATGAGGGTAGGAACGTAGATCAACCGGTAAATTGAGAGCTTTGCCTTTCGGCTCAGCTCTCTCTTCACCACGACAGACCGGTACAGCACCTGCATAACTGCAGACGCCTTACCAATCCGTCCATCGATCTCCCGCTCCATTGAGGAAGGACCTCATCCCCGACCCAGAGAAGGCACTCTACCCTTTTCCGGTTCAAGACCATGGTCTCGGATTTGGCGGTGCTTATCCTCATCCCAGCCGCTTCACACTCGGCTGAGAACCGCTCCAACGAGAGCTGTAGATCACGTTCAGATGAAGCCAACAAGACCACATCAGCTGCGAAAAGCAGAGACCCGATCCTGAGGTCACCAAAACGGATCTCCTCCACGCCATGGCTGCGCCTGGAAATCCTGTCCATAAACATTATGAACAGGACCGGTGACAAAGGGCAACGTTGGCGGAGTCTAACTCTCACTGGAAACGAGTCCGACTTCCTGCCAGCAATGCGAACCAGACTCTGACACCGTTCATACAGGGACCTAACAGCCGTATCAAAGGGCCTGGTACCCCATACTCCCAGAGTATCCCCCACAGGACACACCGAGGGACACGGTCGAACGCCTTCTCCAAATCCACAAAGCACATGTAGACTGGTTGGGTGAACTCCCACGCACCCTCCAGGACCCTGCCAAGGGTGTAGAGTTGGTCCAGTGTTCCACGGCCAGGACGAAAACCGCATTGTTCCTCCTGAATCCGAGGTTCGACTATCCGTCGGACCCTCTTCTCCAGAATCCCCAAATAGACCTTACCAGGGAGGCTCAGAAGTGTGATCCCCCTGTAGTTGGAACACACTCTGTGGTCCCCCTTTTTAAAGAGGGGGACCACCACCCCGGTCTGCCAATCCAAGGGAACTGCCACTGACGTCCACGCAATATTGCAGAGCCGCGTCAACCAACACAGCCCTACAACATCCAGAGCCTTGAGGAACTCTGGCCGAATCTCATCCACCCCCGGTGCCTTGCCACCAAAGAGCTTTTTAACAACCTCGGTGACTTGAGCACCAGAGATTGAAGAGCCCGTCCCAGAGTCCTCAGACTCTGCTTCCAAACAGGAAGGCGTGTCGGTGGGATTGAGGAGATCTTCGAAGTATTCCATCCACCGACCCAAAACGTCCCGCGTTGAGTTCAGCAGCACACCGCCCCCACTGTAAACAGTGTTGGTGGCAGACCGCTTCCCCCCCTGAGACGCCGAATGGTGGACCAGAATCGCTTCGAAGCCATACGGAAGTCGTTCTCCATGGTCTCTCCAAACTCCTCCCACGCCCGAGTTTTTGCCTCAGCGACCATCCGAGCCGCACTCCGCTTAGCCTGCCTGTACCTATCAGCTGCTTCCCGAGTCCCACAGGCCAAAAAGGCCCGATAGGACTCCTTCTTCAGCTTGACAGCATCCCTCACCGCTGGTGTCCACCAGTGGGTTCGAGGGTTGCCGCCGCGACAGGCACCGACTACCTTACGGCCACAACTACGGTCAGCCGCTTCGACAATGGAGGCACGGAACATGGCCCATTCGGACTCAATGTCCCCCGCCTCCCCCAGGACGTGTTTGAAGTTCTGCCGGAGGTGAGAGTTGAAACCCCTTCTGACAGGAGACTCCGCCAGACGTTCCCAGCAGACCCTCACAACACGTTTGGGCCTGCCAGGTCTGTCCGGCTTCCTCCCCCACCACCGGAGCCGACTCACCACCAGGTAGTGGTCGGTGGATAGCTCCGCCCCTCTCTTCACCCGAGTGTCCAAAACATGCGGCCGCAGGTCCGATGAAACGACAACCAGGTCGATCATCGAGCTGCGGCCTAGGGTGTCCTGGTGCCAAGTGCACACATGAACACCCTTATGCTTGAACATGGTGTTCGTTATGGACAATCCATGACGAGCACACAAGTCCAACAACAAAACACCACTCGGGTTCAGATCGGGGGGGCCATTCCGCCCAACCACGCCTCTCCAGGTCTCACTGTCATTGCCTACGTGAGCATTGAAGTCCCCCAGCAGAATGAGGGAGTCCCCAGAAGGAGCACTCTCCAGCACCCCCTCCAAGGACTCCAAGAAGGTCTAATCTGAGCTACTGTTTGGTGCATAAGCATAAACAATAGTCAGAACCCGTCCCCCCACCCGTAGGCGGAGGGAGGCTACCCTCTCATTCACCGGGGTAAACCCCAACGTACAGGCGCAGAGATGGGGGGGGCAACAAGTATGCCCATCCCAGCTCGGCGCCTCTCACCAGGAGCAACTCCAGAGTGGAAGAGAGTTCAACCCCTCTCGAGGAGACGGGTTCCAGAGCCAGAGCATTGTGTCGAGGCAAGGCCCACTATGTCCAGTCGGAACCTCTCAACCTCGCACACCAGCTCCAGCTCCTTCCCCATCAGAGAGGTGACGTTCCATGTCCCAAGAGCCAGCTTCTGCAGCCGAGGATCGGAACGCCAAGGTCCCCGCCTTCGGCCACCGCCCATCTTGCACTGAACCCGACCTCTATGGCCCCTCCCACAGTTGGTGAGCTCATGGGAAGGGGGGCCCATGTTGCCTATTCGGGCTAAGCCCGGCCGGGCCCCATAGGTAAAGGCCTGGCCACCAGGCGCTCGCCAAAGTGCCCACCTCCAGGCCTGGCTCCAGAGTCGCGCCCCGGTGACCCACGTCCGGGTGAGGGAACTTTGAGTCCAAAAATGTTCCTCATCATAGGGGTCTTTGGGCTGCGCTTTGTCTAATCCCTCACCTAGGACCAGTTTGCCATGGGTGACCCTACCAGGGGCATAAAGCCCCAGTCAACATAGCTCCTAGGATCATTGGGACACTCAAACCCCTCCACCGCGGTAAGGTGGCATCCCAACGAGGGGTGAAAATAAATATTGGCACTGAAAATAAAAATTGCCATTGAAAAATATTATTGTATTGTACATTTTGAGTCTGAAATAAATCTGTTGAAAATTTCTGTATTGAAAGTGAAAAAACAATTGAAAGTCACATTTCTTCCTATGAAACTAATGTATATGCACTGAAACAAATAACTCACTTACAATCAAGTTTTCACACTTTCATCCTTTTTTACAAGTCATTCCTTTTTTCAATGCCATAATTTTTTTTCCAGCTCCATTTAGGTGATACTGTTTTGACGCTTGTGTGTGCACACGAATGAGGGGCGGGGCTTCATTCCTACAATATGTTTGCATGGTTTGGACACTTTACGTGAATGAGGCAGGAGGGAAACTCCGACTGTCTGAGGCGATAGAAGCGGGATCAACATTTTCTTTGCTACTAATGTGGTTTGTGGAAGAAAAAAAAGAACATAAACGGCTTCTTCTCATCTTTTTCTACTGACCAGTAGGCTATAAGTCTTGTAATAGTTTTATGCTTGTATAGCCTGTTTTTGTAGTCTCTTCTCATTACAGACAGTGTGGTTTGAAAAGATGTATGTTTATACACACTATATATATATACCATATAAAATAACTGTATTTATTTCAGATCCACAATATCTATTAACAATACATGTCAATAAAGTTAAATCAATTAAGACTTGTGTAAGCAAAGCTAACAACACAGGCAACTCGATTTTTTAAAAATATTGCTTAAACGTTGTTGTGACACACTCTAAACCAGAAGGTGGCGGTAATGCGCGCCAACTGCCATGGTAAACGGAGAAGAAAGCGTTTATATCTTTTTTTCTATTCTTCCACAAACCACATTAGTAGCAAAGAAAATGCTGATCCTGCTGTCTCTCGCCTCAGACAGTCGGAGTTTCCCTCCTGCCTCGTTCACGTAATGTGTGCAAACCATGGAAACATACGGGGGCTGAAGCCGCGCCCCTCATGCATGTGTGCACAATAGCGTCAAAACAGTACCACCTGAATGAAGCTGAAAAGCAGAGGCAGGCACTGAAAAAACCATTGGTATTGAAAAAAAGCTTGGCATTGGAAAAAAGAATTGGTATTGTAAAATGCAAAAGGAGAATAACCACTATCATTTAATCCTATCAGTTATACTTACTTTATAATCTACTGTCATCACCGCCTTGCCTTGATAAGCATATCTGTGGACTGAAAAGAAATATTGTCAATTTATAGAAGCACATGCAGCTCTGGACTGCTGTTCAGTTCATTCCAGCATTTTTTTTTATCTGCAATTATTGACTAAAAGCACCATTAGACAGAATGTTACCAATTAATATATAAAGCTGAAAAATGTTTAGACAGTAGACTTCAACAAAAAAAAATTCAGCCAGTCTTCTATCTCTTTCACTCATTTGCTGACTTGAAAGCAGAATCCAATATTTCCAAAGCATCCCTGCTGATTTATAAAATATCTCAAATGTCACTGAAGTCAACTTACTTAAATATCAACAATCAATCAGCAACATAATATGCAGATATGGAACAGATATGGAATCCAGTTGAAAATAAAATACGAAGCAATCCTACAACACATTTGTTAAGCATGAAAATATATCTCACACAAACCAGGTTTAACATTTTCTCATTCACAGTTTAATATTAACACATCTGTATGCCAGCATTAATTAAACTATTCTTTCAGAGTCCATCAATCCATTTTTTAAACCCACTTAGTCCTGTTTAGGGTCGTGGGGGTACTGCAGCCCACCCGAGCCATATATATATATATATATATATATATATATATATAAACACGGAAAGGATTAAGAGAAGCTGCAGACGTGGTCTGAGGAGCGGTATGATGCATTCTGAGCTGACAAGCTTTAGATATATGCTGTAATGATGAATAAAAGGAGGTTTGTGCTGTCTGTCCGGGTCTGCGGAGTCTTTTTTTGGAGTGCAGGTGATGTGCCATAAATGGATCGTCTGCCCGAAATGGATTGGCCGCGCAGGAGCGCGCACAGCCTGCTGGAGGCGTGTCTCTCTGTTTCTTTCCCTGCTGGAGGCGTCTCTCTCTGTTTCTTTACCTGCTGGTGGCGTCTCTCTCTGTTTCTTTCCCTGCTGGTGGCGTCTCTCTCTGTTTCTTTCCCTGCTGGTGGCGTCTCTCTCTGTTTCTTTACCTGCTGGTGGCGTCTCTCTCTGTTTCTTTCCCTGCTGGTGGCGTCTCTCTCTGTTTCTTTACCTGCTGGTGGCGTCTCTCTCTGTTTCTTTACCTGCTGGTGGCGTCTCTCTCTGTTTCTTTCAATGTTTACAGTCTGTGTTTGTTCCCCCCAACCAGAGTGCTCCAATTGAAGGCTCTTCCCCCAACATCACACATAACTAGTTAATAAACGGGGCATTTTGCCCATATATTAAGAGAACTGTTGTGAAACGTTAGCGCTTTTGACTGACTTATTTATTTATGCTTTTTACTACCTACTTGAAGCATTTGCATATTTTTTTTTTTTTTTTTCTATACCGTTAATTATCTTTAAGGGGCCATACAGCGTGAAAATGGGTGTTTTTTGCTGCCATAAACGGATCACAGGCCATTCAGTGTACATAAACTTGTGGAATCTGTCTTGTAATGAAGTCATTTATTCACCTTGCTCTGCTTTGTGACCGCATACCATGGAGGCCGCCATTGCTCCTCCATTGCTGTAGTACCTCCATTTGTCCGCTAGGCCCCCATTGAAAAGTATTGGACTTTAGACACGTTAAAAACAACTTTAATGCCTGGTGCAATTTTTTTTTTAACTTTCTTGGGCTACATATTCTTCCTGAGATAACGCTGGGCTCTTCAAAAACATAGGCACCAGGCTGGTTTTCGTTAAGATAATTTTTTGAAATCTTGCATAATTAATGAGGGGGCCGGACTTTGATCGACAGGCCGTTTCATTGGACTTTATTTATAGTAACACTACATTAATAATTACAATTTACTTTAATTATTGTACAAAATACAATAATTATTTCAAGTTACTAGTTCTTACCTTTCGAGGTTTGAGAAATAGGAGAACCGTCGGAGGAGCGCAGATACAGCAGCAGTCAGGCATGGGGCTATTAGCCTTTAGCTTAGCTAGCCAAGTTTAGCATCAGAGCTAAAGATGCGGGAGCGGAATGGGCGCGATCACGACCGAATTACACGCCCCGCGATGGCACAGTCTACAGTAAAGATCCCGCCCCTATGCCCTTTTTTAGGAACATGCTTCATCAGAGCTGGGGAGGAGGAGTCTGTGAATCCGCCATGAATTCCCCCATGAAAGTGTGTCATTCTGGTAAACGGGGAGGAGTGAGGAGGCGCTGTCTATTCGTTTTTACAGTCTATGTGCATTACAGTGCACATTATATATATTAAAGAAACACATTTTTCTAGAGCAGAGAGGAAACAAACCCATATCTAATTGTCTGAGGCCTCAAAAAAAAAGAATTGTATTATCCTTAAGATTGACTGATTTGAGGAAAAAAACTTTTTACTCTTACTTTACAATCTGTTGCCATTCTCTATTCTCTTAGCCATTTTGAATATGAACTAGGCTGAATTAAACTAATTTCAAGGATAAATACAGCAGCTCTGGCTCACATTATTAAATACAATTATTAATTCATAGTTGATTTCTTACTAATCTTAACATTCGAGAACAATTACCTAACCCCAAGTCATTTCTTATCCTAACATTGGATGAGCATTACCTAACCATAAACTGACCATTTCCCCAACCCTACTGTTCGGGAACCAGTGCCTAAACCTAACAGGGGAACAGAATATTTCAGGGGAACAGATTTTCGCTTTACACCGGCATACTAAACTGTTTGAGAAAAAAAAATCAGGTGTGCGTGATCTGAAAATTCCCGACATCTGAGAGGCGCTTTCATTCTAAACCAAACCATTGTAGGCCAACGTAAGCCTATCGGTTATAGGCATAGGTTATAGGGCAGGGGCTGGTCTTGGGTTTTCAATCAATCAAATAGATGTAGCAGTCACTCCACGTGCTAATGTTAGGAGGATCTTTGTGCGCATGTGCGAGTGGTTGGATCGCAGAAATCAAACAAAATTTACGGCGGCTATAGAGACGCAACAAACACTTCCAGCACGGTTAGGAGGCAAAATCTCCGTCATATAACCACTATAACATTTGAAAACTGGGAAAACTATATAGAGAAACTTTAAATCGCAATTGATGGTGAAATAGAAGTTTTTTAAAGCGCCTTTTAGATATGTGAAAGACGTTAGTTTAATTCACCGGCATCATGGCCACAAATCCGCCGGGGACATTTATCACTATTCCTAAAGCCAACCTTTCAAACATAAAAAGTTTACGGCTTTCAAAAGACTGGAGGCCTGAGATTATGTTGATTGAAGGGGAGTTGGGCCGATCTCTGCGAAACAGAAAGTTGTGTTTGTGCTAAAAGCGGAGGTCAGACGAGCAGAAACAGAGTGATTCGTATCAGCTGTGAGGAATTGCAAAGGAGAATTGCGTAATCCTTAACGCGCCTGCAAAGCTGTTTTTTTTATTTTATTTATGGAAATACGTTAAATTGTCCTGTGACAACTTTAGTAATTCAGTGGCGTCTGGTCTCTGGCTAAAAACCGAATATCACCGCTTACACGGGTCCTTTTTTAAATCCAGTCTTGGGGTGTTTCTCAATTGCCTAGGAGATACGTCATCAGGGACCGCCAAGGCGTGTTCCAATGTTAATGTGCTACCAAGGAATCTGTCCTCCGTTTGTTAGCCGTTTAGCTAACTGACCAAGGATACATCAGACGTGCTTTGAGCCTGCTCTCGGTCAAAAATATCCCAGAATACAGCGCGGTAGGAGCCGGCAGCAGCTACTTCGGGGGAAAATTTCTATTTTAAATGTAAGTCAACTATTTTTAACCATCGGGCTTATATCTAAAATGTTTGTTTTATTTTTTATTATTATTTAGATCCAACGCAGTTATATATGGTTCGTTAGTTGCTTAGCAGTTGCAGCTTCGGTGGCTACCAGGTACTAATTCGTTTGCACATTTGATTTAACTGACATATACAAAAAAAATAAAAATAGTAAAACTCTCGTTATATATTTCCAGTTCCATGGCTGAAGTAATATTACTACGCTATAATGCTACTACGATGGGCGGGACGTAAACAGAGCACGTAAGCCGCCGCGTTCACGTAAGGCTAGTCTGTTCCAAACCGTTTTTTTGACCAAGGAAGGACAATGTCCTCGTAGGCAAGACGCCGTGACATTGAGAAACACCCTTGGAGAAAAATATGCCACCATGTTGCAGCTGATTAAATTAGAAGCAGGTGTTGGAATAGGATTTCCAGCTGCTGCTACAGCGTGAATTATCAGGTGCTGATTGCGGTTTGGGACATAGAACGCGAAAACAATATAACGCAGAGGATTTTAAAATACGCAAACCTCACGTTTTTTAAATAAACTTTCTCTAAATTACAAATACGTGATAATTTAAAATAAATGGTGCATATTTTTCAGAAAAATGAATGTCTCCTTGTTCATGCCCTTTAGTCAATGGTTAGGCTACTAATTAACACCCAGGTACTTTTGAGTATTATAATTATCACCTACTGACCTGTCTTGGTATGACTGTAGTATCCATAGTCTCAGTATGATATACAAGCAATACCTGTGCAGGTAAGTGACTAATTAAAAGCAGGGATGTATTCCTGAACAGGCCTACCAGGCCCAGGGTCCCAACAGCTCTGCTGCTCTACACATAGTATATGCTTCTGTAATATAGGCTTGTATTGGGTTTGTTCATCTCATGTCTGAATAATATCCATTTATAGCCTCAAAAGTCATACAAATCTTTAATCCAATGGGTTATTTATCAAAATGTTATCCCAGGAGAGCACACTCCTGGATCTCACTTAAAGTTACATTGATCAGGGTATATATCTTGGCTTAGTGGCCTCCCAGGGGGGAAAAAAGTTCAGGCTCAGAATTTTTTTTTACTATCACCCCTGGAATCAGAATAAAACATGGAGAAGCAGCTTTCAGTTTCTATACTCCCCTTATCTGGAACAAACTTCCTGATGACTACAAAGCTGCTGAAACACTGAGGTGCTTTAAATCAAAACTTCAAACTGAACTGTTAAGAGCTGCCTTTAAGTAAAAGATTAATAATACCTGGATTGTCAAATGTTTTTATATATCAGCATTCTTGTGTCTATAATGTCAACCAATTTCCCTGCAGATTCTCTAAATGGATTAAAAAAATCCTATTCTATTCTATGTTATATTTTAATGGTCACCCCAAATCATGCAAAGAACATAGAATGACGTTGTTGAAAGTGTACTATACAAATAAAGTTGCCTTGCCTTACCAATGTGACAGACAAATGATTCATCACCACATTCTACTATTAGGAGGAATAATGTGAATATTTTTTGGGCTCTGGTTATGGAGATAAATTCAGTCAATGGGTTAGCTGGTACACTCATCCCACTGACTCCATGTGCCTCATCCAAAGGACCTGAAAACCTCTGGGTATCACTAATGCATTCACTCCAAACACCAACCGTAGCTGGCTGTATTTGCTTAATCCGTTTAATCTATTTAATAGTTTTCGAGCCTTCCCCCCCCGAGATGCTTCAGGGGACCCTGACTGGGTGTGATGTCATCAGCTGCTTAGCTGGGCTTTGCCTCTAAGTGCTTTCCAGTATGTTTGGAGATCAAAAGGCGCACTCACCAGAGCAGCTTTAATCACCTCCTCTGCTAGGGGCTGCTAGGTGTGTGTCTGTGTGGATGAGGTATCAGTGGAGTGATGTGGATATGCAAAAGGTTGCTGGCATTTCCAAAGATAGCCAGGCTGACATTTCTATTGACTTTGATGTTGATAATCCCTCACAAGTTCCCCAAAGCTAACTGATATTTTATGTGTGTATATGTTTGTGTTATTTGCGAAGAACAACCTGCCTGTATATTTGCAGGTAGGTTATTGGGTTACAATCATCTTTATCAGTGTTTACTATAAAAACATTTCCTCCAGAAAGAGGAGTCACGTCTGTAGTTTGGAAATTTATCGGCTTTAAAAGGTCAGACGAGAACCAAACAACATAAGTGCCATTGTGAATAACCAGTAGGGGGAGTGTAGAGCACTATTTGACCGTATCTAGGTACACGTGAATAACGGCGGCAAAATCATTAGGAAAGCTATCAAAAATAGCAATATGTTTTACATTCAATCTACGATTCTTCTGCCGTCTTTTTTTTAATCTGAATATTAACCAGCTAGTAATCTTCTACAGTCGACATCTTTATTTTACTTTTTCTTTGGCACTATCCGGTCTGAGTCTGTACTCTGCACCCTAGCTGGATTCTTCAAGGCAAGACAATTTTATTTGTATAGCACACTTTCAACATTGCAAGATGCAATATACTTTCAGCCTTAGACATCAAGAATGTCTACTAGAATCTTAATCATTTTATTTATTATTTATTTTCATATTCACCTGTGTCTGGGAAAAACAACATGATGCAGTCCACATGACAGTAAAATGGGTTATTTAAAGTACATTTTTATATCATTCATTCTTATAAAATAATGTGGATATGAACTGTCTTGTATGAAAAAATAGTTAAATTCCGTAATACCAATATGTTTTTTAAAAGTACCGTGATATGAAAATTGTGCCATACCGCCCAGCCCTATCTACACCTCTTCTACCTTGAGAAGTGTTAGTTTTTCGTGCCATACAGAGATCAAAAAGGACTACCTGGCTCCCCGTGAATTGTTGTCGGCTCTGAGAGGAGACAGAAGCATGGCTGCAGAGGAGGCCTACTAGCTCGGTTGAGGAAATTCCCTCATAAAACCTCCCTTCCAAATGTTTTCCTCACTAGCAGTTACACCATTGTTCACAAAAAGGCAAAATTTAAATTACTGATAGCGACTAATAAGTTAATTAATTACTGTAATGTATTGATTATCACAGAGATATGATTACATCAGCAAATACTGGACACAGGCGCCCTTCTTGCCGACCGTTGTTTACATCGCTTTGATAGAAACACAAACTAATTTAAGAGCTGGGGAGGTGGGCTCTGTATCTAGGTTAATTTGGATTGGTGTATAAACAGTAGGATCACACACACATACTGTAAACCTGGGGCTTATTCCATGAAACAAGCTCAACAAATAGAGGCTCATTTGAAACATCTTCGCTTGAATTAACATAACAGGTTTCCCTAGCAAAGCTCCGGTCAATTCAATCCCCACTGATTCAAGCAAGGCTTAACAAGCCAGGCTCATGTGCGTCAACACTACATTAAAGGACCTCACTGTCAATCGATGCTAGATACGTGAGAATAGGAGGAAAGGAAAGAGCCGCATTCTTCTCGGAGTCTGAGAAAGGCAAGGCAAGTCAATTTTATTTCTATAGCACACTTTCAACACAAGGCAATTCAAGGTGCTTTACATGATTCAGTGGTAAAGAAACCAAACATAGCAATGATTAAAAACATCAACTTAGGAAAATCAAAAACAGACAAAACACAACAATTAATAAAAGAAAACATTTAGTATTTGATTAAAACAATTTACGAAAAGCATAAATAGAAAATTATCTCAAAAATCAATGGTAAGACTTGTATAATAATGTTTTGTTATTAAACATTTATAAGTGCTTAGTATGTTATTAACAGATCATTTAAAAGGTATTAGATAATGATGTACCATTCATTTATAAAGACATGTACTGACATTTACAAACAGATTTATAAGTGTTTAGTATGTCATTACCTGACCATTTGTAAGGTATTAGATAATAAGCTACTGTTAGAACAGTTACCGGTTCTACATAAGATTATGATGCACCATTGATTTAAAATTGATTTATTAATGATTCATAAAATATTTTTTAATTATCTGGAACACATTTCCATTTATAGAGTTCGAACATGACATCATATTGGTAAAGCATATAAAAAAAGTAACCTTTTGCAGATCATTTGTTAATTTCTTGCCCATCTTATTAATCTGATTTCCTAAGCCATTAAAAAGGTTAATATTATTTTCCTAAATGCACTTAATGCAATTTTTTTTAATTATGAGAATAAATTATTTTCCTAAACATTATATATGAAATCACTTTATAGTTTATTTATTTATATAGTTTATATTGTATATTTTCTGTGACTATTATTGACTGGCACCAGATGGAACAGCTCTTACGCCATCAACGCATTTATCAGCAGAAGGAACGTCAGGCAGAAATGGCGGCTGCTACTTGCTAATGAGACATGAGCATTTAGCGCAATAAGAAAAAAAAGTCTTACTGAGAGAACTCATGTATTATCTGTCGAAGGAGAAAATACCTGCAAACATAACGGGTAAGAGCCTCTAATGGTTTTCTGTTCACTGTTCAGATAGTTTAATTCCAGTAGCCTATTTGGGCTAACAGCTAACAGCAGCTACGGTTGCCACATATACCCCGAAATACTAAATCACCAAAAATTAAAGGAAATGTTAATCTCTTATTTACTGAGTTCAGGAGTGGATATCTCTGTGTTATTAAGCTCCATTGAATGCCGCATCAACTAGTATTTATTTTAGTTTATTTTAGTTTATTTCTATATTTTTATAGTTGGTAGGGTGTTTTTGCTTTGGGTTATTGTTATTTATGTTTTACATTGGAGGCCTTCAGAAATGTGGATTTTCTCAAAATATTACCATGCTTTTTGTTACATAGGCATTTGTAAAAAAAAAAGTCTATTTTTTTCATAGTACTGTAAACCAAAATATGTTCATAGTTACACTGACTGAAAGTTTTTAGCTCAAAGGTACTGACTATGTAATGTCTAGTAAAAGTGTAGATCATAGTTTTTGGGGGATTTTTTTGATGACACACTTTAGCAGTAGGTGCATTTTAAGTTTTGCATTTTAGTTCAGTACTCATAACCTAGGTAAGACTTCTAATTCAAAGCCATGTATTATTATTTTTATTAGCTTATTGCAAGTTTTACCATTTCAAAAAATGCCATTGTTAAGGTGAATTTATTTTCAAATACTTTTAAGATTGATATATGTATACAAAGTCAGGGGCAAAGTTAGGGGGTGGCTCCGGATATTTTCTGAGAACCTCCAAATCTCAATTTTACCTTTGGAAGAAAAGAAAAGCTTCTCCGAAATAAGTTGCAGTATCAGAGTTCACCAGAGGGGCAGCAGGTACGCAAAGGAGCCTTTGTAGCGCCTCCCTGAGCCCCCTGAAAAAGAAGCCTCGGCAGATTCAGTGGCCCTATCCCAATCCCCACACTGCACTCTACGGTCCTCCACCAAGTGCACTTGACAGAAGTGCAGACAAGGGTTCAAGCGCGTAGTGAACAAGTGTGTGAATAACTGCACGATTGGGACGGCGAGGATTTCGTCGTCAGCCTGTGCCGTATCTCCATGATAACCAAAATGGGAGTACCGCTTGTGTTATTTTGCTGCTTGATATGATAAAACTGAAACAAAATCATCTAAGTTTGATAAATACAAAATATAAATAAGATATAAAAATATCTAGCAAATTCTATAACATAAAGTCCAGAGTTATAGAAAATATTGGATTTTAATCAAATAGACTATATTATATTTATTTTCAGAAAATATTGGCTACAAAGAAAGCCTTTTGATTATTTAAAAGAATGTGTTTATTGTATTATATGTATTTGTCATACCTGCTGTGTTAAATGCCGGGAAATGCTCTATTCACCAGAAATAAGTACCTAAATAGGTTCTTTAATTATTTAGAATGTTTACGTTTTTTTATGACTTGCTAAAAACACACAGTGAATATTATTGTTGGCCTATCATGTCTGTAAATATACACAACGTTGTTAGTAAACCCTATTTTCCAACAGATAATTACTGTAATTACTCATGTACACAATTACAAATTATTTATTATTTTGAGGTGTCGATAGCCGGGGCTGTCGCGGACATGTCCCCATCAATATTTCCAAAAACAGTTTTGAAAGCCGGAAGCTCCGCTCACATATTCAAATAATAGCCAACATAAATTTAGGCTGCAACCCAGCCACGTTAATGACACTTCAGGTCGAGCCTGGGAAATTTAATTTATGCTTTTTTTTTCAAGCGTGCACCTAAGCCGCAGCGTTACAGCATCATTATCCATCCATCCATCTTCTATACCACTTAGCATCAAAGGGTCGCGGGGGATGGCTGGTGCCTATGCAGCTGTCAACGGGCGACAGGCGGGGTAAACACTGGACGGCTCGCCAGTCCACCTTTGTGTGTGTGATGAGTTAGATTTTAATGATTTTAATTGATAAACATTCTTTATCTTAACCCTCCCAAACTGCTATCTAAAATATACAAAACATTAAATAGAATAGATGAATCAAAAGCCCTTTCAAAACGGGGGATGGACTTGTCCATCTCATTTGACCAAAACCTCTGGTCTCAGATTTCTTTAAAGACATTTAAATAAAATTTTATATCCTAATCTACAATTAATATAATATAAAATCCTTCATAGAGTGCATTATACAGGCCAACGGATGTTCAAGATGGGTTTTATGCCGTCTAATACCTGTTTAAAATGTACAAGCAATCTACCAGACAATTATACTCATGCTCTTTGATTCTGCCCACCTGTCAAGAAATATTGGTACCAGATATGCGAAGATCTATCAAAGTGTCTGAAATGTAGTATCACACCTGCTCCCACAGTTAGCTTGCTGGGAAATTTAGATGAAGTTACCATGGATACAAAGTCTATGCAATTAGTTCACAATGCCTTATGCATCGCTAAGAAAAATATCCTCTTGAACTCGAAAAATAAAAATACTCTGAATATTAATCAATATAGAGATCTCCTTCTGGATTACATTAGTCTAGAAACGGCTTCTGCCTCCACATCTGATCAATCTTTCTGGTCTCCCTTGATCAGCTCCATCACTTAGTGGGGCGGGGCCCTTGATTTTGTTCTGAGCGACGCGGTTGCTGATGTGGAGCTTAAGGGTCGGGGGCATCTACGGGGGGTCCTTGGGGGTGGGTCCCTGGGGCGCCGTAAAGGGGGGGTAAGCAGTGACCCAGGGAAGCCCCTTATAAAATTGTGGTGCTAAAAATATATTTGATAGTAAAAAAGAAAAAATAGCTTGATTCTGACAGCAATTTCCTGATGTCAAAAAATGTATTTGTTTTAGAAACACTAACGCCCCTCTCCCCCTCTTGATCACTGTAAATGGTTCAGAGCGCCAGCGCCGAAATCATATTCAGAACATCCTCTCAACCCCAAAGAAGACACAGAAGACAAGTCAGAACAATTCCTTCCCTTAGCTGTTTTTTTTTTTTTTTTTTTTAAATCTTTTGTGTCAAACTGTTGCTCAGTTTATGTCAAAGTAGGATTAGCTTCTAAAACCCAATGTTAGAACTTTTACGTTTTGTCTGTCAGCCGCTATGACATCCAGGAGGATGTATGGATGCTGAATTAGCCACGTTGCTACTGGATTGGTAATTAATAAATGCTTGCTCCTGGGTTATTTGGGCATAATGATGTACTGTGCCAGGAAAATTGTTTGATGGTTTACCAACTGACACGGCTCGGTCTTGCTGATAGCCAGCAGCCCCTATGTCGAGACGCAAAGAGTATAAAACCACTTTATTTATGGTTGTTTATGCGTTTTGGTTCACTATATGGTTTCAGCACATTTCTTAGTGAGCATTAAAGTGTGCATTATTCATTTAAAGTGATGTTTTTGAACTTAAATTAGTGCTAACTTATTAGCCGAGTAGCTCTGTAGATCTTCACGTCATGATACAGTAGCTTTGCTCAAATTTCTCCATGTTACCTCAAGAACCCCCCTTTTTTCTCTGTTAACTTATAAATGCAGTCAAACACAAGATGTTACATTGACTATCAGTTGACCTTGCCTCTGTCAAAATGAGGTCTTGATCATTCTGAACAGTCAAATACACTTAAACATTTGAATGTCCAAGGCAGTCATTTTGACCCTTTTGAAATATGCAGATTAAATAACTTTGTCAAATTATGTAATAAAGCCTTGTTGGTCCTTGACTTTTCCTAAAACTATGTGAATTTTAATAAAACTATTTTGAATATTTATCATGTTAATAATGATGGAAATATGATCATTTCTTCAAAGGATTTTGCACTTTCAATTTAGTTTGCAAACATTCTGGATCAGATAATATGAAAGTATTCTGTGAAGGGTGGTTGGCAGAGATGGATCATACTGTATTTGACAACATAGGGGATCGTATAGTAACACAATTCCCCATCATCTTCAAGAGATGCACTGAAACCTCCCAAACAGCTCAAAGTAGTTTGTACAGTAGCTGGCAGAGGATTTCTATCAGAGTTTCTGCCTGCAACCAGGAGTTGAGTATAGATTTACTTTTTTATTACAGGTAAAATATTTAAGTCTTCTCTGGTTTTAGTATCTTTAGTTATAATCATTCCCAAAGATTTTACCTCATTTTAACTGGAATCCCATATAAGTTAGTTTGATCCATATCATGTATTGACATAAGCTCAAATTTTTTAAATGTAAATAGAATCCCAATGCTTTAGAAAATATTCCAATTTTGTTGATTACCAAAGGGATCTGGATGCATTGTTTGCAGTTTGCCTTGTGTTCATCTATACTGATCTTTTCCAGCCAAGGATGGAAGCGCCTGTGTGTGTGTGTGTGTGTGTGTACCTGATCAATCCTGAGCGCACATCACTCGCGAGCCGCAAACAAACAATTTGCGGTCCCGTTTGATCCTGCCGTTAGAACAGTTTTGCTGAATGTAGGGTGATTTTTATGTTTACATAGGCTACGTAGTTAGAATAAAGCAGTATTAAGCCTATGACGGACACACATGATATACATTATGAAAATACGGAACAAATACCATCCCTTAGTTCAAAACAGCACGGCACATTTAAAAGTCAAATACATGACGACCGACCGACGGACAACACACGCCGCTGCCCGGGTCCAGATCCCGCCCCACGCATAGCGCCAAGATCTGGGGTCCAGCCAATGCCGGACAGCCCCTCCAGATGAACCGACCAGGCAGTAGAACTCATGGAACTGACAGGAGGCCTGGGCGCCAGGCACAGTCCCCACCGATCCACCGGACGGCACCAACCTACTTTACAACCTCGGCACCCCCATAAGAGGTGCCCCAGTCAATCCAAGGAGGACGTCGGCCCGAAACAGCGGCCGCCCGACACACCGGCCCACCCAGGACCAGCCAGACATGCACCAGGACCGAGCCGGCCGCAACCGGGACCCCCGGCCACCAGGCATCGAGAGACATCATCGACCAGCGGGCAGGAGCATCCATCACCGACGGGGAGCGATGGAGGGGAAGAAGGTGCACCAGGCCAGAGGACAGCCAAACACCCAACCTGACAAATAGACATCGACAGACAGAGACACTCATACGTACCCTCCTTCTAATGCACACACATTCTTACATATACAGGACACATGAAAAAAGGACGCTGTATGCTCATTCATACACCCCATACATACTCTATACTCCCAGGCCCAAAGACAGATAGAGCACCCTGCCCCTGCACCCGGGAGATGGACCCCTTGCCAGCCAGGACAGGGACAAGCCCCGACTAGACGGCCTGACAATCCACCCTGGCTCCAACCCCTGATGGTCCAACGAACAGGGGTGTGGAACGACCCCCAGCCTCACTCCCCTTGCTCAATTGTGGTGTTGTTGCGTGTGGTTTGAATGTGCACTTAAAACAGAGGGGTGGGACATGGGTATACTGCTGGGTACCCCCATCTCCCTCCCCGGGCCCTCAGTGTCTATATGCATTTAGACAGTGGGTACTGGCACCACAGGCGAGGCCCCTTATAAGGGGCCCTTCCTCCAGTGCCGCCTGTGTCATGTTAATGTTGCAAGTGTAACTGCATAAGTTGCTCAATAAAACTGGGACCCAGGCCGCCACCGGGTAGCGAAGACGGAAACTCCATCCCGCACCCCGTAGTGATGGGAAGACCGACTCTTTTTACCGACTCGGATCATTTACTCTCGAACATTAAATTGAACGAATCTTGAATGAATCATTTAGCTCATTTTAACAGCAGGTGGCGCTGTTGCCCTCTTGTGGGCGTCGTAGTAAACAATGCAGCGGTTCTCCAACGAATCATAATTCACAACCCCAAGTGACCCATTTACCGACTCATTCCTGTTACTCTTAGCAACTAATTTCATTAGTAGAAATATTTATAGTTTATAATTAAATTTGTGGGGGGGGAAACACCCAGTAAAAAAACATTTCTGCTCTGGACTGGAAGAAAAACCCTGAGTACAAAACTCACATCACGAGAATAGCTCATTAGTTCACAGTAGTATAGCTCTGCTAACATGCTAACAGCACATTGAGTTACTCACCCCTTCCTTTCCGAGAGCTAACCGAAGCTAGCTTGCAATGTCTGGTGCTGAATCGCTAGCGTGAACAAATCGCTCACTCCCGGCTCACAGCTCAAACGAGCTGAACGACTCATTCACCCCTCTTCCTTCCCGGCTCACAGCTCAATTCTCCACTACAATACAGAAGGCAACATCTTTTGTTTTACCTGACAATAAAAAACAAAATGCCACAAGCAATTCGAAAACCTAGGAAAGCATATACACACCACAATAAAGTTATTTGTGTCCACGCTGCCATCATTGTTTAACAACGGGACAGTGACTAGGTAGGTGTCACGTGACAAATGAACGAATCTACTACTCCACATACAGTACAGCCTGAGCTGTGAACGATGAACGAGGAGATCCGTTCAGTCCGAACTGTCGGTCACATTACAGCTCTACAGCCTGAGCTGTGAACGATGAATGAGGAGATCCGTTCAGTCCGAACTGTCGGTCACATTACAGCTGGGTAGAGGAAGAGTGAGTGTAAACTAATTTGGACAATTAGTGATACAATTTAAACAAAAAGGAATAATTAATAAGTTCCCTATGTTTACATGGTGCGTTTATTGTGTACAAAATTTTACATTATTATTATTATTATTATTATTATTATTATTATTATTATTATTATTATTATTACTGATTATGTTTGTTGTTATTATCATCATTATATATTTATTATTTAATCAATATGCTGATATAATTTTCGAAAGTATTTATTTACTAACACACTTAAAATTATACACACAATAACACATCTACAAGAATTGAAGTCCACTAAATAATTATGATTTAATGAATAAATAATATATATCGGGTGTCGAATGACAAATAAAGGAACATTAGATATCAGACATCACTCATTTCCTTGTTCATCTCTCAGTCCGCTTCACAGCCCGTAGCAAGCTGAGCCACAGTTTTCACGTGACGAATGAGTAAGAATGATCCGTCACGATCCGTATATGAACGAATCGTGAGCGAACTGTAGTACTTGCTGCTCGCCACACACAGCCTGAGCGGTCTGGCTCTCACATGACAAAAGAACTGGGACCTGAAAACGGACGCAGCAGCTGAGTGAGTCATGAACGAATCATTTCTGTTTCCTGTCTTGCTGCTGACTGAGCTCATGCAGCTGCTGACATGTGGCAAGAGAAGGTACTGCATGACAATGAACGAATCGCTCACTGAAAGGACTCTTTACTCTCGGGTCATATAAAAGATTAGTTCATTTTGAACGAATCGTTCACGAACGACACATCACTAGCACCCCGGTGACGTGCCCACGTTCCAAGGCCTTCTGAATGGTAGAATGTATGAGCAGGTGGACAGAGGCAAATGGGGATGGGGAGGAAATAACTGGGGTGACACGATGCCATCCCCAGGGAGCCAGCTCCCCTGCTGACCCCAATAGGCACCCCCGTTCAGCCGATCCACCAGGGGTGGGAGACCCCAGCACATCAAGTCAGGGCCCACGGCAGCGGCCCCTTCAAGCTCCATGGGGGCCCAGGCCATCCGCCCACCCCTACCCCAGGGGCAGACCTAAATCCATCCCAACATTCAGACTACTAACAAAACACAGGACACTAGACACCCAGGCTGAGTTTAGCCCAGCCTCTCCCCGTACACCCTCCCCCCCATCCCAAGCGCACCCCGTTAGAGAGAGCACCTGTGCTAGATGGTAAAAGTCTCACCGTCAACAAGAGAGACCCCAAGCACCGCCAGCGTCCCGAGTGCCCCCGCGCTGAGGCCGGAACCCTGCGCAGCACCAACTCGGATACCCCGGACATGCCGCGCCGGGCCCATGAGCAGACCGAAGCCACAGGCGACCAACCCCCCAGGCCGACACCCTCCAGCCTTACTACTACTGCCTGATGGCTGGGAGGCAACCGAACCCAGAACCTCCACCCCACCACCCGGTCAGTCCATCGCGGAGGCCGACCAGCACAGGTCAAAGGGCCCCACCCCAGCACCCCGCAGAGTGCTTGGACCAAGACCAGGGAGCCATGTCCAGTGCCAATATGACTGATCGGGCCCAGAGATGCCGGCCACCCGCCGCGGCCGCCCGCTGACACCCCGACGCAGCAAGGGATCATCGGGGAGCCAGCGACAAGAACCAGCCCAGGGAGATGGAAAAGGCAGCAGCGCCCGCCGACCACAGGCCGACCACAGCCCCACCCCCAGCCGGCACCGGCAGCATCGGCCCCCCCACCGGTCAAGCCTCGGCCAGGACCACAGGACGGGGGGCACGCCGCCCCAGAGCCCCAGGCCCAGCCCAGACCAGACCCCCCACCCACCCCAGAGCAGCACAGCACCAGGCCAGTAACCAGTGTCCGCCAGCACGACCCCCCCAAGGCGCCGCATGCAGCCACTAGGAGTCACCACACAAAGCCCCCAAAAGTCCCACCCCAGGCGAGATCCACGGCACCTACCGCCCCAACCGCAAGCGGACCCAACCCCAAGGACCCCTTGCAGTCACCACCAGCCCTTAAACTCCACATCGGCAATGTGAACTAATTGCATAGACTTTGTATCCATGGTAACTTCATCTAAATTTCCCAGCAAGCAAACTGTGGGAGAAGGTGTGATATTACATTTCAGACACTTTGATAAGTCTTCACATATCTGGTACCAATATTTCTTGACAGGTGGGCAGAACCAAAGAGCATGAATATAATTGTCTGGTAGATTGCTTGTACATTGTAAACAGGTATTAGAGTAAATAATTTGTAATCCACTTACATTGCTTGTGTAAGCACAAAACGTGTATTTAGGAAAGTGCAGCGACTTGACGCTCTTGTGACAGGGCAAACTCGTCCTATTGACAACAGTGGTGGCTATCAGCTGCGTATAACGTGCTGCTCCTGTAACGTGCTGCTGACTTGTTCGGTGGAAGCTGTCCAAGCCAGGAAGGATGCAGTCATGATGGCGGCAGGCTTTTGCGTGGGTCACAGGCTGGGGCAGGCTGGCTGACTGGCTCAGGAGGAACTGATCTTAATGGTGCAGAACTGGTTGCAGCTTGGGAACTGAGAGGAGCTGGAACAGGAACTGGAGGAAAAGACAATAGAGATGGACTGGTTTAAGTTAGAGGGCTGAGTGACACTGCGAAATCAGGAACTGGAGCAGGGCAGACTGGAACTGGACTGGCCGAGGTTGAATCTGGACTGACAGAGGAAGGAGCTGCGATGGCATCTGGGCTGAGGTCTGGAGCTGCAACGGTGACTGAGCCGAGAGGCGGAGCTGCGACGGGGACTGGGCGGGCAGAGCCATGAGCAGCAGCTAACAGGCAGGTGTAGACGGGGCTTGGTGGGGTAAAGCCAGGAGCAGCTGACAGCATCTCTTCAGCTTCTTTCTCTTTCCAGGAAGCGAGACTGCCTCTCTACTTTTTATTTTAATATTTTAACTTATTTTAATCATCCTTCCAGTGTTTCCTCTGTGGGAGCCCTCTGCCTCGGGGGCAGTGGTAAGCTGTAGCTGCCTGGGTGCTCTCCAGTTAGTGCTTGGGTGGAGATGGGAGTACCAGCCCTCCCTCCTCTGGGCGCCCTCGCCCAGTTGCTTGGCTGCTGCTGCTGATCTACTGCTGTCGATGCAGATGGCTCCCATGATGGTGTTTCCTGGGTCATCTGTACTCAGCCCCTTGTTGCTTTTTTCCAATGTTGCTTCCATGTGTGTGCATGCATGGGAGATGGGTTTGGGTGCGGGGGTGGTATAGTTGTGATGATGTTTTTATTAAAGATTTTCTTTCTGTTGATTTATATAGTGAATAGAGTAACGGAGCCACATAAGAAAGGACATAAACAGATATATCCACCTGTTCTTGAAAAATAGCCAAAAAATGAAACATATAGATGTAGAAAATACATATATAGAAAAATCTAAATAAAAAAATGAAATCATTGATGAAAAAAAAGTTTTAAAACAATATAAAAAAGCAAAAAATTGTAAGTCATGCAATCCAATAGTGCCAACGACTGATGACGTCATAATATGCAAATTAGATGTATGATTTTGCTCGTAACACAAACTTTGGATCATACTGAAGATTTTTCTAATTTACAGTGTACCTTTATCTATAACCATATTAAAATCTCATAAAGTTCCAAATCCAAATTAATTCCCAGATTAATAGTTCCAAATTCAATTAATTTCCAGTTTCCCCAATCCGCACCGACAGTTTCTCCAAGTCCGATGACAAATTGCGGATGAGTCCCAGAGCTCCGGCCAGATCGCCTCTTACAGCGTCTGTTCTGCGTCCCAGCTCCCCCAGCATTTGGTTCTGAGTCCCATCAGAACGAATCAACGCATCCAGCTGTTCCTTCAGCCGTCCAATTGCTTCCAGAACAGTGACCAATCTCGACCGTGTTTCAGATCTTTGTTGCTCCATTTTTTGGTAGTTCCAGTAACTGCCCATTCCAATCAGCAAACAGAAACCCGATCACCATGATTGACACCCCGGTTGAACCTTACCGGTGCTTCGTAGAGTTGAGTAGATTTTATCAATAGTATTATGAGACCAGCTGACCATTTCCATCTTCGCTTATTCAGTTTGGTTTCGGAGAAAATTGCCAAAAGATACTCCAGATAGAGGCACAGGAGACAGAGAGCTGTGGGATAAGACACAGGAGGAGGAGGAGGAAGGAAAAAAGCGACCGTCCTCGCTGAGAGCTGAGCAGGGAAGTAAAGATTTGGTTACAGCAACCTTAAATTCCTGAGGCACATATCCATTTATTTATGTCTAGAATACGGCCAGTAACCAGAGGGAACACTTCCTTAAATAATTTGGTTGTAATTGGGTCTAACATACAAGTTGAGGGTTTAGATTAAGCTAATCTTGGTATGTATTTGAGCTTGCTGGCTAAGAAACAATGACGAATGTTTGGTAGGTCTAGACCTACTTTATCTTTGGACTTCTGCAGTGTTTTCAAGCTAATACGTGGGGGTTTATCTTTCCAAAGAAATTTAGAGACAGAAGAGTCCAGAGATCTAAACCAATCAGGTGATGGTTTGCTTGGGTTCATTGACAATATATCATTGATTCTAGGCAAAACCATCATGTTTCACGTAGCTACTCTTCCAACAAGTGTTATGGGAAGTTGTTTCCATCTAGCCAGATCATCTTCCACTTTTTTAAAAGTGGGACATAGTTTAGCTTTGATAAGTCTGCAAATCTTGTTGAGATATGGATTCCTAGATATGTCATATTTCCTGACTGGAGTTGCACAGCAGTGGGACTCTAGAAAAAACAATTGATTGGAAGGACTTTAGATTTAAAACAAATTATTGAATAGTCTGAAACTCTTGAATAATATGTCCTTCCTTAAATATTTTGGTTGGTATTGGGTCTAACATAAAAGTTGAGGGTTTAGATTAAGCTAATATTTGTGATAATTCAGAAATTTCAACAGAATCAAAACGGTACAGACATAAACATGGTTCTACAGTTCTCTCTGATACATCCTCATTTACTGAACGAGAGTTAATCATGTTTGGGAGAATGCTAATCATTTTATTTTTAATATATTTTATTTTATTTATGAAGAATCCCATAAAGTCATCACTACTGAGAGAAGGAGGAATAGTTGGCTCAACAGAGCTATGACTCTGTGTAAGTTTGGCAACTGTACTAAAAAGAAACCTAGGATTATTATTTACCTCTATTAATGACGAGAAAAATGCTGTTCTAGCTTGTCGAAAGGCATTTTTATAAAGTAGTAGACTATTTTTCCAGGTTAGAAAGGAATCATTTAAGTGTGTAGAGCGCCATTTTCTCTCCAGTTTCCTAGTATTTTGCTTTAAAGCACGCAACTCTGCACTAAACCAGGGAGCCAACCTCATATGGCTGATTACCTTCTTTTTTAAGGGGGCTACACTGTCTAGTGCCAAACACAGTGATGAAGTAATACTTTGAACCAGACCATCAATTTCTTAAGGGTTGGAATTACTGCCATCCACTGTGGCATTCTTAGATGGATAGGGAAGCAAAAATGGAACAGATTCTTTCAAACTTGTTACAGCACTGTCTGATAAAGTTCTACTGTAATGAAATTTTCTTTCAGATTTTGGAACATTGGGTTAAGTAAATTTAAAAGTTACCAAAAAGTGGTCAGATAGGACTGGGTTATGTGGGAGGACTATTGGTTAATCAGACTCAATACCGTATGTCAGTACAATGTCTAAAGTGTTTTGACCAGAGTGTGTGGGTCCCTTCACTTTCTGAGTCAATTGAGTCTAAGATAATATTAAATGCTGCAGTTAAGCTATCACTTTCCATGTCCATGTGAATATTGAAATACCCTACTATAATTACCTGATCAGTGTTTAAAACTAAATCAGATAAAAAAAATCAGATCTGTTCCAAGAATTGAGAGTAATGGCCTGGTGGGCGATACAAAACCACAAACCAAATTGGTTTTAATGTTTTGCAGCTTGGATGAGGAAAACTAAGGATTAGATGTTCAAAAGAGCTGTAGTTAATAATTGGTCTAGGGCGAATTGGCAAATCTGAATGGAAGATGGTTGCAACTCCTCCTCCTCACCCAGTACTTCTAGTGATGTGAAAATTTTGATAATTAGAAGGAATCGACTCGTTTATAATTACAAAATCCTCCTGCTGCAACCAGGTTTCTGCTAGGCAAAATAGATAAATTTTATTATCACATATCAAGTAATTTACTAATAAAGTCTTTGAGGAAAGGGATCTTATATTTAGTAAACCACATCTAATTGCCCTATTTCCTGATTTGGTCCTAGTCTTATTTATTTTAATGAGACTTTCAAAGTTTGATTTTGTCAGGTTAAATTTTAGTCTATTTGATTTTTGCTGTGGGTAAGACACTGTCTCAATGGGGTATTGAATGGGTAACAGTACAGAAGCTGCAGAGACTCTGCTTCCTGGTCTAGACCCTGGTTTGTAAGTGTTTTGATGGACCAATAAATTTATCCAGATTCCTAGAAAGAAGAGCTGCTCCATCCAACGTAGGATGAATGCAGTCTGTCTGGACCAGTCCAGGTTTTCCCCAAAACGTTTTCCAATTTTCAATGTAGCCCACATTGTTTGCTGGATACCACTCAGACAACCATAGATGAAATGACAGCATGCGGCTTAACATGTCGTCATTGGTCCGATCGGGCAGGGGACCAGAAAAGCTTACACAGTCCTACATCTTTTTAGCAAACTTACTTATTGAAGCAACACTAATTTTAGTGACCTCCGATTGGCGTAACCAGGTGTCATTACCACCAGCGTGAATAACAATCTTACTGTATTTACACTTATACTCAGCCACCAGTTTCAGGTGGGATTTTGTCGCCTGTCCTGGCCTCTGGAAAACATTTGACTATGGTCGATGGTGTCGCTAATGCCACGTTTCGGACTATGGAACTGCCAATTCCAAGAGTCTGTTTCTCAGTGGGTGCATCACTGAGTGGGGAAAATCTGTTTGAAACGCGGATAGGTTGGTGGTGACCTTTGGGCTGGGAACTATGCTTTCTACTGTAAAATTTTGAGTGATACGGAGCAATTCAGTTCTATAACGAATTTACATTCCTCTCTGCCCATACGACAGGTCAGAGCAATTCGGACGTTCCCTACCTTCCCCATTGCAGATGTGCGTAAACACCCAAAGTTATTCGGTACTGGGCCTACCAGTTCCCCTCTGCCTTTGTATAGAATAATGATCCCTGCACCATAGTAACTTCCGGTTGGCGCCCCCATTGAGTGGCAGCCTGTTGCAGCAGCTCTGTTCATCTGCTCATCTCTGAGTTTTTTTCTTTCTCTTTTTTTTTAGTTTAAGATGTTGCTTGATCTTGTTTGGTAGCCTTTTTATTTATTTATTTATTTTTGTTGTTTGTTTTGTTTTGTTTTTTTGGTGTTTTTTTCCGTCTGTGTTTGGCAACATGGCAGGTGGCTGTCTTGTTTACAACCGGGAGCAGCTACTGGCATTGAAACACGCAGCGATGCTTCTGGCGGACAGACCCGACATCCCCAGTGAGCTGAAGAGGAACAGATGTGGGTGCCGAGCCAGGAGGGAGCGTCGTCGCCCTTGAAGGAGACTGTACAGACCATCTCTCCCATCCATCACTATGGGGAATGTGCGATCTCTCACCAATAAGATGGATGAACTTACAGGGCTGATTCGGTACCAGACTAAATTCAGGCAGTCATGCATAATGATGTGGACAGTGACCTGGTTAACACCGCTTTCCCCGAACTCAAACGTCGCACTTCCAGGATTCCAGTTACTGCGGGCGGAAAGGACAGCGGATAGCGGGGAGGGGGGCGGGCGATGTTTGTAAACAATGGGTGGTTTCACCCAGATCATATTACAGTGAAGGAGCAACTCTGCAGCAGGGAGATTGAGCTACTGGCTATTAGCATGCGACCTTACTATCTCCCTCGGGAATTCTTGCATGTTATTGCTGTAACTGCTTATGTCCTGCCCTCAGCGAATGCAGAGGCAGCCTGTGACTCTCTCCTCTCTGTAGTCAGCAGACTTCAGACACGGTTTGCACAAGCACTGTTTTTAATATCGGGATTTTAATCATGCATCTTTGGACTCCATATTGCCCACTTTTACCCAGTATGTGACATGCCCCACCAGATACAATAAAACACTGAATTCCTTGTATGCTAATGTTAAAGATGCATATAGTTTATTATCTCTCCCCCGCCTTGGAAGATCTGATCACATCAAGTGCATCTGGTCCCCGAGTATGAACCTTTAGTGCAAAGGCTGCCCACAGACACCCACACAGTACAGAGATGGTTGAAGGAGAGTGAGGAAGCTATAAAGTACACTGCTTTGAGTGTATGTTTGGGAGGTGTTCTGTGATGATCATGGGGAGGACATTGATAGTCTGGTGAACTGCATTTCGGATTATATAACGTTTTGTTTTGCAAAACTGTATGGGTTTTTCTTAAACAATAAACCATGGATTACTCCATAGATAAAAACAGTCCTTAAGGAGAAAAAGGGGGCATTCAAATTGGGCGATAGAAAGGAGATAAAAAAGGGGTGCAGAGAGCTGAGAAAACTGATCAGAGAGGGAAAAAACAACTACAGGCAGAGGATGGAGGATCAACTTCAGCAGAGCGATGTCAGGGGGGTTTGGAGAGGCCTAAGGAACATCTCTGGCCACAAGGAAAAGAGCCCTCTGTCGGGAAGGGGGGTGAAGTGGGCGAACGAATTAAATCTATTTTTTAATAGGTTTTATCGTTCAGCTTCAGTCCTTCCATCTGTACCGCCCTTACTGACGCAGCGCCCACCATCTAGAACAGCAGCATCCGAGGATTCTTCAGAACGAGGCTCCAACTTGCTGATTTAAGTTACCCAGGTCAGGTTGGCACTGAAGAAGATTAACACCAGAAAGGCAGCGGGTCCAGATGGCATCAGCTCAAAAGTTGTTGGGCTATGTGCGGACCAGCTGTGTGGGGTGATGGCACATATTTTTAACCTGAGCCTAAAGCTGGGAAAGTTACCATAACTTTGGAAAACCTCATGTGAGGTACCTGTGCTAAAAGAGCCACATCCAAAGGACCTGAATGATTACAGGCCGGTGGCTCTGACATCCCATTTAATTAAGACGCTGGAGAGGCTGGTCCTCACTCAGCAATAGTTGGCCTCATTATTGATGGGGATGACAAAGAGTACAGGGAGCTTATTCAGGATTATGTCAAATGGTGCAAGCCGGTGTTGGTATCTCCAGAACCAACACCGGAAAAACCAAACAGCTGGTGGTAGGTTTTTGCAGGCATAAGCACCGTCCATTAAATCCACTGAACATCCAGGGTATGGACATTGAAGTTGTGGAGACCTACTGGTACCTTGGTGTTCATCTAAATAATAAATTGGACTGGTTCGGACAACACAACAGCTCTTTATGAAAAAGGCTGTACCTGCTGCGGAGGCTCAGGTCTTTTGGAGTTCAGGGTCCACTGCTCAAGACCTTCTATGGTGCGGTTTTGGCCTCCGCTATTTTTAACGGTGTGGTGTGCTGGGGTAGCAGCATCTCAGCTAGGGCTAGGAAGAGACTGAATAGACTGGTTCAGCAGGCCACCTCTGTTCTTGGATCCCCTTTGGACCTGGTGGAGGTGGTGAGTGAGTGGAGAATTGTGGCTAAGATATCATTTCTGATGGATAACATCTCCCATCCTAGGCACCAGACCCTGGCAACACTGAACAGCTCTTTCAGCAGCAGGCTGTTGCATCCACGGTGTGTGAGGGAAAGGTTCTCTTTGCTCAGCTCTCAGCAAGGACGGTCGCTTTTTTCCTCCCTCCTCCTCCTCCTGTGTCTTCTCCCACAGCTCTCTGTCTCCTGTGCCTCTATCTGGAGTATCTTTTGGCAATTTTCTCTGAAACAAAACTGAATAAGCGAAGATGGAAATGGTCAGCTGGTCTCTGAATGCTATTGATAAAATCTACTCAACTCTACGAAGCGCCGGTAAGGGTCAACCGGGGTGTCCTGCGGAGACGTATCCGGCTGGCTACGTGCTGGACACTTGGACAAAATTTCAGCCCTTGTGTCTGTCAATACTCTCCCAAGAGGATGCTGAAGATTTATATCTATTCGCAATAATGGTGGTCAGGTTTCTGCTGATTGGAATGGGCAGTTACTGGAACTATCGAAAAATGGAGCAACAAAGATCTGAAACACGGTCAAGATTGGTCACTGTTCTGGAAGCGATTGGACGGCTGAAGGAACAGCTGGATGCGTTGATTCGTACCGATGGGACTCAGACCAAATGCTGGGGGAGCTGGGACGCAGAACAGATGCTGTAAGAGGCGATCTGGCCGGCGCTCTGGGACTCATCCGCAATTTGTCATCGGACTTGGAGAAACTGTCGGTGCGGATTGGGGCAACTGGAAATTAATTGGATTTGGAATTATTAATCTGGGAATTAATTTGGATTTGGAACTTTAATTTGAACTACAATTTGGCTGAATTAGATTATAAAAGAAACCACTGACAGACTGAAGGGACTGAGAGGAATATTGCTCTCTCCCTGCTATCCAAATAATTACTGTTTAGGCTCCTATGAAGACCTTCAACCTGGTCCTAATCAAATGTCCCTGAGAAGAATGTCATCCTCTCCTCTCCCCCGTACACCTGCATCTACTGACACACACACTGACATAGTTACACACACTCACATTCACACACACCGTCTCTCTGTATCATAAATTCTCTCTCTTGCAACAGGAAACTGGATAACAGCGCATGTCGATGGCAGCGCGTTAACCTGTGGACTGGAGCTCATACCTGCCCATCCCTCCTGATGTGTCATTGTTAATGTCTGAATATGTGCTTATGTTTGTTTGTGTGGTTTTTTCTATTACCTGCATTGTGAGTGCTGTACGGACCCACAACACAGCTGAGCGGTTTTTCTCCTCACCGTGGAACCCTCCCCTCCCCAGATGTGTATCTCTCTATGTTTCATAAACGGGAGCGCCGCTCGGTGGCTGCATGCCCAGCAGTGATCTGGATCTCTTTGTTGTTGTTTGTAATGATCTTGGACAGGTTGTACTGTATCTGTAAATTCATTGTATGTGTCATACTTGTATGTGTCATACTTGGCCATTAAAGCTGATTCTGAAATCATTTCTTCCAGCGGCAGTCAGACTTTATAATGATGCCCTTGTAGCCGGACGTTGATTTAGAAAGATTTTTTCTTCCTTTTTATTAAGTTCGAAATTCTTGTTTATTTTTTTAATGGTACTGTTTTTTAATGTTTTTCAATATCAAATCATATTGCTTTTATCTTCTCTTTTTTCTGACTACACTGTCCTCTTCATGCTGCAATGATGAAATTTCCCATGTGTGGGACTAATAAAGGTCTTATCTATCTATCTGACCGCTCGAGTTGCAAAGTACTTCGGCCTTTCTCTACGGCTTGCTTTCCTTTGACCTATATACATATGCGTACATAGTTGATAGACGGCAGTTGTCCGGCCAGCTCAGGCCAACAGAGTCTACCTTATTGGACTCTAAAGGGATTTAATAGATTTGTGTCTCTGGACCCTCGGACAATATAATCCCAACAGCCCTCCATAGTCATGCATTCAGAACACAACACCATAGTTGGCATGAGAACCAGCTACATGGCCCCAGGACATTCTCTATTAGTTGAGAGACCTCATTCAACCTTGACTAATATGAAACGGCAAGCTCCCTCCCACAGTCACAATGCAATAGTCATATATCTATTTCAATGCTAGGTTATTACAGAGAGGTGGATGAACCTCTTTTAAAGTGGCTGTCCCAAATTGATAGCTGCGTAAGTTACAAAAAATTATCTACTATTGAGGATTTTTAATGTGATTAAATGTTTTATGCTTGCTGAAAGTTGCTAAAGGCCTTGGAGGAAGTACTATCTAATATGAGATGTGCTGTACCATAGAGGGAGTGTTTTAATTAGCTGCAGGATCAGGCTCTGCCAGGTGCCCCTTATCTCGCAGGATGTACTGAAATGCCAGGAACCCCTTATCTCGCAGGATGTACTGAAATGTGTGTGTGGGGAAATAAATCAGCAAATGTATTGGTGTGTATGTGCTGTGAATCAACATGTGGATTGAATAAAACAAGCCTGTTTGCGAAGAGGGCCAGAGTGCTTTCGGACTCAGCTGATGGGGACAGGCATTCTCCACTTTTCTGCAGAAGGTGAAATTAAATTAAGACTCAGCCTGACTTTTTTCTCCACTGAAGAGGTTATACTCTAAGTACTCCTGAACTGGGGGTGGTATTATTGACCACGACACTACTCACGTCAGAAGTTTGGCATTCTCGCTGTCAATGATGCTTGAGAGACAGGGGTAAGGTGGTTCCTCTGTCCCCCTATCTTCTAGTCTGAAATTATCACTTCTCCTACGCACCATTACCCTGATAATCTACTACCAAAGGAACTGATGCTGTCTCCCTGGGTCCAGATTATCGTACTAAATTGAGGAGAAACCACTCGGGGTGGCCTTCTGTGCCAACACCTCAGAAAAAATATAAAAGCCCTTATCAAATGAACGACTTCAACTCAAAAGAACAAAATTTGATTCTTTGATTTTAAGCCCAAAAGGAATTACAAATCTCAAGCTACAAAAACCAGAAAACACAAAGAGCTTCAAAGTGAAGTGAAGTTATACATATTCTACTAAGAGATGAATCACCTTTGAGCTGGAACATTATAACCTTTCTCTGCACTTACAAATATACTTTGGTAAGAAGAATCAAAGCCACATCCTTATCACACACCATCTCCACAGTTCAGCATCTAAATTATTGTAAAATCTTTTTCCACAGTTCAGCATCGAAATTATTGCAAAATCTTTTCCAAGGCACATCAGTTAGCATATTTTACTAAGAAAGCACACTTAATTATGGGAGTATATACTTCTGTTGCTTCAAATACACATAATAAAAATAAGTACTTTAAGAAAAGGCACTTTGTTAATAAAGGCTTAAACCATAAATGAAATACTCATTTACCCCCCTGGGTTTCCACAGTCAGCTACTCTAAACGCAGGTATGCCCTGTGAATTTGCCATATAAAATATCTGGGGATTCGACACTACGTACCGTCACTCAGTCGGCCTGAGATCCCAGCTGCGTGGGTTCTGTTGGAGGACTGCTAGGTTATTCTATCCTTGTTGGCTCCGTGCTGGCTAACGGGCCTCGACTATTTACTGGATTCTCAACAGCACGGAGCCGGGCCTCTAACTCTGAAACCCTCGCCTCCAAAGCTACAAAAATGCTATATTTATTACACTTACCATTATCACTAAAGGAGGCGGGGGAGTAACTAAACATCTAACACAGAGAACAGGAGAGAAGCCACAGAGGGAGAAAGAGACTGAAGAGATGTAGCCATAGCTGCTACGAAACTAAGCTAACGAGCTAGCGAGATTTTAGCACCGAAGAACAACCGTGTGAAACACAACAGGTTCCCAAAACATAAAGTACACCAACTGGAAATAAGTGTAGTAGTGTGCTTGTGCATTAAAATAACTTAGAAAGACCTCATCAGAGAGAAAAATAGATCAATGTAAGAGAATCTGAGCACCAAACACCAAGCAGCACAGAGGAGCTCAGCAGTGACAACAGGAAATGACGCTGTTACTTTGCAACTGGTAATATGATGAACATTATCAGATATGTTTTGTGTTTAAGTAGCTATGTTATACAGTATGTGCAAGCTTACTTGGAAAGTGCTTTATAAATTATGATTACTTTAATATGTTTTATATGACTTATTAGCAAGTGTTAGGAACAAATTAATATATATACGATGTTATCCTTTGACATTGATGTTGAATATTGCAAACATAAGCACAAAAGCTTCATGGGCGCCCCCCAAAACGTATTCTGCTTAGGGCCCTCTAAAGTCTAGAGCCGGTACTGATCTGAACATTGTTTAGACCAGGAAACTGAAAAAACATGACAGTTTATGAAACCTGATTACACCAAAGAGCTGCAAGTAACCTACTGACGGTACATATTATTGTTGGAGCCAAATTACCAGCTTTTCCTTGCAGTGTACTAGGAGCAGATTACAGAAAATCATTAATGTCAAGGCAAGTACAAAATGATTCATATCTGATCACAAACATCCCATGATTGACAAATCATTTAGTCCTTAAAAAGTTACGATTAAAGCTGCCAAAGTAGGAAATGAGTGAAAGAATAAGGATGGCTTTTTGAACCAACGATATTGCTGGCTTTTGTGTGTTTACAATCTTTTCAAGTCTTCCCTTTTTATTGAATGTGAATCCCAGACTTATTTTAAACTAACACAAATTCCTACCTCATTCTTCTTCTGAGATCTCCAGATTGCCATGAAAAGATAGAAACCATGATTTACTATGAAGATGAAAAGCACACTATGATAAGGTTGAAGGTCTTGAATATGATAAAATACAAGGTGTACTGTGAATGGTATGCTGAATTAGTCATGCAGTGTGCTCTCAAAGCTCGACAAAATGCTTTTGAATCACATTCCTTATCTGCTGCACGATCTTGGATAAAATATTGTTTAACAACACATAATAAATGTGTAAATATACAGAGAGTATGAAGAGATTAAAATCTCAGGAGCATAACTACAAACTGCAACTGAAGCCTAGATGCTCACATAAAAAGAAGTGAAAAAGTTTTCCATTCTTTGCTTGTTCTGCCTTTTTGCTCTCTGCGTTCTCACAAGAGGAAAACTAGACACAAAGAGTTCCAGGTTGACAGACACAACACCAAGGAGAGAGGGAAGTGCTTAAAATTGACATCACACAGCTTTTTACTTTGCAGCACATTTCGACAGCATCAATCCATCCATTCTTCGTTATCCGTTATCTATTCCCCTGGTGCCTATCTCCAGAGGTCATCGGGCGAGAGGCGGGGTCTAACCTGGACAGGTCTCCAGTCCATCACAGGACAACACAGAGACAAACAGGACAAACAACCATGCACAGCCTCACTCATAACTAAGGTCAGTTAACCTACACAGCAAATCCAGCAAGCTCAAATTAACACAGTCAGCTTTGATTTCAACACTAAAAGTGTCTATATGGGTCCACACCAGAGAGTGTTAATTTAACTATTTTTGGAGAGTTGGACCTTAACTCTGATTTAGAGTTAAAAAATCAAATCTGCCTGGAGTTACTAATTTAACACTAACTAGGTGTTACAGTATATATATTAACTTTTACAGTCATTTTTTAACTACTTAAGTTATCTTCTAATTAGCCCTCTGTGAAGAGCTGAGGCAGACAGGTGAACTTGTCCATACTCCATAAATGAAAGAAAGAGAACACCACCATCTCTGAACTATTACAATCACCAATTCAAGTATTTTTGTTGATCACTTGTGGGTAATAATTTTATAATAATTTAAATAGCACATGAATACAAACCATCCTGAAGAAAGTAGGGGAAATGAAAGCTTTTGTCACTTTGTGGCACTTTGACGTACTTCT
This sequence comes from Apricaphanius iberus, assembly GCA_028564705.1. Classification (NCBI taxonomy): domain Eukaryota; kingdom Metazoa; phylum Chordata; class Actinopteri; order Cyprinodontiformes; family Aphaniidae; genus Apricaphanius; species Apricaphanius iberus. Next base: position 314,690 of record JAPXFQ010000835.1, on the reverse strand, counting down.
GCACTCCCCTATATTCCACCTTCATTAGCATCTTCTGTGTAGAGATAAAAAAGAAAGTTGTGCATTATTTAACTGCACAGAAAACCTATTGGATCACAGTACAAAATATACATAAAAATGAGCCCCAACTTCTGTAAAGGAAACTATTTCACCACTAATCCCTTGCCTGTCTTCAAAATTAATATTGTACCCCGAGCATGTTTGCAAAAATGGTCCTCTCTCAAAAAACTGAAAAAGATAGATAATTCAGAAATAAATTCAAAATCTCATTCTTTTTCATGTTTGCCTAAGCCGTGTGCACAGTACTCCAAAGGGATTCAAACATTAACCTTGAACCCAACCAGTTAATTTGGTAACGTTTGCTACATCGGTGTTTGTGGGAGAATGTTTAACATTATACCAACATGTCATGATCTAAACGATGTTTTAGGTGTATTTGAGTTAGCCAAAACATTTGACGGAATATTCATATGTGAGTTTTTAATCAATGCTTTAGTATTTGTCCGCATACAAGAAAGATCTTATCAATTAAAATTGAAAAAGAGTAATGGTCTATCTGGTTATGTTAAGAATATTAATTAATAATTGTAAATTAGTAGTTTAACTATTCTTTAAATCGTTTAATCGGGGCACCACCAGCCTCTGGGCTAGAAAACAAGATCTTATCTCTATTCAAAGAAGAATATCAACCAATAATCTCACTTATAATTATTAATTATTAGTGATTACCAGAAAGACCTTATCTGAAGGAAATGAATTCTTGCAGTAATTCACAAACACTCTCAGAATAAAAGAAACCAGAGATTTGATTCAATTTATACAATTTATTCTAAAACACAACTAAAATAAAAACACTACTTCTATCAGAACGGTCCTGTAAAGGCTACGGTATGCCTGAGCAATATGGCGACCAGTAGTGACGTCACTTAGGCGCGTCACGGAACGCTTCCTGCTGATGTTGGTGCGCGGCCTTTCGCAGGCACACGTAGAGGCGGCATACGGACATGAACGCGAAGCTTGCCGAAAGAGGGGGGGTAAATTGTTTTATTGCTGGCAAGGCGCCACGCGGCTTTCTTGAACAAAGAAAGACCTCGTGGTCCTTAAAAATGGGGCAACTTGCACAACAGAACGCCTGTGTCGTTAAACACTCACTATAGTACATGAAAAACCAAAGGGATTTCCTACAATCAGATAACTTTGCTTATTACTAAAGGACGAAAAGTACTACAGACATGAAACTTACACAACAATTAAGCTCACAGTTTACCTGTGAATACGAACAAAACAGCACAGAAACTTCATCATGCAGCGCTCAAGTGACACAGACTCACTTGAAGTTACGAGTCATGCGTGCATAAAATTACAAACAGAGCTTTCTAATTCATTCCACCCAGGTTGGAAAATAAAAATAAATGAGAACAGTCTTACTTTAAAGAGCAAGCTTCCAGGTGTAGAAGAAAAAGATACAATTGATTGCGATGGAAAAACGCGAAGGGAAACGTAGCGCAAGAAGGGGATGAAAAAAAGAAAGAGTGGGAGAGGTTCAGCGGACTGCGCAAATAGTTTGGGGCCAGTCAAACTAATGAAGGGGCTTGGTTGCAGAAAGTGGAAAAATTTAAAAATTCGTTTTAGGAAAAGAGTCTCCTTTGAAGTTCTGAAAGAACTTGCCCACTTGTACAAGCGAACTGGAAGAGGTAGAACAATGGTCCTAGCAGCATTATGCGTAGAGAGAGATTATGCGCCTACTGTGGGTCTCCAGCGCATGCCTGGCGTCACTGTTCGCTCCGACCAGTCAAAGATCAGGCCAGGTGAAGGTAGGAGGAATTTCATCTGGCAACACAATACCTAACAGTTTCCTCCTCTCCGTCCAGCTCCTCCACCCTGATCCAGACCACACATGCTCTGCGCTGCTGGATACCGGTGCAGCAGAGAACTTCATCTCCACTCAGCTGGTGGAGAGACTAAAACTGCCTCTGCAGCTGTTACAGCGACCCATACCGGTGACCTCCATCGATGGCCGCCCGCTGCAACCCAGCCCCATCACACACCGCACTACCGAGGTTCAGATGTGGATCGGTGATCATACTGAACTCATCAGCTTCCTGGTCATCGTTTCCTGTTCCACACCACTCATCCTGGGATACCCCTGGTTCAGAACACATGACCCCCAGATCTCCTGGTCCACACAGCAGATCCTCGGCTGGGGTCCGTCCTGCTCACCCCGCTGTCTCCGCCCAACGTCCACCAGGGGAACGGAGGTCGATCCAGTCCCGGCCCTGGAGGGGATCCCCCCCCCATACCGGGATCTCGCTGAAGTCTTCAGCAAGAAGAGAGCCTCTCAACTACCACCCCATCGCTCCTATGACATGGCCATCGATCTCCTGCCAGGGGCGGCGCCCCCGCGTGGCCGCCAATTTCCACTCTCACAAGAGGAGACAACACAGATGGAGGCCTACATCTCAGAAGCTCTCAAACAGGGATTCATCCGCCCATCTACCTCTCCGGTGTCGGCGGGGTTCTTCTTTGTTAAAAAGAAGGAGGGGACCCTCCGGCCCTGTTTTGATTACCGGGGCCTAAATAAAGTGACCATTAAAGATTGTCATCCACTTCCTCTGGTTAATACTGTGTTAGACTCTCTGTCCAAAGCCTCTGTCTTTACTCGCCTCGACCTGCGGAACGCATACAACCTAGTCCGTATTAGAGAGGGTGATGAGTGGAAGACGGCGTTCAGCACTCCCACCGGCCACTGGGAGTACCAAGTCATGCCTTTTGGCCTGTGTAACAGTCCAGCAGTCTTTCAACGCCTTCTGAACGACGTTCTCAGAGACATGCTGGGACGGTGGGTGTATGTCTACTTAGACGACATCTTGGTCTATTCCACGTCAGAGGTGGACCACACCAGGCATGTCCGCGCCGTCCTCAAACGACTCCTCCAGAATCACCTCTACTGTAAATTAGAGAAGTGTGCCTTTCACGAGCGCTCCACCACGTTTTTGGGTTATGTCATCTCAACCGACGGTGTGGCCATGGACCCTCAGAAGGTGTCCGCAGTAACAGACTGGCCGCTTCCTACCACACTAAAACGGTTGCAGTCCTTCCTCGGCTTTGCTAATTTTTATCGGCGGTTCATCTGCAACTATAGCTCTATCGTGGCTCCACTCACAGATCTGACCAGACCAACTGCACAGCCGCGCCCATTTCACCTGCCCCCGGAGGCCAAGAGGGCATTTCACAGACTGCTCCGGCTCTTAACTGCGGCGCCAATCCTACTCCATCCGGATCCCACCAAGTCATTTACTGTTGAGGTGGATGCCTCAGAGGTCGGTGCTGGCGCCGTACTGTCCCAACAGGGTCCGGACCAGAAGCTCCACCCATGCTGCTTCTTCTCTCGGAAGTTCGCGCCTGCACAACAACGCTATGGGGTTGGCGACCGTGAACTTCTGGCCATCAAGTGGGCTCTGGAGGAGTGGCGCCACTGGCTCATGGGCACGCCAGAACCGTTTCTGATCTGGACTGACCATCAAAACCTCATCCACATCCGGAACGCTAAACAACTGAACCCCCGTCAGGCCCGGTGGGCGCACCTATTTGAACACTACAACTTCCACATCTCCTATCGACCTGGTTCAAAGAATGGGAAGGCCGACGCTCTCTCTCGGTGCTTCTCCCAGGACCCCATACCATCCCAACCAGTTCCTATCATCCCCCCACATAAGGTCCTGGCCGCCCTCCGATGGCCTTTAGAGGATTCCATCCGATCGGCTCTGGCCACGAACCAGCACCACCCGAAACGCCGGCCAACCGCCTCTATGTCCCAACCCGCTGCCGTCAGGAGGCCCTCCTATGGGGCCACGGGTCACCGGTGGCTGGTCATGCGGGGGTGAAGAGGACTCTTCGGTTCATCCGCCGTGCCCTGTGGTGGCCCACCATGGGGAGGGATGTCGAAACCTTCGTCAGCGCCTGCTCGGTTTGTGCCAGAGTAAAATCCCCTACTCAGCCCGGGACCGGTGTACTCCGTCCTCTACCAGTCCCATCTCGACCATGGTCACATATCGGGGTAGACTTTGTCACTGGGCTGCCTCCTGCTGGCGGCATGACCACCATTGCAACCTTTGTGGACCGCTTCTCCAAGGCAGTCCATCTGGTCGCCCTGCCTGGCCTGCCCACGGCCAAGGGGACAGCAGAGCTGGTCCTCGAGAACATAGTGCGGCTCCATGGCTTCCCCCAGGACATCGTCTCCGATAGAGGCCCCCAGTTTACAGCATGGTTCTGGAAGGCCTTCTGTCGTCTCATTGGTGCCACGGCAAGCCTTTCTTCTGGCTACCACCCAGAGACCAATGGACAGACAGAGAGGGCCAATCAGATGGTGGGAAAGTACCTCCGCTGCTTTGTCGCCTCGCAGCCCACTTCCTGGCCACGGGTACTGCCTTGGGCTGAATTGTCCCTAAACATGCATGTCTCATCCGCCACTGGGTTGTCACCATTTGAGGTCTGCAACGGCTATCAGCCTCCCCTATTCTCCCACCAGGAACCTGAAGTGGAGGTCCCAGCAGCCCAATCGTTCATCCGCAGAGCCAAGGCTGCGTGGATCCGGGCTAAAGCTTCAATTAAGCGCGCTAACGCCGGGTACGTGGCTCAACATCGCCAGCGTCACCGACCCTGTCCTGCGTTCTGGCCCGGAGACCTTGTCTGGCTCGCCACATGGCACCTCCGATTGCCCTCGGGGCCTCAAAAATTGACCCCCCGCTTCGTGGGTCCCTACCCAATCATCCGACGCATCAACTCGGTCACCTTTCGCCTCCGACTCCCAGCGTCCCTGAAGATTCACCCGGTCTTCCACTGCTCCCTCTTCAAACGCCACCTTACCTCACCTCTTTCCCCCCCGGAGTAACTTCTCTGGTTTCCCTGCTCCAACCTCGTCCTCCATCCCTGTTCCCGAGAGACCTTCGGCTCCTGCCTCGCTCTGCGGTTGGAACATCCATCTTCCCAACAGTGATCCGTCTGATCACTGGCGCATGACACGCTCAGCTGGTTCAGATGGGAGACAAGCGGATAGTTCTCCAATTGGTTGGAATGGAGTGACCGGGAGGGGGTGTATCGCCGAGTTATGGAATGCTGGGTCATGTTTGCAGGACTCTTTCGATACCATATTCATGGTTCAGACCCAACACTCTACTAACGGTAAAATTAACTCTACATTTGCTAACACTAAAATTTGTAACACTTTCAAATTTGCTGTGTACCAGTCACCTGGTTGGACTGTGGGAGGAAGCTGGAGTAGCCTCAGGGAACCCTCACATCCACAGGGAGAACATGGAGACTCCATGTAGAAAGATACCAGCCTTGGATTTGAACCCAGGACCTTCCTTTTCCAAGGCAACAGTGCTACCAACTCTGGCTACATTTTGGTTTATCAAATAGTTTTTATTTCGGTTCCAATATCCTAAGATCATCTGGTTTCCATGTCTTGCTCTCCTCAAGTTTGTCTTAAAATCCTTGTTGATTGGTTATTAAAGACTCTACTGATTTCCACCACTGTCAGTTTCTGCTTATAGGTCCGCTATCTTTTTAAATTTTTTTAACCATCTCCTGTCTGGTAGTCTGGCGTTCAGAACTGTTACCTGAGTTCCAAAAAGCCCAACAGCTTTACTTTCACAAGTTGACCATATTGGCTTCTGGTAAAATGTGCCGCTTGATATGAATATGTATGAAATCCTTATTGGAATTGCTTTGGGTTCATTTCAAATGCTACAGACATAGAGATAAAAAAGATAAGGAAACTAAAGCATTAGAGGAGAATTAGGTAGGTCACAAAGTGAAAAGGGAAAGAGGTGTTAAAAAAACAAAAAGGGGAAGAAGGATAATGAATACAAGGAAAAACTAGAGAAATATGCTTCCATACCTGCAGAAAGACAGAAAAAAACAAAAGAACAAAAGGAAGCAAGAACCCACAGCAACAAACAAAAAATTAAATATATTACAACAGCAGCATCACTGAAAAGCTGCCAGATCAATATAAGATGTATTAGGGGCAGTTTACATGATATTGTTCCAGGTGTTGTTTGAATTCACCATTGAGACTGTGGAAACATGACAGGGCAAGTGATCTGGGCCCTCATTTATCAAACGTTCGTAGAAATGTTCCTATTTTCTCTCCAACAAAGGAAATTTAGGATGTGCGTAAGTACACGTCAAAATGTGATTTATGAAACATGCGGTGGCCTCTCGTACGCATGCTCCTCCGCAATCAGCTGTTGATAAATCCCACTTGTGCGTACACAGGTCCTCGTGCCCATTCAGTCATTTGCATACAGAAACGTACAATGAACAATAAACCATATATGGCATCACCAAAGCCGTTATAGACCATGCAGGAAATCCCACATTCTCCACGAAAACGATGGCTAAAAGAGCAAAAAAAAAGAAACTTTAGTGAAAACGAGATAGAGGCACTGGTGGAACAGAACCAAAAAATGCTGTTTGGTTCTCTAAGCTCAGGGGTAACCTGTAAAAAGAAAAACAATGCCTGGGAGAAAGTAAGGGATTCAGTAAATCCGGTGGGAATTGAGGATAGGTCCCTGTCTGAAATCAAGAAAAAATGGTTTGACATTAAACTGAACACAAAAAAACATGTATCAGATTACAGACAGGCCAGGGCCGCTACAGGGGGTGGACAGAGCACGGTGGAGCTGACTGATTTTAACAAGCGTGTTGCCAGCATAATCGGAGACATCTCTGTGACTGGCATCACTACGGGTGGGGACAGTGACAGCATTGCAGTGACCGAAGAAGCAGGACCATCCATTCTCCACAGTGGAGGAAAACCAACGTTTATTCCAAATTAGATTTTTCTACACCACAAAGAAAAAAAAAGTGGTTACTTTTATTCAAAGAAAAAATTGAGGCGCATTAAAACATAAAGAGGGGGCGGGGAATAAGGTGCCTGACATCTGAAGTAACTAATGGGCCTCTGTATGTTTTTAAGCAGAAACTGTGCCGCATCCTATTGTCACGCCAGAGGAGCAGCCACAGACGGAGCAGCCACAGGTCGAGCCTCCGTTGCAGGGGATATCCGTGCGTCTGGAGCCGAAGGTTCTGACCGAGGCGATCCTGAAAAATCAGGAAGAGACACTAAAGGCACTGAATGAAGTGAAGGAGCAATTAGTTAAAATTAACAATGTATTTGCGGAGATCAACGAGTCTCTCAAACAAATTGCTGCCTGTGCGTCACACAAATAAAATTTGGTCATGGCTTGTTGTAATTAATGTGCTGTTTGATTACCTAAAAATCTCTGAATGACCCTCGCATGAATTGCAGCAGCATTGGGTTGCGGGGGAGGCTCTGCGTCATCCTTGGGGGGGATGCCTCGTATGATGGCCAGGTTGTGGAGCACTCAACAGGCCAAGATGATGCGGCAAACTTGTTCAGAACGGTACTGCAGAATTCCCCCAATGCCTGATAAGCACAGCCAGTGACCTTTCAGGACGCCTATTGTGCACTCCACTGTGGAGCGCGTTTGTGCGTGAACCCTGTTGTAGCTGTGTTCCTGAGCATTTGATGGGTTTGTTAGCGGGGTCATGAGCCAGGGCTTCAGTGCATAACCCTGATCACCTAAAACAAACCGTTCAAATGACTGGGCCATAATGAATGAAACACAATCCAAAAATACTGTCATACTCAGCAATAAGCCATCCATCTTCGACATCACCTCTTTTGAGGCGCATTCCTACAGAGCTGTTGTGCACAATGAATGAATCATGTGTTCCCCCAGGCCACCGAGCAACAACATTTCGGATCCTTAAATTGGCATTGGCAATTATTTGCACATTTATGGAGTGGAATTCTTTTCTGTTAACGTAATTAAATTTGTTTAATGATGCCGTTTTTAATGCAATATGTGTGCAATCTATTACTCCTATGGTGGTTGGAAATCCTGCAATTGCATGAAATTCCAGTTTGGTTGCTAATTGTTGTGGATTTGTCCATGGAAAATGAATGTATTGCTGGCTCAATAAAATGATGGCATCCAACACAGAGGGGATAATGCGGCTCAGTGATGGTTGTGAGATGCAGTTGGTCTGTCGCTCCAAAAACCTTCCCAGATCCCGAGATAGGTCCAGAAGGATCTCATTTGGGAGGCGGTATCTGCTCAAGAGCCATTCAGTACTCTCACCCAGCAAATCTGTGCGCTCATGGAAGACGCGCTCCCTCCGGAATGCTCGCTGTGCCAAAGCCTCCAATAGCGCAATATCAGCCATGATACCATCTCACATTTATGTCGGCCACAGCTGTCTTTTATAGGTTTGAACTTCAATTAAGCAATAAAGCTTTTTGGCCACAGACATAATTAGTGATTGGATCAGGAATAATTTTTAGATGAGAAACACGTTTGGATGACTGAGGCATTCAGTAATGGGGTTCCCCATCCTACCACTAGATGCTGTGCGTAGGCACAGTTAGAGATGTACTTACATTTAGGAACGTTTCTACGCACAAGTAAAAATTGATAAATACCAAACAATGCGTAGAATTGTTCCTACGCACGAAATTCGCACGGATCTTTGTGTAAGTACGCTTGATAAATGAGGGCCCTGATCTTGTTTAAAACGATGTAGCCCGGCCTGTAGATGGCAGTGTGCCCGTATAAGCAGTGTTCTTTGGTTTCCCCTGGTTTGCTCCTTGTTACCCGGAAAACAGTAATAAGATGGGGGAGTGCACAGGTCCAGTGAGCAGGTCCTTCAGCAGCTGGCATCGTTCCTGAAAGTCTCCAGCCTTGTGTTAACTTGACAACGAATCACCCAGCGTTGTCAGCCGTTTTCAAAAGGTTTTTTCACCCCAATACTCTGTTTTAATGTAAAGGAGAGGCCAAATCACTGACAAAAACCTGGTGTAAACAGCCCCTTAGTGACAACTGCAGCCCATGATATAAAGTATCTAACTCATAACACATCTGTGTGTGGGTGTGGGTGTGTGTGTGTGCGTGTGTGTGTATGTGTGTGTGCGTGCGTGTGTATTCTCCTGTCTAGCATTCAGACTGCGGAATATTTTTTTTTTACCATTTCCAGTTTTTCTTTTTCAAAGTGAGGACCATTTAATACAAGGGGAGGCCATTTTGCCTGGTTGGTACACTGAAAAAAAAACAATTTCCACCTAACTGATTTGGGTTGATGTAGTAATAAAGAATTTTGTTTAGTGAACTAAATATAAACATGTTGGGTCAACTTAATACATTCAGGTTGGTATAAGGCACAACTTCATTTCCAGTGTAAATTAAATATGATTATATTAATTTCCATAATACAATTCCTTCACTTTTTTCATGAAAAAGCGAATTGGCAGGTATTTATAATATTCTAATAATTTTCTGGTAACACTGGAAATTTAGTCATATGTGTTATTATATACAAGCTTTCTGAGTGATTGTGTAGCACAGTGGTTAGTGCAGGTGCTCAGAAAACAGAAGCCCTTTTCTGAGTTTGAGTCCATCCCCTGCTTTTTATTTTTATGCCTTATAGCAACCTAAATGTATTAAGTTGACTCAACATATTTATTATAGGTCACTTAACAAAATTCTTTATTGCTAACTTGACCCAAATCAGTTATGTTAACGTTTTGTTTTATATTTGAGCTAATAAATGGTAGGTCTGAAAGTTTTATCATATTGCATAGTGTCTCTTCAACATCTATCCAGGACTCATCGAGAGAACTGTGTTTTAATTAAATTCAGTTAAATTCACTTTTATTTATAAAGCGCCAATTCACAAGAAATGTCATCTCAAGGCACTTTACAACAAAAGTCATTTTAATACAATTATACAAACATTTAAATCAGTTAAAAGCTTTCTATATAAGGAATCCCAGCAGATTGCGGTTAGTCATCGACGTGAGCTTGTGCCCGGATCATGCAGACTCCAACCGCAGCACTTCCTCAGCAATCCCTCATACTGAGCAAGCATGTAGCTACAGTGAAGAGGAAAAACTCCCCTTTAACAGGAAGAAACAGGAAGGTTTTATGCCTCGTCTTGAAAATAGACAGTGTCTGCTTCACGGACTAAAACTGGGAGCTGGTTTGAAGTATATTAAACGTCTATTAATGTTTGATTAAGGTGTTTTAGTTACCATACTTTGTAATTATACTTTTAAGATTGTTTTAGAGGTATTTTGCAGAGTCAGCTCTTATTTGGGTCGCAGAAAATCAGGACATTGAGCAGGAAAGCAAAGGCAGATAGTATCAACATACAATTGACAATGGAAGTGTGACAGAAAATTTTATTATACTGGGACATTAAGAAAGGTTTAAATATCTTATTATCTCTTAGACAGCTGTTCTTATTCTAAGGTACAAACAAGAACAAATTGTATGTAAACATCTCATCTTGACTTTTGACAAATCTTATTATCTGGTGTTACACTTTTGACAGATCATGTGAATGTCTTTCTCAGGTTTATACTAAGTGTCCCTTATTGTTATCTATATCCTGATTGTTTATTGCTGACTACTGAAGTGTTTGTCCTATTCTTCCTGATTATGGATGAGGTCATTTGATGTAGTAAGGTGTGGTTAAAACAGTATAAAAACCCATGCATCTGTCTGAAGCGGGGGTTCTCACTAGGAGACCCTCCCGTGCACGTAAAATAAAGAATGTACAAATATGGCTGACACTTTTCTTTATTCTCTCACCCAAGGCCTCTCAGACACCCAGATTTCTATGACAGTTTTTGGCAATCATCTTGAACAGGCCTCGAGCATGTCCGTTGGACACTGGCTCAGGAGACGCCTGGGTGTTTTTCTGCACCCATCTCCGGACCACGCTTAAGCATTCAAGAGAAGGGAGACTCAGTCCAGTGTTCTGATCGACTGCAACGAGGACCGAACCTAAAATATGTCTGAGGGACAAAGCCTGGTGAGGTATATTATTTTCATTCTTTAGGTAAATTATTGGACTATTTTGAAGTCATGCCTATAACTTAGGGCAAAAACTAAATTCTAACCTGTAATTATAGTAAAAGAGGAAATTACATTTTTTCCTATTTGTGGTCAGCTAGACAAGATAAGGCTTGAATCCTTGAGTTCAGACTGTGAGGTAAATATTTTTATTTTATTTATTGAAAATAAATAGGTACAATGAATAAATAATTTACCAAGACCAGCTAATGTTCTGACTCTGAGCTTTCTAGAAGCGAGATGAGCCCCTGTGAGCTTTTGAAGTAAGACCGATTAAGGGTTATGTGCTTATTCTAAGCAAGACCAATCAATAAATATGTGAGCCTTTTTAGGCAAGACCGATTTATGAAAAATTAATTGTGAAATCAATTAATGAAGTACTGTCGTCAACTTTTTGAGCCTATCAAATTTTGAGTTATTTTATAAAGGACAAGAAAGATTTGAGCTGTCAGCTTTTCAGCTACAGTCAGTGAACGGAAGAATTACTGTTGAAATTCTATCCAGTTTCCTTAGCACTTATTAATATGGGTAATGTTAAAGGAAAACGTTCTTCCAATTTCTCTAAATCTATGCTTATATGCCAAATGAAAAAGAAATATGGTGATGATGTATGTGATTATTTAAAATATTGGAGTGAATTTGGTTTTTCTCCCAAGGGAATATATATTTGTTTTAATGAATCATGTAAAAAAAAAAAAACATAATGTAACATAATTGGTAACGTAAGATTTGTAATTATCTATCCTGTGAATGTGAAACATGTATTTCCTGACGATGGGTCTCCGGTCAGACTCAATTGATGTAACTTAGATACAGTGTAGAAAAGAAAAAAGCAAGTTTTATGGAAAGAAAACTCTGTTATATTAGAAAGAATACAGTAATTGATGTTGAAAAAACCAATTTTTATATTTTTAGTGCAAATATATTCTAAATGTAGAAGAAAGTGAGACAGACACTCACTAACCCTAAGCAAAAGATGGAAAAGAAGAAGAAAAAAAAGACTCTTAAAAGACAAAGAGACTGATAAAAAAAGAACTGATACTGCCTCTGCTTATCTTCCTCTTTTGCAGAGCGTTTGGATGGCTGCTGCTAAACTGAAACCCTGAACTCCACGTCTCCTGCACATCAACCACTTCATCCATGGACAACATACCGCCCCAACACCCCAACACCAAGCCCCCTCCGCCCCTCCAGCTGAATGCCTCCTACTCTAAGATCTACAACAGCAGAAATCAGAGACTAAACCCCCAAAGAGGAAAATGACTTGTTCCTTAGCTCAGCCAGCACTGCTCTTGGAGCTCAGCCTACACTGCTTTTGCACCCCCCCCCACCCCCCCATCCCCCCTTCAGCAGCCCTAGAAGGCGTGCTGCCACACCTTGCTATGGTCAACAAGACTTCCTACACAATGTGGACGGTTGCTAATGTCACACTCTGCTCAGGAGAGCAGAAACTGCACCTAAGAGACAAAAAGACACCAAAGCTGATTCCCCTGCAACACGCAGCAGTTGCAGCCCCACCCAGTGAGTCCCCAGAATCAGAACGGCTCTGGTTCTCATTCCTAATGCAGTGGAACCGCACAGCGCGTCTGCTTCTGTCCAAGACAAGACTTTACAGCTCCAGGAGAGAGGCAGAAGTAGAGGGTGAGGAGCAATTACCAACCATAGACTCATCTGGATTGAGGTGGGGTGATGGGAGGAAGTGAAGCAGACAGTTCCTACGAACACCTGTAAACGAGGTCACGCACACACACACACACTACATAAACTGTTACACACCCAGACTTTTTTTTCCATTTCCACACTAGGACAAAATTTTCCACACTAGGACAAAATTTTATATAATTTTATCATACCTGTCTTAGTTCTGTTAACCAGCCCTAATACACCACACAACTGCTCCTTTTGGGAAAATCATTTTTCTGTAACAGATAAAATAATTGCTCCTCCTTACTTCAATTTTGATGTGGCCTTAAATAATTTAAAATTAAATAATAACCTTTTTTACTAAAGCAAATAAAGGTAAAGGGTTTGTAAGTTCTGTTAATACATTTACTACAGGTTTTTGTACTCTTGCAAACTTAATTATGCCTGTTACTATGTTTACTGATTTTTGACACTACAAACGAGGAAACTAATCATTACAGAGCTAAAAGATCAATAGTTCTTTGAAGAATCTGACCCAAATTATATTGCTGATGGGAATCATCAATCTGCTGTTGATATTAATAAAAATGTTGATAGAATCAATTACATGTATTATAATGTCCAAAAATTAAAACTTTCCAAAAACAGAACTACAGTAGAAATGTTATTAGCTGAAAAATATGGGATTTGTTTCATTTTTGATGATCAATGCCGTTCATTTATTCCAAAAACCAAAAAGTGTTTTCATCTGTTCTTATTCTGTTGTTCTGACAATGATGATGACAATACTGTCTGTTAAACTTTTGTTTTTTTATTTTTGCCTGATTAGAATGTAACACTTTATGAAGAGCTGTCTTAAACCAAAATATTGTGTGCCATCTCTGATGTTGTTGTGTTGCAAATGTATGTAACTCTTATAAATGTTCTTGTTTATTTTTTGTGGTCATACTATGCCCAAAGTGGTGGAATGTGACAGTAATTTTGATTAAGTAATGTTTGATTAAGGTGTTTTAGTTACCATACTTTGTAATTATACTTTTAAGATTGTTTTAAAGGTATTTTGCAGAGTCAGCTCTTATTTGGGTCGCAGAAAATCAGGACATTGAGCAGGAAAGCAAAGGCAGATAGTATCACCATACAATTGACAATGGAAGTGTGACAGAAAATTTTATTATACTGGGACATTAAGAAAGGTTTAATTATCTTACTCAGCTCTTAGACAGCTGTTCTTATTCTAAGGTACAAACAAGAACAAATTGTATGTAAACATCTCATCTTGACTTATGACAAATCTTATTATCTGGTGTTTCACTTATGACAGATCATGTGAATGTCTTTCTCAGGTTTATACTAAGTGTCCCTTATTGTTATCTATATCCTGGTTGTTTATTGCTGACTACTGAAGTGTTTGTCCTATTCTTCCTGATTATGGATGAGGTCATTTGATGTAGTAAGGTGTGGTTAAAACAGTATAAAAACCCATGCATCTGTCTGAAGCGGGGGTTCTCACTAGGAGACCCTCCCGTGCACGTAAAATAAAGAATGTACGAATATGGCTGACACTTTTGTTTTATTCTCTCATCCAAGGCTTCTCAGACACCCAGATTTCCATGACAGAAGGATGTAAGAAATAATGGTCAGCAAAAACTCTATTTGGAGCTGGTTTGTAAAGTCACGATTTAAGTAGAATAACAGCAAGGTAATTAATTATGCACTCATGGTTGTAAGGAGGCTGGTCTTGGCAAAAGTTTGAATGAACCAATCATGTTTTGTCATATGTAAAGTTAGGGGGGAGTTTCTCTAACTTTGTGTTAAAATATAAAACTTAATAATTATGTTATATACTTTGTCATTCCTTGGTAGGGTGACCCAGAGTGTGAGTAATTTATACCACTCTGCAAGCTAAATATTTGATCTGTTTTAAGGAACTCTGTGAAACAGTATTTGATATCTTGTTTTAAAATCTATCAAAAATTAAATTACTCTCGTCTCCTCTCTGATAAAAATGAACATGCATGGAATTTATAGAGTTAAGGTTTAAACTGAATAAAAATTAAAATCTTTCAGGTTCCACAGGACCCCTCCTTGGGCTGCCACCTTACCACGGTGGAGGGGTTTGAGTGTCCCAATGATCCTAGGAGCTATGTTGTCTGGGGCTTTATGCCCCTGGTAGGGTCAACCATGGCAAACTGGTCCTAGGTGAGGGATCAGACAAAGAGGAGCCCGAAGACCCCTATGATGAGGAAAACTATTGGACTCTGAGTTCCCTCACCCGGACGCGGGTCACCGGGGCCCCACTCTGGAGCCAGGCCTGGAGGTGGGGCACGTTGGCGAGCGCCTGGTGGCCGGGCCTTTACCTATGGGGTTAGGCTTAGGGTCCTTTTTGGTTAACTCAGGATCGGGTCTCTGCTTTTCGCAGATGATGTGTTCTTTTTGGCTTCATCTGAAGGTGATCTACAGCTCTCGTTGGAGCGGTTTGCAGCCGAGTGTGAAGTGGCTGGGATGAGGATCAGCACCTCCAAATCCGAGACCATGGTCTTGAGCTGGAAAAGGGTAGAGTGCCTTCTCCGGGTCGGGGATGAGGTCCTTCCTCAAAAGGAGGAGTTTAGGTATCTGGGGGTCTTGTTCGCGAATGAGGGAGAAATGAAGCGGGAGATCGATGGACGGATCAGTAAGGCGTCTGCAGTTATGAGGGCGCTGTACCGATCTGTCGTGGTGAAGAGAGAGCTGAGCCGAAAGGCAAAAGCTCTCGATTTACCGCTCGATCTAAGCTCCTACCCTCATCTATGGTCACGAACCCTGGGTGGTGACCGAAAGAACGAGATCGCGGATACAGGCGGCTGAAATGAGTTTCCTCCGTAGGGTGGCTGGGCTCTCCCTTAGAGATAGGGTGAGAAGCTCTGTCATCCGGAGGGGGCTCAGAGTAGAGCCGCTGCTCCTCCACATCGAGAAGAGCCAGTTGAGGTGGCTCGGGCATCTGGTCAGGATGCCTCCTGGACGCCTCCCTGGTGAGGTGTTCTTGGCACGTCCCACCGGGAGGAGGCCCAAGGGAAGACCCAGGACTCGCTGGAGGGATTATGTCTCCCAGCTGGCCTGGGAACTCCTCGGGAGGAATCCCGAGGAGCTGGCCCAAGTGGCCGGGGAGAGGGAAGTCTGGGTCTCTTTGCTTAGGCTACTGCCCCTGCGACCCGACCCCGGATAAGCATTAGATGATGGATAGATGGAGGTTCCACAGGAGAGGAGCCTGATATCTAAAAGAGCTGCGTCCTATTCTACTTTTAGATATCCCAGGAACTACCAGTAGACCTGCATTCTGCGAACGAAGTGCTCTGTTAGGAACATATTGAACAATCAGATCTCTGATGTATGATGGAGCTGATTATTAAGGGCCTTATAAGTAAGGAGGAGGATCTTAAACTCTATTCTGGATTTAATAGGGAGCCAATGGAGAGAAGCCAAAATAGAAGAAATGTGCTGCAGCATTTTGGATAAACTGAAGGCTTTTAACTGCATGTTGTGGACTTCCTGATAATAATGAATAACACTAGTCTAGCCTTGAAGTAACAAATGCATGGACTAGTTTCTCTACATCAATTCTGGACAGAATGTTTCTAATTATAGCAATATTCTGGATGTAAAAGAAAGAAATCTTAGAAACCTGTTTAATATGGGATTTAAATGTCATGTCTTGGTCAAAAATTACACCGAGATTCTTTACATTATTACCAGAGGCCAAATTAATGCCATCCAGATGAAGTGATTGAGTTAGCATTTTCCCTTTTGAAGGTTCTAGTCCAAAGACAACAACTTCTTTCTTGTGTGAATTTAGGTTTTTATATCTTTAAGACATGCCTTTAATCCACCTAAATGATTGGATTATTGTGGATTTATGGATAAATATAGCTATATATTTATAGCTAATTATATATATATATATATATATATATATATATATATATATATATATATATTGTGGTGTTATTCTGCATATGTTTTAAAATTTTATTATTAAGAAGGTAAAAGTTTGTATATATTATTTTTCTTTTTTTTTTGGCATGGTTGTAAAAATATATATGGTCCTGACAGTATTTGGCCTGGGATAAGGCTTTTAAAAAAAAAAAAAAAAAAAAGTCATAAAACTCTTGGGTAAGTTTTATTGCAAGCTGTAAAAACAGGATGTCTGTAGATTTAGTGTGTTGCCATAAAACCATAAAACTCAGAATGAGCTTTTGACCAAGAGAAAAGACGTCTCACCTTATGACTGCATAATTCTCTGACAGCCAATAATGGCTAAGACACTGTTTGGAAATGATCTGATTGGAGGGAGATGAAACGCCTAGTGTCCTGGCGAGGCCCGGTGTCTATAAAGCTTGTGAAATGGAGATCATACAATTGTCAGATTTCTTTGAATCTGGACCAGAGGAACTAGGGGGGCAACTTTCTCTGTAAAACTGCAATTTGTTAATCTGTTCAAAATAAATGTTAAGAACTGGAAATTGGCTCCATTTTGTCTCTGCTTGAACATGCATTGAATTAATTATGATAATTATTTAATTCAACAAATGGTGACCTCGACTGTGTGCAGGGTTTTGGACCAGGCTCCAGTTATATTTTTTTAAGTTAATTAACGGACATGTATTTGCTCTATTGACAATTTGCGCAGAGTTGCGTAGTTTTTTAATTCTATTGATTGGTTAATCTAAAATTGGGTAATGTTGTCATGCAAGTTAAATATGTTTTTTTGTTTTGAGCAGATTAACTGTTGCAAGCCCGGAGTGTTGAGGCTGCTCGGCTGTCTGTTTCTCTGTTCTGAGCAGGATTGCGTCCTTCTTTACGCTCCGTAGAGAAACACCGGTGCCTGCTGGGAGATGGAGTTTCTTACTCTGCGCGCCCAGTGGGGGCTGGTTTTTCTCCGGAGCGGACAGTGGAGCAGATGGACCGATCTCTTCAACGACTCAAAATCGGAACCAAGGTGCGGATCGGAACTCGACGGGTTGGCCACTCTGCCCAGACAGGACGCTATCTGGGAGCTCCCAGGCTGGCAATCGAAAAAAGATTACAGAAGAGCCTGGGTCGCCCTCTGTTAAATCTAACGGATTACCTGGGAGAGGGGCTGCGTTTCTTCCAAACGCGTGGCTGAGCACCACGAATTGGAATTGTGTAAATGGTCCGGCATTTTTGGAAGAGGTCCGATGAGGTTAGAGTTTAGATTTCTGCTTGTACAAGTGTGTGTCTATGTGTGTGTGTGAGATGTTTTTTACGCAGGCGCTTTGCGAGACGTGCTGGTGATGTTGCGTTTTGTGTTAAAATGTTATAGTATAAATAATGAACTCGAGTATAATAAATACATTAAAATAGATAAATGAATATATAACTGAATATGATGGATAACTGAAATTAAAAATCTATAAGAATTAGTTGTGAACATTTACGACAGGCCATCAGGGTGGCCGCCCTAAGCTAGGTGATATGGCGGAGCTAATTCTGTGTGAGTTTTTGCTTGATAGCACGGCTAACATACAACAGCTTTGACTATATGTTTTGATAAATAAATTAGTGGTAGTAGGCGGTTTTCTGCCATCTGTTCGAGTCTTTTGAATGGTTTTCTGGAGGCCGGCACCAGGAAATTTCTCAAAGCGGACTACGGAACTTATAACAGATCGGTGTAAACCTCCGCGAGAAGATAATTAATAAGGTCTAAAAGTCACCGCTTATAATGTTGTTTTTTTTTGTTAATGGTTTTGGGCTGTAACGGACGTAGTTGAATCTGTGTTTGCTGTGCGGGACGGCTGAAATTGGAAACATCTGTTTCAGTCCGCGTGGACGAACAGGAGAATGTTTGTTCGTGCCGAATTAAAGTTTGGTGAAGTGGTATACATTGTGCGGATTAAGTCCTGGTATTGGGGTATGTAATCTTCTAAAGTGTGTGTTGCGATGTTCTGGAGTGTTTTCGCCGTACGTTTTGTACTGTATAACGTTTAGTTTCACAAAGAAAGCTAACGGTAGCACATGGCTGTGGCTGCTGCTAAGCTAGCGGTGGTTGTTTTTGTGTGTCCATGTGTTTTGTGGTTGAAACTAACTGCATGTTCTATGTGTAGTGAGCTGAAAGTTGATTTTGGATAGAAAGTGATTACAGACTCCTGCAGACGATTGCCTTGTTAAGACTTAAACTTATTTGGATTTTTGTTAACTTTTTCTGGTTGATTAGGATGTAAAACGGCCTTGAGATAACTGTTCAGATAAATATTGATTGCAACTCTTTTTCGGCAATGTTTTGGCACATTTTCTACGAAGGGCAATTTAAGGTGTTTCATATTTAACTGAACTGTTCCGGTACGGAGACTAAAGATTAAGAAGTACATGCTGAATTTGGTTAACTGCTTTAGCCTGAGAAGGCTCGATTGATTACTTGAGGAGAGTAAATATGCATGTTATAATTAAACGCAAATGGCTGAGAACAGTTACTCATGAGTCGATTCTGACTTGGTGAAGTTTTAATTTTTGATTTCATCTTTGAAA
The DNA here is from genome assembly GCA_028564705.1 of Apricaphanius iberus. Taxonomy (NCBI): domain Eukaryota; kingdom Metazoa; phylum Chordata; class Actinopteri; order Cyprinodontiformes; family Aphaniidae; genus Apricaphanius; species Apricaphanius iberus. The sequence continues at coordinate 295,581 of JAPXFQ010000835.1, read as the reverse complement.
TTAAAAAGAGGGGAGTGTATAGTCAAAATAAAAGTTGCATTTTTTGAATCTTTAAGTAGGTGGATTTTTTGCTTTTTTGATTGATCTAAGCAGGATTTGTTAAGTTGGCCTAAATAAAGATAAAGCTATAAGTAGTAATTATAAAGAATTGAACGAAAAGCAAACGGTGTTAATTGGAAAGCAACAAACTGGTCTAAATTATTTTTTTAAGCACCGTGTTGAATGGTACAGAAAATGAATTCTTTCTGTGATTTAAATAAGTATCATTTATGCTAAAATTATGTTTGGCTTATTTCTGATGGCTCTATAGACTTTAGAAATATAGCTTGGTCTCTGAATAAATGATCTAAAGGAGACTGATGTTAAATTATTTAAACAATTGAACATTCTTAAGGATTTTGTGGACACTCAAGGCTTATTGGAGTTATCAAATTTCAACTGGGGCTCAAGAAGTAACCCAGCATACTTCAATTCCGTTACAAATTGAATGTTTTTAACATGCAAAACAACACTTATCATAGTGATATTTTCTAAACTAGTGGGATTTGAATGTTTGAGTTTGAAGAAAGAAAAAAAAACCATTAAAACACAGAGTCATCTTTAAGTAATCGGTTTGTTTTTAAACAGGCTGGGGATCAATTTGAATTGGTCTAAGGATTGAAAGTAATGAATATCGCGGTGATCGAAAATGATGGTTTAATTTGGAAGTAAGAAGTAAATTCTAAATTCATTTATTCTGATCGTGTAGAGGCAAAATGTGATTGGACCAGCTACATTGAAATAATTTTTACCATATATTTGAATACACATTTTGTTTTGACAAATAAGAATCGGTTTTAGTTTTAAAGTTTAAGGTTAATCTTTCAGATGTGATTTATTGATTGTTAGCTAGTCTACCTGATGCTGAGAGTAAATTTACAGGTCCTAAAACATTTTGGAACAGTTCTGATCATAGAATAATGGCATAATATACCATTTGATTAGTGGGGACTCTGTAACTGACAATTTATTTAGATTTTTTGATTTTATTTTCTTTATTTTTTCTTATTTTTATTTTTTTTTCCTCTTTCTCTCTCAAAATTTATATATTTGGTTCGACTTGGATTCTGACCCAGATTTCTGAACTGCGGTCTGCTTATTAATTAGAACTTTGGAAAAATGTTAATTTGGGAAGCTGGATTAAAGGAAACATGATTCAGTGGTAATGTATTTGACATCTCTAGAAGCTTCAATTTAATTTGGTGTTTATCATTGGAGAAAAGAAAAAAAAAGAAGCCTGAGAGGAAAAGAGGGATACTGAAAAAATGCTGGTTTTTATTTTTTATATTTTATTTTAATGCGACTAGTTTTTGTTTAGAGAAATCTCATCTCTTGAACCTCCTTTATTGATTTTTTTTGTTTTGTTTTACTGCTAAGGGGAATTAGACTACTATGTATCCTACAAAAATTTAAGAGGAGTTTTAGTTGCAAAAATCAGTTTGACTATGTTCGATTCACTTCACAGAATCGGACAGATGTTTTTGAAGTATATATATAGTAGGTGCTCCGGATTAGCCCTGCTTGACGACCATTTTTAATGATGGCATTTGCAGTGTGATACGATTCACACGTCCTGCACAAACTTCTGCATCAGTTCTATTGCTCTTTCTGTGTCTCTGTTATGTATTCTCCAAGCCACAGACGGTCGCGGCAGATAACCGCTTGTGCTGAGCCTGGTTCTGCCGGAGGTTTCTTCCTGTTAAAAGGGAGTTTTTCCTTCCCACTGTCGCGGCATGCTTGCTCAGTATGAGGGATTGCTGAGAATTCCACGACGCAATCTTCTGTGGTTCTGTAATTTCTACACTTAACATTGTATTGTAATAACTCTTTTTGTAAAGTGCCTTGAGATGACATCTGTTGTGAAATGGCGCTATATAAATAAACTGATTTGAATTGAATTTAAAAGTTTGAATGTTTTCATTTTTTTCATTATTTACAATCAGAATATTTGGGCAAGTGAGCACATTTGGGTTTGTTTAAAGAGGAATCATATAAGCAAAAGTACTTTGAATTTATATTGGATTGTGTTAAAAAAAAGTACTTTAGGTTTGGCAATATTTATAGGGAAGCTGTTTTGTCAGTGATTTAAATCTTGGATTTTTCTTTAGAAATATGGATAGAATTTGAAGTATAGCAAACTGAAGACTGTTTTTGTAAACTATGTTGTGTTTATCGGTCAGTACTGTTCTCTGATTTTGTTTTAAACATTTGATGTTTTTAATTTTGATATTTTTTGTCTGAGCCAGCTTGATAGAGATCCAGTACACTTAAGTGATGGGGAGTTGGAGACTGGATCTTTGCAGATGGTTATTGACTTTATTTTTGTTATTGCAATGTTTTAGTGGTGCTTTAGCAATATCTAACAGAAACATCCAGCCTTTTCGTTTGTTTCTTTTTAATTTAATTTAATTTTTCTACGAACTAAGTGTGTTGATGAAATATTGCGATGGTCAATCTTTATAAATATTTAATTTACACATGAGATGGAAGAGACATTTATCAAATTGACAAAATAGAGAAAGGCATTGCATTGATAAAGTATAGAATATAAATTGGATGAAAAAATGAAGGAAGCATTAATTAAAATAAGCAGGGGAAGAATTAGAACAACAGTTTAATTAGACATATAAGGATTAATTATCATTCCTGTTGGAGAGAGCAAACCTATTAATTAGTATATTTTTACCAGAACTAATACTGAAGAAATTAATACTAGTATAACTGATTAAAATAAAATTAAAATAGAGCCCACATAGGCAGTCTGAGTGTGAAAGATATTTAAATTCAGCATTCGAGGAAGGAGACTAATGAATATGAAAATAAAAAGTTTAAATAAAACTTGATTTGAATAGGCTGAGAGGATCGACTCTCTGTCTGTCTTTTTCTTCCTCTAATTATATATTTTTTCTCTTTTTCCCATCCCGCAACAGAGAACCCCTCAGATAACATTCTTGAGATGTAATTTATGTTCCTGGGGAGATAAGATGGGTGGGGGTGCGTGGGCTGATGACGGATAGTGCCAGGCGCCCGCCGTAACTGCCAAAGAAAGAAAGATCTATACACCAGCGCAGAAGTTCGTCTCTCTTGTGCTCTGCTCCCAAAACAAGGGGGCACCAGTGACTGTATATTTTCAGGGGTGAACTGGAGGACACCCTCAAAGGAGCACGTTTCCTCATGCTGAGCTGAACTTTCAAGGACAATATGTGTGAATCCACTTGGCTGGCGTGAGATGGACAGTTTCTGCTGAAGAAGTGATGATCAAAGACTGTTGATTCAATGTCGATGTTGCTGAATTAACCACAAGAGTTTCTGTTTGTCTGATCGAAGGTGACCGAGGTTCCTCGAACTTTGATAACCCCGTGTCTTCCCCAGGATTATCTCCAGGTAAAATACCACCATTTACCGGGAACAAAATTTGGAAGGAAAAATTGGGCCGATAGCAGGGGGTTGCTGGCTGGTGAGAGAGAAAAAAATTTTTTTCTTATTTTTACGTTTTCATCCACAGGGATGTACTGAATTTAAGAAAGGATATATTGTAATGGAACAGACATAAGTGTCTTAAACTTGATAAATAAAATAAGTAAATGAAAGAATCAATTTGGGTGAACAAGCAAATGGATAGTAATCAGTTGAACTGTACACAAAAAGTAAACTCTTGAGCCTGCTCTTGTTTTTAAATCCATTAATGAGGGAGGTGTTTTGGTTTAGTTTACAGGAATAACAACGGTGATGTACCAAAATAATATGGATTTGCTCTTTCCCCAGGGATTACTTTTTAATTAGATGGGTGAAATAATTTCTCGGCACAATGCAGTTGAATTAGATTGAAAAGGAGTGATCACAAGACCGGATAATTTTTTAGATGTTTACAAGCTTATGCCCCCAGGATTATCTCCAGGATTCAGCAGCACGTGAGGAGCACACAGTCTCCTCTGGTCACAGCTGACTACAGCTGCTGAAGGGGTCCAAGGTACAGCTCCAGGTCGAAGGCGTGAGGAGTCCAGTGGTTCAGCCAGTTCCAGATGACAGCTGGGAACACACACAAAGTGCAGCTCCACGCCAGCGGCGAACCTGGTCGAGGATCAGCAGGAATCTGCCTAAAGAAGGTCAAGAAGGTTTTGACCAAGCTGAATCGGAAGATGAAGCCACAGGCGGCGAGGCCTAGCTCACCCAGAAGGTGGTTTGGGTGGTGATATTACTCATCCAGTGTGATCTATGTGCCAATGAATGAGATGGGCAAATTGAAATTGCCATCTCAAAGAGGGATCTACAGAAGAAGATCACAACTCACCAATCAGCTGCACAGCAGGTTTTGACCACCCCACATCGGTGGGGTAAGCTATTGGAAGATGGACCAGCTGTGCATTTGTGTTTATTGGGGGAAATGCTCAATTAATGAAGTAATTGGCATTTCAGAGAGTGGTTATCTGCATATATGGGAGTAAAACTGGAACACTAAAAAATAGGAGCCCTCCACACTGATCAGCTCTGTACATCGCTCTCCAGCTGCCAGGTGCCATTGAGGGGGCTATAATGAGAGTGAAGAAAGAGGAACAGAATACAAATATAAAGACTGAACATTTATTAATAATTTTTTGCATTTTACAGGTTGTTTAACTATTTGTTTAACTATTTTATTCACAAGTGCAGAATTGTTAAAATAATTTTTTTGTATAATGCCAAAAGAGGGTGAATTTATAATTAACAGATTTACATTTTTTTAATGGTAGTTAAGGTTAAAGGTACTTTAACAGTTTGTGTTTTGAATTTTAATCTGGAAGTCTTGTTGTGGTATCATAGGAAAGACTTCATGTTTTAAACTGATGAAATTTCTTGGATTTGATTTTTTGCATTCTCAAAATGCTTTACAGGTTTTGATCTTAAGTTCTAAACACTTACCTTGAAGGAGAGTACAGAGAAGATATCAATCTATTTTCAAAAAAAAGATTGAAAAGAGGGAATTGTGGTGTTATTCTGCATATGTTTTAAACTTTTATTATTCAGAAGGTAAAAGTTTGTTTATATAGTTTGCATGGTTGTAAAAATATATATGGTCTGTCAGTATTTGTCATGGGGATAAGCTTTTAAGTCATAAAACTCTTGGGTAAGTTTTATTGCAAGCGGTAAAAACAGGATGTCTGTAGATTTAGTGTGTTGCCATAAAACCATAAAACTCAGAATGAGCTTTTGACCAAGAGAAAAGACGTCTCACCTTATGACTGCATAATTCTCTGACAACCAATAATGGCTAACACACTGTTTGGAAATGATCTGATTGGAGGGAGATGAAACGCCTAGTGTCCTGGCGAGGCCCGGTGTCTATAAAGCTTGTGAAATGGAGATCATACAATTGTCAGATTTCAATTTGTTAATCTGTTCAAAATAAATGTTAAGAACTGGAAATTGGCTCCATTTTGTCTCTGCTTGAACATGCATTGAATTAATTATGATAATTATTTAATTCAACAATATATATATATATATATATATATATATATATATATATATATATATATATATATATATATATATATATATATAAAATAGGTGAATGATGGATAAAATCTTTTTGGTGTCCTCGAGTCACCTGTGTATACGGACGTAATGTTATGAGAGTGACATAATGTTATACTCTGGTTGCTGCATAAAATGCTGTGTGCTGTGTATAAGTGAAGTGAGAGCTGTCCCGCTTGTGGGAGTCTGTTGTGGGATTTGTGCACTATCGCCCGGCTTGCGTTAAGCTCCAGCTCTGACCAGAGAGGTGACCGCACCCCCCCTCTCAATTGTCAAAGGTGAGATGCTGTTATGAAGCTTAATGCCTGTTTGATGAAGTATTGCTTTGTTGCTGTTGCTGAACTGTATTTGTGTGGGGAATAAAGTGACACATATTCTAGCACAATCAGCGGCTCTCGTGTTCCAGGGAACACGGTGTTGGGCTCTGGACAGGGGAATAGATATGAACGTTGATGACATCAAAAAGGCCGTACAACAATGTGAGTCATGCCAACATCAGAGACAAGGCTTACCTCAGCATGTCCAAGGTCAGATTCACAGGGGGAAAGCACCTGCTCAGATCTGGCAGATGGATTTTGTTGGACCATTGCCATGGTCACAGGGGTGCAGGTACATCTGTACAGCTGTTGACACCTATTCAGGTGTGTTAGTCACATTCCCCTGCAAATATGCAAATCAGCATGCAACTCTGAAATGTTTGAAAAATCTTGTGATGTACTATGGTCTACCATTACAAATACAAACATATAATGGTACCCATTCCACAGGGAATCTAATCAAAGAATGGTCACAGGACCACAATGTGGAATGGATTTATCATGTGCCATATCATCCGCAAGCTACAGCCTTGGTAGAACGAATGAATGGTATGTTAAAGACCACATTGAAGAAAGAAAGTCCTGATAATTCCCTTAACAAATGGAGAGAAAGATTGGACACGGTGGTGCTGGAAATTAACAACAGACCGATTGGACAGGGCGTGACACCAATAAATAGAATGGTGAACGTCAACACCACTGAAAAAACAAAACCCATAAAAATGTGGAAAATACACCCTAATGGAGAACTTCCAAGCAAAACTACACCTGGTTCTGTTGGGTTCGAGCTAAGGGTTCCAGAGGCAGTCACATTAATAGCTGGACAGAGAACTGCAGTGGATCTGGGAATTGGTATACAATGTCCACCCAAAATTTATGGTCATGTCCATGCTAAAACAGGACTGGCTTTGAAGGGGTTAAATCTCTACAGTGGCATCATTAATAATGATTATCAGGGCACCATTAAAGTACTGTGTGAAAACATGGGTGCCGTACCACTAGAGTTACAGGGTGGGGACAAAATTGCCCAGTTAGTAATTTCCCCTTATAGTGAATGAACTACGGTGGAAATTGACACACCCAAGCAGGTGGAAGGTCAACCACTAGCTGGACCGGACAGAATTGGAGCCAAAGTCTGGTCAACCAACAAAATGGACCATCCAGGGCTGGGGAAATTATAGCCTTCGGTGATGACAGCATTGTCACAGTCATGTACCCAGGAGACGAGAGATGGGTGCACAACTCCTGGAAGTGATCGGTGATGGCCAACAAGCCCCCCAACTGCTGGCCCAAGGCGGCGTGGTGTCATCTTATGGGGCACCGGAGACCCTGCCGTCTGTGCTGTCCAGGTGGTGAGGACGTTCCTCTGCTGTGTCCTGAAGTCATCGTGGGTCCATGTGGACGAGGGACATCTGGGACACGAACTGCAACCAGTGAACATGGTTAGACTAAGATGGAGGAATGGAATCTTGCGTAGAACACAGGAAGACTTCACCTGTCAGGCTAACCAAGCATGCATTGTTGCAAATATCACTACATTATTCAAAATGTTGTATTGCCCCAATTGTCCATTGGACTGTCCCATCGGCCGTAAACGCGCTGACATTACTGTTGTGGAACTGGGCCAGAATTTTACATCAGTAGTGTCTGTGTGTGTTTAACATCTCAAGTCACAAATGTGAAGGAGGAGCCCAGAACGGAACAAACTGGACTATCCCTATGGCTCAACGTCAGCTGTGGTGTACATCTAGGTGTACCTCTTCGGTATTGGTTGTTTCATTGCACCTCATTGCACCTCTTTCATTGCACCAGAGGTGCAATGAAACAACCAATACCGAAGAGGTACACCTAGATGTCCATACCTGAATACCTGAATATATAACATTATGGCTGTAGAACGTAAGGAAAAGATAAACATTGCTCATATTGTGCCTATATCTACCACATGTCAAACTGTTGCAATGGGCACACAACAAACTGAGGTTCACTGGAAAGTGAACTTCCCTATCATCCCTAAGTGTACCAGGTTTAAACGAGCATGGTATGATACCCTGCTGGATCAGGAACTTTGTTAGACGTGTCCTACATGGTTGATGGACGGATCACAGCTGGAAAACTAGTGTCTACTGGACAATATTCCCATGATGCGTTGGCACATGTTGCGTTCTGGATACCAACCACCATATCTGGACAGGGGCAAAATGTTGCACTCTGGGAACAGTATAACGTATGGAATGTTAAAATGTTCAATGCAATTGATGATGTGTTCTATAATGTGTTGCAATGGATGAACTGGACTGCATGTATGTTACAATCTTTACATGCCACTATACAAAAGAATAACACACAGAGAATATTAACCACGGCTAATTATCAGGAATGGAGGACTCAATGGAATATCACTAACAATGTGTGGTTACTTACATTACGGAGTAGGGAGTTTGGTATCTTCAGCTGAACAGCTGTCATGAGACAGCTGCGGTCTGTCCGGTTTCTAAAACATGTTTTTGAGGCCGGACAAACTGATTGGGCGGGGGGTGCTTGGGAACGAGGCTTGGCCCCCTTTGTTTCTCACGGACTTGTCTGTGTGCTGTGTATAAGTGAAGTGAGAGCTGTCCCGCTCCTGGGAGTCTGCTGTGGGATTTGTGCACAATCGCCCGGCTTGCCTTCAGTTCCAGCTCTGACCAAAGAGGTGACCAGCCCCCCCACCCTCAAGTGTCAAAGGTGAGATGCTGTTATGAAGCTTAATGCCTGTTTGATGAAGCATTGCTTTGTTGCTGCTGCTAAACTGTATTTGTGTGGGGAATAAATTGACACATATTCTAGCACAATCAGTGGCTCTGGTGTTCCTTTTTTTTTATTGTGTGTGCAAATCCACAACGGTCCTGGGTAAATATTTCACAGAAGAGTGGAAGTGACTGACCTGAAAGATAAGATCATAACGAGAATGAGCGCAAGATACCCCCGACGCCGATTACAACTGCTAAGTGAAGTACCCTCGGAAAGTCTCCTGGAAACAGTGAATGCATCATTGAGAGCGATCCCTACCACATCAATCACTGAAACTAATGAGCTGATATACACTTCAGTAGCAGTGATCCTAGAGATGCTTGGCTGTAAGAACAACCATAAGAAACGATACTCACCATGGAAAAGACGACTGAAAGCTAACATCAAGGTAGCTCGGAGAGAAGTAAGCCAGTTGATGGAGGCCCAGAGAGGTGCAATGAAACAACCAATACCGAAGAGGTACACCTAGATGTCCATACCTGAAGCACTCGAAACTGCCAATCAAAGACTCCAAACCATGGCCAGCCGCCTAAACACGAAAGACAATGAAGCCAGACAAATAAACAGCCTGTTTGCTACACAATCAGCAAAGGTGTGCGCTCAGTGGCAGGGCCTGGCAGTTGTACACATAGACATCAAAGGTGGCTTGAGCACCTGCCCATTTTATTCCTGGAGAGAAAGTGCCCTTTTTTTTGGATTGCTATTTTTTTTTTATTTATATATATATTGCTGTTTGTGCACTATTGAAGAATAGTATATCTAAATATCAGGTCAGGAGTTCTGAAGCGCCCACCCCCCACCCTGTGAATCGGCACACATCGGCGCACATCATGTAAACACACACCTAGGGTTGCTAACCATCCCTTAAAATACGGAATCGTCGCGTATTTGACTATAAAACGTGCCGTCCTGTTTTGAACTAAGGGACGCTATTTGTTCCGTATTTTCATAATGTATATCATGTGTGTCCGTCATAGGCTTAATACTGCTTTATTCTAACTACGTAGCCTATGTAAACATGAAAATCACCCTACATTCAGCAAAACTGTTCTAACGGCAGGATCAAACGGGACCGCAAATTGTTTGCGGCTCGCGAGTGATGCGCGCTCAGGATTGATCAGGTACACACACACAGGCGCTTCCATGCAGCACCTTTAAAAATGTCCCAAAAATGCTTACAGAGATATAGGTGAGTGGGAAGAGGCCCATCCTTGGCTGGAAAAGATCAGTATAGATGAACACAAGGCAAACTGCAAACAATGCAGCCAGTGTTCTCATTGGCGCACTGAGAACACTGGCTGCACAGCACACCAGGCACACAAGAAGGCAGAAAACACACGTCTGTGAGGCTTATGCGACAGTTAGGCTAAAATATTCAGAATAGATTACATGTATTGTGCTTTTTCAAAGATGTCTTGTCCATGTGCAATTTTATTTTTGTTTGATTAATTGTAGAGGATTTTGTTGTACGATCAACATAAATCAATCAATATAAATTACAACTTTAAGAACAAATCATAGTAACTGATTAATTGTTATGCTAATAAATAGATTCAAATGAAACATGTTTGGATAGGTTTCTGGCTGTTGAAATTTTATATTTTGGAGAAATAGCCAATAAATTGTAAGTGAACGTGGCATTAAATCTCATTGTACGGTTTGATTGTTGTTCAGACAAGCCATGCAAGCCAATTCAATTAACTATTTATCATCCCACTCCTAATTTTGTATTTAAGAGAGCACATAGTAGTGTGAAGGTGTTTAGGGTTCATCTCCAATATCCCCATACAGTCACTTTAGAAAGAAAATATTGAAAACACATTGTTGGAAGCTCAACAACTAGACCGGTTGTTCTCAGCATTATCATTGTGTTAGATCACACTGTATATTGTTAAGGCAAGGCAAGGTAATTTTATTGTATAGCACACTTTCAACACAAGGCAATTCAAGGTGCTTTACATGATTAAAATTAGAACACAGAAAGAGAGCATAAATCACTTTGAAGATTAGCCTAACTTATAGAAATTATGCATTAATTGTCATGATTTTGGCTTTCAGACTCTAGTGCAGACATACAAACAACTCAGTGAGACAGGAGATAAAACTTGCAAATATAATTTATTTTCTCTTTGCTAGAGAGGTCTGAGAGACAACAGGAGCTCTGGCCCACAGGAAACCTGGAGGTAGCCACTGAGTCTCACACTGGGAGACGAGATCAGCCACTGGAGACAAGAGACAAAGGTGAGTGACTTTCCAATGGTTTTTAGTAGGGAAAAAACAGAAGTTTGTTGACTCTTACTGTGATGTGGGTGCAGATTCCACTCAGGAGGAACTGGGAGGAATGTGATCCTGCTGTGTGGGACGGGGCCGACTCTGGGACGCTTGTCTCCAGGAAGCAGAGAGAGGGTGGACAGGCAAGGGAACCTTGAGCTCAACCAGGTACCTTGAGGAGGAAATCCAAGTAAGCTGGAGGAGGAGCAGATGCCCAGGCTGCAGGCTGATCAGCAGATCCAGGACAGCACGGTGTCTGGGGAAAAAGGCTAGAAGGTAAGGGTCTCACGTGGAGCAAAGTAGCTTATAGCAGAACAACCAAGGAAGTGGCTTGTTACCACACAATGCAGTTTAACCATCTGGCATCTGCTCCAGGTTGGAACTCCCCTTTTAAGTGCTCCACCATAATTAGGCTGAGTGGCACCAGCTGAAGGAGAGCGCGATCACCAATCTGCACCTTAGGATGGAAAATAGGTGATGCAAGCACGCCCACACACACACACACACACACACACTCACATTAGTGTGTTTATTGTGAATAAAGCATTTCAAACTTAACATGACCATTCTGGATGATCCCCTCACTAAAACAACCACATCTCCCCGTGAGTCGGACGTACGGCTCGGCCCGTGGTAAAGAACGCCCTGTGTCCCTTATTTTAATTTATCAAAGTTGGCAACCCTAAACACACCTGGAGGCAGCAGCAGCCCCTCCCAGCAGTGTTTTACTTGGCTTGTGCTGAGGTGAGTGGAGCTGGTGATGAACAAAAGATTAAACTACCAGTGCCTCGAATAAGGCTAGAATTTACTGCTGATTAGCCAAAGACAAATATTTAGTTAACCTGTGTTTTGCTAGCTTGCATGCCTCATGAGCTACTGGATTAGCTAATGTTTAAGGGATAATCGCTATACATTATCCCGCTTATTACATGGCTAGCTACCAAATAAATCATTATTTTGATACAAAATATTAAAAGGGAGTTTATTGATTTAAGCCTGATTGGGGATGACTGGCGCGGTAATTCCTTAGAGGAATTGCGCCGGTCAGGTGATTAGGCTATGTGTCTTGTATTATTAATTTCCAATGGCTTGTCTTCAAACTGCATTAACTCTTAGCATTTTGCTGTGTTTTAGTGTGTTTGTCTGTGGCTGTGTCCGAATCCAGCGGCTGGATCCTTCGAAGGACCCGGTCTACTCGGTCTACGTGGGCTGGGTCCTTCGTCGACCGGATAGACCGGATGTTAACGGCTGTGAATTCGGACGGTCTATCCTTCAGTTGAATTCCCGCCCCCACTTTGCCGAACGTCCTGTCGCCTAGCAACCGCGATCAAGCTAAACCAGCTGGCAAAGCAAGAAATATTCCCCAGTATTTTACTCACCTTTTTTACTCTAGAGGAACAACAAGTTTTACTGACTGCCATGTTTTATATCTCTGGCTGAGAGGTCATCATATCAAGATCATTTTATTTAATCCAGGTTACTACTTAAGATAGCTACTGTCATGATAAGTTCAGTAATTGAATGACTAGTGATCAAATGTAACAACAACCATATAACCTTTAATGAAATGACTTCATGATATTTAACATTTTTAGAAATTCATTTATTCACAACCATCGAACACCGAAATAAAAAATGTGACAAAAACATGAATGAAAAAGAAAAACAGTCCATCCATTCGGTCCCTGCTCTTCTCTCCAGTCTCCCTTTGCTGCTTCATATCTTAAACAACAAGACAATAAACACAGTTTACAAAAAGAGCAACACAACAACCTTTATGAAATCTATATTTGTTAAAGTGATCAGTCATAAATTATGTTATTTGCGCTTTTACAAATATACATACAGTAGGTTTATTTTTTGCTCTAAATTTTTTTTTCCGGCTAGGGATTAATTTCCCCTGCAGATACACTCCTGAATTTTCCTCATTAGATAGAAAATAAATAGGAGAGGAACGTGACAACTTTCTTGATTTAAGAATACAGAACTATAGTTTTCACAGCAAATCACAGGTTCTGTGTTGTATGAGGCTCAATACGAGTCCTCTGAGCATAAACTGTGTAACTGGATTTAATCTTCAACCTCCAAGCCACTGTGCCCCGATTTTCACTCGGTAAAGAGGTAATAATTTCTTCTAAGGAGTTGACTTTTTACTTAATTTCCCAAAGCAGAAAGTGGCTGCATAAAGATGAAGAAACCATTACACTACCATACGAGCTCGTTTACGAGCGATGCTTTACAAAAAAATATTAAAATACACGTCTAAGCCAAGAATAAAAGGCAAACAACACAACCGGTTTAAGATTTTCATTTTTGAACCGCCAGATTTTAATATACTTACATCTAAAACTGTGCTCCTCTCTCGCTTCGCCTGCCGCTTTGTCCGCCATGTTGCTGGAAGAAAATTCTCCCGTTCAGCCCGCAATGGATCTTGGGATATGTAGACCAGCGAAGGATAGACCGCAACGGTCCTTCAAATCGGGGAGAAGTCGGCCGGATTTGTCGGCCGCATTTGAAGCAGTCTTTGAATTTGAACAGTCCTAGTCGCGGCGCTGTGACGTAACCGGCCGACAAATCCGGCCTTCGAAGGATCCAGCCGCTGGATACGGACACAGCCTTAGTCCCGTAGTTTAGTACTGTTGTCATGGTGACCTTGTACCGTTGTGTAGCACTGTTGTCATGGTAACCGCAAGGAAATCAGAGGAGGTGCGCCGGCACAGCAGTAGACCACTTGTGACTGACACTGCACTGTTCTTGTCATTGCAGACAAAATAATTTTTCATGCACCTGAGCTTTTTTTTTTGTTCTTCAGTTTGCAACACAGACATGCGTCGTAAGGAGAGGAGGTTGAAAGTGACGAAAAAGTAGCTGAGTGAGGCTGCTAAAGGCAGTGGATCCATCACCAGTTGGATAGCAAATAGCTCACCGGGTAGCACTTGTACAGGTTATTTATGTTGTTTCAGGTTCGATCTATAATGTTTTTCCTAACATTATTTTAGATTAGTGTTGTCCAGCATTACTATAATTTTGTATTTTCACATTCTTTTTAATTTTATTTTATTTTTAACTTTTTTTTTTATTCAGTTGATTTTCAGTTAGATTCCAGAGTGAGTTACTTCTTGTTTCAGTTGAGTTTTTATTGTTTAAAAATGGTTTGTTTAGTTTTTATTGTTTAAAAATGTTTTGTTTTGTTTAGTTTTTATTATTTTCTGTATTTTTTTATTATAATACTGGATATTTGTTGTGGGCAAGATCTAAGAAGTTCAGAACAGGTTCAGTCATATAGACCAGTGGTTTCCAAATGGGGGTACGTGAAGGCACTCCAGGGGGTACATGAAATTTTAAAATATAAATATTTAAAAAGTAGCATCCATGCAAAAATCCTTTAAAATAATTATTTAATAAGTATAAGCTCAGAAAATGAATTTTATATTGAGTAGGGCTATTCAATTTCATTATCATGAAGCTAAAACCTTTAGTTATATATTTTTATATCCAAATAGTTCAAGAGAGAATGATGTTTTGCACATTTATAGAGTTTTAAAATGGTTAATCTTATGGTTTTAAATGGTTACATGGTCACAATTTTCACTAAATAAGATTGAATCACTACATTTGATTGATGATAAATATTTGAAATACATTTAGTTATGGATTTAGTTATAGATATGAATTTTGTGCATGTTTTTCAGTTCCTAAGTTTCATAAAGCAGACACTGATAGCACAGTGCTCTGTTTTATGTTGGGTTTTTTTTCAACCAAAAATGCTTTGCGCTGGTCAGGGGGTACTTGGCCGAAAAAATATTTCAGAGGGGGTACATCACTGACAAAACGTTGAGAACCACTGATGTAGATGTCCCTGCCTTCTCATGCTGTTGACAAATTAGACCAAATTGAAAAGTAAAACTAAAGATTCTTTCTGTATATCTTTATTTTATTTTAGTTATTTTCATAAGGACACAATATAATTTCAGTTAGTTTTTTCTAAGCTCTAGTTTTTATTTTTTATTTCAGTTACCTAAAATGTTTTATCACACCTAGTTTTACTTTTTAGTTAACTATAATAACCTTAGTGTTGTCGAGTATGGTTAATAAAATAACAGATTGATGTGAAAGCAAAATTGTGCCTTGTTTGCAGATGGACAGTGAGATAGGTCAGGTGAGGAGGTGGAAGGAGAGAAAGAGGAAGGGTCAGAGAGTGTAGAAGATAGACCAAGTCAGCTGTAAGTCATGTTGCTGGGTTTTAAAATCTTGGTATATGTAACGTGCCCATTATTGAACTCTGAGCACCTGCCCCTCTCAAGGTCTCTGCACGGCCCTGGGCAGGGCAATAGAAGCAGAGTAGACCCACCAAGGCTGGAAACTGAAAGATACTTGAAGAGAGAAAATTCAGAGTCATCCATGTTTTTATGTCTTTCAGATGCTCGTAATCTACCTAACTGATTGGTTTCATCAGGTTTTATGGATAAATATAATTGTGTATCATCAGCATTGCTGTGGAAATTTATTCCATATTGTCTAGTTATTTTACCAATTGGAAGCATATTTATAGTAAAGAGAATCGGTCCAAGCACAGAACCCTGTGGTACTCCATAACTAACCCTTGAGTGTGAAGAAGATTTATAATTAACATGAACAAACTGGAATCTGTTAGGCAGATATGATTTAAACCAGCCTAGTGCTGTTCCCTTGATCCCTACAACATGTTTGAGCCTTTCTAAGAGAATATTATGATCAACTGTGTCAAAAGCAGCACTGAGATCTAACAAGACCAGAACAGTCACAAATCCATTATCTGAGGCCATTAGAATATCATTAATAACTTTTACCAGTGCTGTTTCAGTACAATGATGAGCTCTAAAAACTGACTGAAATACCTCAAACAGGTTGTTGCCGTTTAGATGCTCACATACTTGATTAGCAACTATTTTCTCAAGAATTTTGGATAAGAAAGGAAGGTTAGATATAGGTCTGTAGTTAGCTAAATGATCTTGATCCAGGGAGGGTTTCTTAAGTAAAGGTTTAATTACAACAACCTTAAATTCCTGAAGCAAATATCTATTTATTAAACATAGATTCATCATGTGTAGGATAGGGCCAGTAACCAGAGGGAACACTTCCTTAAATAATTTGGTTGGTATTGGGTCTAACATACAAGTTCAGGGTTTAGATTAAGCTAATCTTGATATGTATTGGAGCCTGCTGGCTAAGAAATAATGACAAACGTTTGGTAGGTCTAGACCTCCTTTATCTTTGGACTTCTGCAGTGTTTTCAAGTTAATACGTGGGGGTTTATCTTCCCAAAGAAATTTAGAAAAAGACGAGTGCAGAGATCTTAACCAATCAGGTGATGGTTTGCTTGGATTCATTGAGAATAAATAATAGATTCTAGGCAAAACTATCATGTTTATTGTAGCTACTCTTCCAAGAAGTGATATGGGAAGGGATTTCCATCTAGCCAGATCATCTTCCACTTTTTTAAAATTGGGACATAGTTTAGCTTTGATAAGTCTGCCAGTCTTGGTGAGATATGGATACCTAAATATGTAATATTTCCTGACCGGAGTTGCACAGCAGTGGGACTCTGGAAAGAACAATTGATTGGAAGGACTGTAGATTTAAACCAAATTATTGAATAGTATGAAACTCTTGAATATGATTTTATCAACTTGATTACCTGAGAGAGATAGGTTTGTGAATGCTGTAGAAAAAGTAGTACATCATCTGCATACAGAATAATTTTATGTTCTATTTTGTTGCAATGTCTACCTTTAATATTATTAGTTTGCCTGATTGCTGCTGCTAATGGTTCGATAGAAATAGCAAACAAGGAGGGAGAAAGTAGACATCCCTGCCTGGTACCTCTCTGAAGAAAAAACCCTGATGATGTTTGGTTATTAGTCCTAATACATGCTGTTGGGGAGCTGTGTAATATTTTTAACCAGTTTATAAAGAATTTCTGAACCCGAATTTATGTAAGGCTGCAAATAAAATGGTCCAGTTAACTCTATCAAATGCTTTTTTCTGCATCTAAAGATAATATATTAATTTGGATGTATTTACAGTAGGAATAATGTATTAAATCTTTTAAATCTATTTATGAACTATAAAACCTGTTTGACGAGGATGGATTATATTTTATTTTTTCTTTTATTCTTGCAAGAGTTTTGCAGATTATTTTAAGATCAACATTGATCAAAGAAATTGAACGATAACTGGTAGGAGACATAGGGTCTTTTCCTGGTTTTAATAGAAGATTAATGTGGGCAGAGTTCATGTTTGGCGGTAGTCATCCATTTTCCTTTGTTTCCTGTAACATTTTGTAGAAAGTTGGTGCCAGAATATTCCAGAATTCTTTATAGATGCACGAAATCCATCTGGGCCGGGAGCTTCATTATTAGGCATAGATTGGAGGGCCTCCTGGAGTTCAGCCACTGTTAGCAGTGAATCCAGGGCCTTTGCTTGACTGTCTGATATTTTAGGAAGAGTTATTTTATCCAGAAATTGTTCAATTTCATTATTCGATGGATTTATCTCTGGTGAGCATAAAGTCTCATAACATTATTTGAAAGTGTTCATTCTTTCAGGATCATATACTATATTCTAGTATATTTTCTGTCGTTGGGATGAATTGATCGCCATGCATCTCAAAGACCATAATCGCTCATGTACTGTTTAACTATATCTATGGATTGCCAGGTACGCTGAGTCACTGTTGTACTGAGCTTTTCAATGTCTTTCCATGTGATTAGCCAAAACCAAGAAAAAGGTATGAAAGAATGAGGGGTCATCCACTTTGGACCATATACACTAACTATACGTAACTTTTGTATGTATGTATATGTATGTTATGTATAAATAGTTATAATATTATAAATCTACCCTCTGGATCTGTAACTGTGTCTATTACTTTAAAATTTGTATTTTTATTTATTATTATTGTTATTCCCTGTCGTCTAGAGTTATAGCATGAAGGAAATATATTAGGATACTCCAGTGTTTTTAAATCATTAGCAGTTGAGCTTGATTTATGAGTCTCTTGTAGTAAGACGACATCTGCATTCAAACTTAAAATGGTTGAAAATCTTAATCATTTTATCTCTGGAACCAGATCCATGAATATAACATGTTAGAAATTTGAAAGAATTCATAGAGATAAGATAAACGGTAGACATTTACTATCAACAAGGAAACTGATGAATATAGGTGTAGTCTTAGTTTGTCCATGGAGTTGACTGATTGAAAATCCAGAAGCAGAGTTAAAAGAGAGAGATATAAAATACCCTTAATAGTGTGTAAAGCTTGATAGTATGATAGAGAAACATAAAAATACTATGACAAAAGTCTGTGTGTGTGAAAGAAAAAGGAAGAAAAGTGATAAAGAGATTTGGTGACACAAATGTGAAAAAGGTAAAGAAAGCAGTCAACCCAGTGCAAGGCCTTACCCTCGCCTACATTTACGAACATAAGCAACCTGCTGACCTGTGCTTTTCTTAAACTATAGTTATCTGATAAAACAACTTACACTCAACAAAAATATAAACGTAACACCTTTTGTTTCTGCTCCCATTTTTCATGAGATGGACTTAAAGATCCAAAATTCATTCCAGATACACAATATTACCATTTCTCACAAACATTGTTCACAAATCAGTCTAAATGTGTGATAGTGAGCACTTGTGCTTTGCTGAGATAATCCATCCCACCTCACAGGTGTGCCACATCAGGATGCTGATCTGACAAAATGATTAGTGCACAGGTGTACCTTATACTGCCTACAATAAAAGGCCACCTTTTTTGGTAATGATTATAACTAAAGATACTAAAACCAGAGAAGACTTAAATATTTTACCTGTAATAAAAAAGTAAATCTATACTCAACTCCTGGTTGCAGGCAGAAACTCTGATAGAAATCCTCTGCCAGCTACTGTACAAACTACTTTGAGCTGTTTGGGAGGTTTCAGTGCATCTCTTGAAGATGATGGGGAATTGTGTTACTATACGATCCCCTATGTTGTCAAATACAGTACGATCAATCTCTGCCACCCACCCTTCACAGAATACTTTCATATTATCTGATCCAGAATGTTTGCAAACTAAATTGAAACAGTG
Organism: Apricaphanius iberus; assembly: GCA_028564705.1. Lineage (NCBI taxonomy): Eukaryota > Metazoa > Chordata > Actinopteri > Cyprinodontiformes > Aphaniidae > Apricaphanius > Apricaphanius iberus. Next base: position 276,538 of record JAPXFQ010000835.1, on the reverse strand, counting down.
CAAAATCCTTTGTAGAAATGATCATATTTCCATCATTATTAACATGATAAATATTCAAAATAGTTTTATTAAAATTCACATAGTTTTAGGAACAGTCAGGGACAAACAAGGCTTTATTACTTAATTTGGCAAAGTTATTTAATATGCATATTTCAAAAGGGTCAAAATGACTGCCTTGGACATTCAAATGTTTAAGTGTATTTGACTGTTCAGAATGATCAAGACCTCATTTTGACAGAGGCAAGGTCAACTGATAGTCAATGTAACAGCTTGTGTTTGACTGCATTTATAAGTTAACAGAGAAAAAAGGGGGGTTCTTGAGGTAACATGGAGAAATTTGAGCAAAGCTACTGTATCATGACGTGAAGATCTACAGAGCTACTCGGCTAATAAGTTAGCACTAATTTAAGTTCAAAAACATCACTTTAAATGAATAATGCACACTTTAATGCAGCGGTAACTCACTACGAAATGTGCTGAAACCGTATAGTGAACCAAGACGCATAAACAACCATAAATAAAGTGATTTTATACTCTTTGCGTCTCGACATAGGGGCTGCTGGCTATCAACAAGACCGAGCCGACAGCCGAAGCAGATGTGGGAATCTCTATGGAGCGCTTCTGAACAGGTTTACAAGTACAGTCAAAAGAACAAAACATCAAACTGACAGCGTGTTATCTGGTAAACCATCAAACATATTTCCTGGCACTGTACATCATTATGCCCAAATAACCCAGGAGCAAGCATTTATTACTTACCAATCCAGTAACGTGGCTTATTCAGCATCCATACATCCTCCTGTATCTCACAGCGGCTGACACACAAAACTGAAAAGTTGTAACACTGGGTTTTAATCCTACGTTGACATGAACTGAGCAACAGTTTGACAGAAAAGATCTTCCACAGCAATGAAGGGAAGGAATTGTTCTCTGACTTGTCTTCTGGGTCTTCTTTTGGTTGAGAGGATGTTCTGAATATGATTTTGGCGCTGGCGCTCTAAACCATTTACAGTAATCAAGAGGGGGAGAGGGGCGTTAGTGTTTCTAAAACAAATACATTTTTTGACACCAGGAAATTACTATCAGAATCAAGTTAATATTTTTGTTAACTGTAAAAGATATTTTTTAGCACCACAATTTTTTAAGGGGCTTCCCTGGGCCCCTCTCTCAGTCATAGGCCCCGAGAATCGTCACTGCTTATCCCCCCTTTACAGGGCCCCCGGCTGTTAGGATACAGTTTATCTACAGTAACTGTAGCAATACAGCCCTCATAAATATGTCTTCCTAATTGGAAATAACACGTATCTTCTGTCCAGAATTTGTTTCGGCAATTGATCAACAACGCTGTAATTCGTCCCCCGCAGCTCTCTCCCACATCCTTTGATGTGTTCTTTCTGTTTAAAGTGTTCAAATTTAGCAACAATTGGTCGCGGGTGGGTGTTGTTGGGTTTCTTACCTCTGAGCCGATGGACGCGATGAAAAGTTATGTTTTTAACCGTGTTGCTTGCCAGTTTCAGCTTATGTTGGATAAACTGTCGGACGGTTGTTTCAGCGTCTTCCTCTGCCTGCTCTGGTATCCCAGAAAAAAACAAGATAGTCTCTCATGGATCGGGCCTGGATGTCTAAGATAGACTCCTTGAACCTTTTATTTTCTCCAGACAGCTGCGTCATCCCCTCGGTGAGCGTCCAGGCTGGTTAACTTCTTATCTATTGAGTCCAGGACGTCGCCGTATCTTCTGTCTGGCGAGTTGGTGGAAGTGCTGGCCTCAGAACGAGTGCGTTTCTGGGATGGAGTGCTTGTTGTCTTGTGAGAAGCGGGTTTCCTTGACTTACCCATAACAAGGTTTTCAAAGCACTCGTCTAGGTAGTGCTGGAGTTTAAATTATACGTTAACACGTTCCTCTATTGTGGATTAACTCTAAAACTGCCAATTAGCTCTGTTCACGGTTTTAGGATCCAGCGGTCCTCAGCAGGGTCGAAATAGTGATATTCTGTTCCAGAAAACAAAGTAGAAAAGACGACAACAACAACAGAACCGTTGGTTATAAGACAAACCTGCAGGTCTGGGCCCACATATATGCGTGTGCGCTGACTAACAGGGCTCATCTCTTTTTATTGAGCACAAACAAACAAAAATCACATCACATGGCCACCCCCAGTACATAAACATTCATTGTGTACAAAAGTATCGTAGACTCCCCCAGTCTGGTTCTCCCCCAAAATGATTAACAGACGCCTGTTTTATAGGGGTCCTAACCTAAACTCTTTTCTTCCTGTTTAAACACAGTCTGCTGCAATTTATCAGTTCCTGGTCTAAACAAAACCTGGTATTTATGACTGTTGTAAAAGCCCGCTACAAATTTAGGATTGTTTTTTACTTCAAATCCCTCTTTTCATTCATTCTAACACAAATGAATTACCCTCTTCGGACCTCCCCTGCTTTAGTTTATTTTCCTTCTAAGGGTGTATTATTTGGAATGAATGTGCAACATTTGTCACCAAATATGAAGAATACACCACCTTTTTCAGAACCAAGTGTTGTGCTCTTGATTATTAACAGGAGGGTGGAGCTACTTTTAGTTTTTAAGCTTTATTTATATTCTGACACTAGAGGAGGCCCCGAAGAAAAAACATGTAGATTTTTAGCCACACCATAATGAAAAAACACATGTGGCAGTCTGTTAACTTTTTGAATTAAATCAAAGTTAAAGGTGTTAGGAAACCTATAATAAAGATTAATATTCAAAATTGAAATCTAAGAATTCTTCCCTTTCATATTTCTGTGGCTGGCTGGTATTACCTTGTTCTGTGGGTTGATACCTGCCCCCAGGGGAACTTGAAACCTTTTCTCGGCTCAACTAATCTATCTTTCCTGTCTGAAGATCCGCTTTACACATTTACAAACTTGATTAAACTTATTTATGAGTGTTAAGAAACTCTTATCACAATGGGTGTAAAGAAACCCTTTAAAAACCAGTGTTAATAACCTGAAATGTGAAAAGAAAAGATTGTGATACCAGGTGAAACCTTTGTCTTTCAGCTGGACCGCGTGGGGGGTGCGCGCAGACACCAGGAAAGGGCCAGACCAGCGAGGTTCCTTCCAATTTCTCTTAAACACCTTCAGCCAAACCCAGTCAGCCTCTGTAGGTGCAGGACCCGGGCCGTGAGGGATGTGCGGAGAAGGAGGTCAGCAAAGACCCCAGCCGCTGATGTTCTCCACGGGGGTCAGGAGCAGGATGCGGAGAGACTTGAGGCCTCTTCCAGCCCTAGTAAACATCTCATAAAAGTAACCTGTTTTGGTCCGGTATACTTATAATTCTTGATGGCCATCAAAGTAATTTGGAGGGCCCGTTGCCAATCAGCCCTGTCTGCGCTGTTATGGTAGCCTATTTTTTACCTCAGGTCTAGCTCCATACGCATCACACCAATGTGTGAGTGAATGAATAAATACTACAAGGAATCTGTAACCCCTGACCAAAGTTAGCATGTTGTATGTAATCAATCAACACCTATCCAGTTAACCCAGACAGGTCTCAAAAAGTCCCCATCACAGGTTTGACAGCAGGCTCGGAGCAAAAGTCTCCCCAAGCCTGCCTTCATAAACTTCATCCAAAATGTAATTAAATGCAAAATGTTAAACCTACTTATTATTTTGCATAATCCTCCTAAATTAAAAACATGTTTAAGTACTGCAACCATACATTACCACCTCGCAGCCCTTTGTCAATTTGCTAGACTGACTGTGTTTGCTTGTAACAGCGACCCACTATATAAGTCACATTTGTTCCTCATTAAAAATTTTATTCAACCTTTCCATTTTATCAATTTGATAAATGTCTTGTTCATCTCATGCGTAAATTCAATAATTATAAAGATGGACCACCGCAATATTTTATCAACATGTTTTAAGTTCTCTTTTTAGCGATTTAACCATTTGGCCTATGTATTTAATTCAACCGAAAAATCTGTTTGCTTTTCAATCTGTCCTTTATCATTGCAGCTTGTATTTTATTCTTAGTTAACCTACTTAATCATTTTTTAGAAACCCACTATATTTATATTTCTATATATATTTTTAACACTATCTAGATATTATGCACCGTGCTCCACTTTGCGTTTCTGTGGACGTTGGATAACGACCACGTTAATTGGTATCACTTCCCATTCGGCTTCACCGTCGTCCTCAGAAATGTCCTAAAAGACAGATGTCGGCTGTTTCCTGTCTGCGTGCGCAGATGTATTGGCAGCACCTGATAAAAGGGTTTCTGTTTTTCTATCATGATCAAATTTATTTGTTTCAAATACAGCTACATCTAGTTCTGTGTTGTGGTGATTAAAACGAAAGTATGCTGTTGAGTTTCGGAATGTTTCCACCCTATTTGTGATAAACTCACAGCGGGTTCAGATGTCCCCTCGTCCCGAAGAGCGTCCTTCATCTGCCCCAGTTCTAATTTCACTAAATTTGCTTTATTATCCATTGAAGATTCCTTTTTTTTTTACTTAAAACAATAAAAACGGCAATGAATCTATATAATTAAAAACACCAAGAATGCAAAAACTTAGATGGTCCTTTTTTATCGAAACTGCTGTAAATGTTATAGAGTATTTATTTAAATATTATTTCTTAATCTCTTTTTTTCAGTAAATTTTTCTGGACATAGTTACAAATATTTTAACATAAACTCATTTAATGTTAGTGACAGAAAATAAACACTTAAAGATTCATTCTTGATAAACTATGCCCCCCCTCGTTTTTTTTTTTTAAACCGATCGCCTCGCAGAGCTCGCCTGTAGTTTCTCTTCAACAAGGCTGTGTCGCTTGAACTGGCAACAGCTCCAAAAACCGAGTCTTTTAGTGACTGCTTTGAAATGAACACCGTTCGTTGGGGGAAACACCACTACCAGCAGCAAGCCAACAGCAGAGAATTCTCCAACAACAAGGAACTTCCCACACAGCGCTCCTCTCGAAGCCACGACAACTATAATCCTTTCTGTGTTAATATGTATATATTCTTGTATAGTTCACTTCACTCATCCACCACTACACACACTTATATATTTATATATATTTTATATATTATTATTGATATTCTATATCAATAATAGTTTATAGTTGTTATAAAAGCCTGGTATAAATTTAGGATTGTTTTTTACTTCAGTAGCCCTCCATGCTATCCTACGTTTCCTCGTCCAGGTTGTTTAGAAGAAGGATACAATTTTGTGGTTAGTTTAAAGGGGGTCAGAAACATTCACTATGTTTGGTTCAAACCTATTGGCTTGTTTTTTTTGTTTTTTTAACGTGTCCTGTCTAGCAGTATGCTACTCAGAATTGGTGTCTGAGTACCAAGTACGAGCCCAACAGTTTTACTTTCCAAAGCAGAGTATTACAGCTTCGATGTAGTACGCCACTTGATGTATATGTATGAAAAATCTTTATTAGTGATTACTGTGGGTTCAATTTCCTGACGTCATGGACACTAAACTGAGACAAGAAGGGAGAAAGGAAGAAGGTGAAGAAAAGAAACCGGACCAACAGAGGGGCGAACCGACGACACAAGACAGGGAGGCAAACAAAGAACACAAGAAAACATCCCAGTCCTCCACCTCTGCCGGACGGCAGAGAAACAGTAATACAAAACAAAAACAACAAACTGTACAGAACCAAATAAATAGTTCAGATCTAGTAGAATAAACTAAGAATTGGCTTGTTTTACCTGACATCGTTTGTTTATTTTACCAGTATGCCGCCATGTTTACTTAAGCACAGCTCTCGTGAGATCTTAGCTGCTCATCTCCTCCGCAAAACCCAAATTCATCCCTCATTTCTTAAAGGAGCAGGAGCACCATCTCCAACCAATATTAATATTGCTCTTTTAAATGTTTGCTCGCTGCTGATTAAAACTTGATTTTAGATCATAATCTTCCGTGCTTATTTTTATCGGAGATATGGCTGAGTGCAGAAGCCCCTGCTGTTTTCTCCTCAGTGAGGCCGACCACAAGGGTTTTGGACCCGATTCCCACACGGTTTTTTAAGCAATTGTATGGGTCACTTAGAGATGAGATTTTAACTATGATGAATTGCTCCCTTCAGATGTTTTTTTTGTCCTGCCACCTTTAATCACCAGTAGAAAAGATTACTGTAATGATTTCTGGTCTTCCCAAAAAGACTACCTCAGGTTTACAGCTTTTACAAATTCAGCAGCTCGTGTCCTGATGAAGACCAGGAGGAAGGAGCTCATTACACCGGTCTTAGAATCACTGCATTGGCTCCCCGTATGTTTTAGGATTGATTTTAAGATTCTTTTAATGGTTTTTAATTGTCTTAATGGTCTTGGGCCTTCTTATCTTTCAGAAATGCTTTTACCATATAACCCTTGCGATCTCTGCACTCCTCAAGCAGCCGTCTCCTTATCATCCTCATGGTGAGGCGTCTTTCCATTATTACGGCCCTCATCTCTGGAACAGGCTGCCAGAAGACCTTAGGACCGCAGAGAACGTTCATTTTTTTAAGAGCAGGATCACGACTCACCTTTTTAACAGAGCTTTTAACTGATTATTATTCATTAATATATGTTTAATCATTCCGCATGTTTTACCTGATTTAATTTTTCGTTTAGCGTTTAACTGATAATTATTTATTAACATATGTTTAATCGGTCCGCATGTTTTACCTGATTTAATTTTTAGTTTAGCTTTTAACTATTATTATTTATTGTTAATCTGCTTTGCATTTTTATTTTGGTCATATTTTATCATTGTTTTACACTTGATAATTTAAAACATCAGTTTTAACATTTTTTTTTACTACTTAATCTGATTATCTAGTGTTTATATTATATTTTAACTTATTTTATTATTCCTTCCAGGGTTTCCTCTGAGGGACCTCTCTGCCTCGGGGGCAGTGGTAAGCTGTAGCTGCATGGGTGCTCTCCAGGTAGTGCTTGGGTGGAGGTACCAGCCTCCTCTGGGTGCCCTGGGTCGGAGCCTTGGCTGCTGCTGCTGATCTGCTCCTGCCGATGCAGATGGATCCATGATGGCGTTTCCTGGCTCATCTGTACTCAGCCCGCTGTTGTTGTTTTTGTGTTTTTTTTCATTGTAGCTTTTAAGTGTGTGGCAGGTAGGTTGGGTTGGGAGGGGGGATCTACTTGTAATGATGATTTTATTTTTGGTTTTAAAGGGGCGGGATGGGGGGGGGGTTGTGGGGTCATTTTAAATCTGTAAAGCACTTTGAGAAGCTTTGGTTTGAAAAGCGCTTTATAAATAAAGTTTGATTTGACTTCTAAAGTGAAACACATCTTTTCATTTTTTTTAATTACTTAATTTACTGGCACAGGCAAAATGACATCAGTAACACTCATACATTTCTAAATGGGTATATTTTCGGTATAGCCCTAGTTAGGCATAATATAGTTACTAAAATCAATGGAACTCAATGAAGTTCCTCACTACTACTAGCAAGACAACACTGTGTGTGTGTGGTTCAGCAAGAAGGGTTTAGGCCAGGGGTCCCCAACCTTTTTGAAACTGAGAGCTACTTGAATATGAAGGGCAACCTGTACATTATACACGTTTCAATAGTTGTATTGCTTAGCTTTAGTTATATAATAGCAACAATAATTCTATGCTTATATGCTATGTCTGATCACATGTTAATTGCTCACAATTAATAATGATTTAAGACAGGACACAGACACATTTCAACATGCTACACTTCATATCAATTAATATCTCATTGCATTTTAATTTTTGGCAAATTTTAGAAATGCCCATGGGCACCACGTTGGTGCTGTCTGGGTTAAGGGTTTGTCATGATTGCCGAGTGACTCTAGAGCGCACACACTTGACCCAAACACAGAGGAACAGTTAAGCAAACTTTTATTGAAAGGTGACTGGCAGAGAGGGGATCCGGCACCGGGAGTAGTTCCGCAACTCTGGGGAGCTCGTTCCTGGATGGGGTTTTGGACTGGTGAGTGAGACAAACTTGGGAACGTGAATATTGCTGGGTGTGAGTGTGGGGGAGCTCTTACTTGCAAGCTGAAGGGGAATCAGCTGTCAGGAGGGGGTTGGTGATTCCGGTCCGTGGCGGAGGTTGGAACAGAGCTGTGCGGGTGAGATCCTGAACGTTCCCTTCCTTCTAAGGGAAACAGAGGGTGAGCAGGCAGGGGAAGAGCCGAAGGAACCCAGGGGGGAAGGTCGGAGCTTTCCTGAGACTGCTGCGTGGGAGACTGACGGAGCACCAGAGAGACGCAGACAACCTAGGCAGCGCAGCAGCTTGCTGGGGACCAAACGCGGGGACTCAGCGGAACTGCGAGGAGGGAAAAAGTCAAAGGTGAGGAAACAACACTAAGAGTAGCTTGAATGGGATGCTGGACGTAGAACTGATTACCACTCAGGACGTATAACCGTCTGGCGTCTGCTATAGGTCATCGCACTCCTTATAAAGCTCCTCCTTGATGGAACAACCAGGCACAGCTGGGAACACATCAGCCCTGATGCAACCTGCAGAATGAAGGTGACACACCCACACAGACACAGGATCCCACAGGGTTAGCTTCTCTGCAGGGTGGAAAGCTAAGGGCTTGTTCTGATTAATTTAAACAAAAAAATTATTATGATTCAGCAAGTAGGGGTGCCAAGGTTTGCTACATTTTGCTGAGGAACTAACAAGTATCATACGGATATTCAACCATGGGCATACTGTGTAAAAGTGATAGAATGCAAAAAAGAGAATAACAAGAACAAGAAAAGAAAATAAAGGTATCTAGTTTAAAACACTCAGCAAATTCCACAGTTTGCAAAACATGCGTTCAACAACATCAATGTATAAACATTGGTTTCTATATTCACATCAGACAAACTCTATAAAATGCTATCTAAATTATTCTAACTTATCTCTGCATAAACACATAAAGAGGAGGATAAAATAAACAGGTTGATCCTACCTTAAGATCATTCTCCGTCCAAGCGTTCCCAACGGCGATCAAAAGTCCAGTCTGAAAGGAAAGGGAGGAATGTGTCCAAATACCAAAGTGCGACCTGGACAGGAAGGTTAGTTACTGAACTGCGCAGTGTTGGGAAAAATCAGTTTTTATTTAAAGTAGTTCAAAGATCAGTTCAGACATTTTTAAATGAACTAGCTCAGGTCACAGTTCATAATTCACATTTTTAAAAACTAAGTTCATAGTTTCAAAAAAGAACTTGTTCATAGTTCTTTTTTTCCAAAATGTTGCTGCAAGCTATCACCATCAGAATACTGGCATTTTCCAGTTGTTGCCACCCAGTCCACGCTTTTACCCAGCTGCAGCTTTTACCCCTTACAGTATATACTCAAAAAATGCTTTTGTGAACCCATGTACACCCATCTGGAACAACCCAGACATCTTACAAAAAAAATGAATGATCAATTTTCCAAACTGGAGTTGTAAAGGAATTGAATACCTGGAGCACATATTTGATGGAACAGACTTTATCCCATTCAATACACTGGTTACACACCACGGGATTAAAGAGAATAAATTCTTAGAATATCAACAAATTAAATCAAATATAAAAAATAAATGTAAGATCAATACAGTTGAATTACAAATTCCAGGAAAAGTTTTAGACTTTCTTAATCTTAACCCTCCCAAACGGCTATCTAAAATATATACAAAACATTAAATATAATCGATGAATCAATAGACCTTCGTATTTCAAAATAGGACCACAGCACCAACCCAGCCGGCCAAGCCCCGGCCAAGACCACAGGCCGGAGGGCACGGCGCCCCAGAGCCCCAGGCCGAGCCCAGACCCCCCCCAGAGCAGCACAGCGCCAGTAACCCGTGTCCGCCAGGCGACCCCTCTAAGGTGCCGCATGCAGCCGCTAGGAGTCACCACACAAAGCCCCCAAAGTCCCACCCCAGGTGAGAGCCACGGCACCTACCGCCCCGACCGCAAGCGGACCCAACCCCGAGGACCCCTTGCAGACGCCACCAACCCTTAAGCTCCACATCGGCAACCGTGTCCCACAGAACAAAATCAAGGGCCCGACCCCACTAGGTGATGGACCTGATCAAGGGAGACCATAAAGATTGATCTAATGTGGAGGAATAAGCCGTTTCTAGACCAATGTAAACCAGAAGGAGATCTCTATATTGATTAATATTCAGAGTATTTTTATTTTTCCAGTTCAAGAGGATATTTTTCTTAGCGATGCATAAGGCAATGTGAACTAATTGCATAGACTCAATTCCTTTACGACTCCAGTTTGGAAAATGGATCATTCATTTTTTTTGTAAGATGTCCGGGTTATTCCAGATGGGTGTACGCCTGCATGGGACTAGTAAGGTCTCTGTCATTTTAAGAGATTCCCACCAAGCTGTCAGAGAGGAGCTGATACTAATACTTTTAAAACATTCATTTTGTTTTATATTTGAGCTAATAAATGGTAGATCTGAAAGTTTTATCTTATTGCATAGTGTCTGTTCAACAGCTATCCAGGACTCATCGAGAGAACTGTGTTTTAACCATCTTGATGTGTATTGGAGCCTGTTGGCTAAGAAGTAATGACGAAAGTTTGGAAGGTCTAGATCTCCTTTATCTTTGGACTTCTGCAGTGTTTTTAAGATGATACGGGGGGGTTATCTTTAGGGCCCAACCCATATGGATTTTTGGGGTCCAATACCGATACCGATATAAAACAATAGCAAAGGCCGATAGCCGATATAATGGCCGATAAATTCCCCTCCGGAAAAAACCCCCCAAACCTTACCTCAAGTTTAAACCCTGCTTTCCCTGCCCATATTCATACTCACATGTTTCTCCCTGGTCTATTACACACCAAAGAACAGCCTTAATAATTCACTGTGGATTCCTAATAATGCAAAAAATATTTATTTAGAAAAGATTTAGAAAACAGAGAACACTGAAACACCACCTGAGCATCAATCTAACATTAGATTTTTTTCTTGTAGGCTGTGGTTTCCACAAATGTTTGTAAATTATAACTTAAGAACGATAACAAAAATAAATCAAATACAGTATTTAAAAAATAAAAACACAATACTTGTGCTTTGTTACAGTAACACTTTATGTAAGTTCACTTAGTAAACACACTCATTCTGGACTGGAAATAATTTCACATAGGAAACATAAATAAGAACAATAAAAAAGCTGTATTAAAACACACATCAACCGGAGCACTTAAGTATGTTTAATCATATATCCACCTGTAGAGTGTTTCACAATAACTTTTACAAAAGCAAAATTAAACCGAACAAAATTCTAGTCTGCACAGTGCTTAAGTCCAGTCCAACTGGGGTAAATTGTAATGCAGAAAGCACAACTTTTCAGCATTTTCTCCTTTTAGAGACCTTCGTTTGTCATCATAAATGTTCCCAACTGGTCTGAAAACTCTTTCGCTTGGGACAGAAGAGGGCAGACAACAGAGATACTTCCAAGCAAGTTGTGCCAGTCTCTTGAAACGACTGCTGTTATTTCGCCATCCATTCTAACGGACAGCTTTTTTTGCTGTCAATGACAGCCTCCCTCATGTACCTTTCCAGTTCCTGATGAATGTTATGTGCTGACTCTTCTTCCTCACTTGTTGAAGTTGCAAGCATGTTATCAAACAGGCAGTCAATCAAACTTGTTGTGCCTACTCTCCTTCGTTTTGGGTTTTCCTCCTCTTCTGTTGCAGTGGCTAATTTTGTTTCTTCCAATTTCTGACTCTGTGTTTCTTCTTGTAGCCACCTTTTAGCATTACTGAGTGCCTTTTGATCTAGGGGTCGGTGCTTGTATCTGGGATCAAGGAGACAAGCAAGAACCACTTCTCTGGTCTCATTTAGCTTGCCAAATCTATCCTATCTATCTATCTCTGGAGCATAGCTTTTCTTGCTGTCTGAATGCCAGCTGTATGTGGTCCCTCTGCTTGCAAAATACTCTTCAAAATACCTACTGAGGGATGAATGCAGGAGGCAGAGGAGTCTGCTTTGCTCAGTTCAAGGGTTACCTCTTCTAAGGGTGTGAGGGTTTCCACTACTTTTCCAGCCAAGTCCCACTCATTTGGTGTCGGACAAACACCATGCCCATGGTCACTCGAATAGGCAGTAACAGCCCTCTTCTGCTCCACCATTCTCTCAATCATTTGCAACACGGAGTTCCATCTTGTTGGTACTGATTGAATAATCGAGTGAAGAGGAACACCCATCTCTCTCTGAATACTGGTGAGGCGCTGCTGTGCGAGTGTTGAATGACTCTAATGAGTGGCAATCCTTCTAAATTTTGCCAGCATGTCCCCTACAGGTCGCTCTGCATTTAAGCCGTCATTTATGACCAGTTGCAGTGTTAGAGCAGTACAGCTCAGTCCAGGCATCTCAGCAAGCCTCATGCCTTTAATCATGTTGGCTCCATTGTCCCTCAGTACCAGCTGCACTCTCTCATGTTCAATGTTCCACTCTTTTAATAGATTAAGGAAGGTTTCACTTACATATTCTCCTGTGTGTGACCCAAACATTGTCTTTACATTCAGCACAAGCTGGTTTCGCTGCCAGTTTTTGTCAATAAAGTGAGCCTTTAAAATCATTAGGGCTTCACCAGCTCCAGACCTGCAGTCTGTAGTGAATGCAAGGGTTCCAGCATTGTCAGGCCAAAGAAGCTTTTGGAATGTTTCGTCCATCAAATTTGTGCGAAAGTATTTTTCATTTTTCAGTGAATATCTTTCCTCCAATTTTGCAATCAGTCGTTTAAATCCTACTCCCTCCACAACAGCGTAAGGCAGAATATCTGTGGCAATCATTTCCATTATGAGCTTATCTACAGTAGTAGCAGTTTAAAAGTTCTAATGTTTCCATGATTGGTCCTTGACTGGCCCTTGACTGGTACGTGCCTGATCCGTCAAAGGTCCCTGACAGGTCCGTGGTGGTAATGTAATCCCCCGCTATGACGTCTTCAGTGAGGCCTCGCCCCCAAGGAGCCTGAGTGAAAACCAGCTGCAATGCCTCTTTTGTCCACGGGGAGGAGCAGTGATTTTAATGTTAATGATTTATTGATGTATCAGACTCAGGGTAGCCTATATAAATGTCATTAAAAAATGTTCCCCTATCTGTTCCTCAATGGTTTGCTGGTTTGTATGTAGCCTAAGTTGGAATGTAACTCAGAAACTCAGGGTTCAAATAGCCTACCACTGTAGTCTTATACCCAGATACAGTAGTTTTATAGCATAAGAGTGCTCTGTAATGTGAAACGTATGACAGTACTGTAGGCAATTAGCCTACTTTTTGGGTTTCATAGGGTTAGGGAACCTGGCCAGGTTCGGGCTTAATTTCTATCATTGTCCACGGTCTCAGGACGGGCTTTAGTGGTCAGCTGATCATCTCAGCGCGATCATTTATACTGTAATAAAGTGCTGCAGTGGGCCACTAACATTATTCCGACAATACCTGTTAAGATGTTGCAGGCACACTGCATGTGTCACGATGTGGAAGACCCACTCCTCTCAGATCAAAACAGAAAACATGCTTCGACTGCTGCGTTGCGCTCTCACAGAAAATACTGAAGTGTAAATGCACTATTATCCCAAGTTTCAAGTTGCAGAAGTCTCCTGCATTTATATAGCAGCTCCCTGATGGCCACAAGTCAGACAAAATCTCCTGAAATCTAGAGCAAGCGGTGAGAGCGCACACAGAGACTCATACAGGCGAGACAGACTTTTACGCAACAGAATCAAGTGGTTAAAGCTTCATATAGCTGCAGACAAAAAAAAAACACGTTATAAATCAACATGCCTTGAAATTATTCTTATTCATTTATAATTTTAAGTTTCAGGTAACAGATCCTTTTGACCGGTGTTTCAAACATTTGTCCAGTAAATTGAAAACAGGTGTCAGTTTTTCTAACGCATGGATTCGTAGTCCTGCAGGAAAGTACTATATAGACATATGAGTCTTTGTAGCCGGGGTAATATTTATAAATTACAGTTTTTTCCCAACCACTTAAAAACCTGATAGTTTTTTGTTTGTTTTTTTAAACAGTTTGTCCACTTGCGCAATTTTCATCCAGTCAGTCTCCAACTTTTAAAGCCAGATTACAGCTCTACTCTGAATCAACGTGTGATTCACAGATGTGATTTACCTGTGACTAATAATGGTCATCTACCATTAATAATAAATGAAACTGTGAAGCTATAACTTTTTTTTCTTCCATTTTTATTTAAACTAGCATATTTCACACAACACAGCAAACCAAAAAAAAAAAAATCACATTTTGAACGTTTTTTTTAACGGCAATAGCCAAGGCTTAGACATGTATTTTAATATTTTTTTGTAAAGCATCGCTCGTAAACGAGCTTGTATGGTAGTGTAAAAGTTTCTTCATCTTTACGCAGCCACTTTCTGCTTTGGTAAATTAAGTAAAAAGTCAACTCCTCTTAGGAGAAATTATTACCTCTTTACCGAGTAAAAATCGGGGCACGGTGGCTTGGAGGTTGAAGATTAAATCCAGTTACACAGTTTATGCTCAGAGGACTCGTATTGAGCCTCATATTCAATTCAATTCAATTCAGTTTATTTATATAGCGCCATTTCACAACAGATGTCATCTCAAGGCACTTTACAAAAAGAGTTATTACAATACAATGTTTAGTGTAGAAAGGGCGAGAAACGTTTAAGAGATAAACGGGTGGGGTCCGCACAGTCTGCCCGGGGGATTCAACCCGGCAGGTAATGGGCGGCCACACTGTGCGGGAGGATCCCCTTGAGGGACCTCTCTCCGGCGCAGGCTGGCCCCCGTGGGGCGCATTTCTTCCGCGGCGGTAAGCCGCGACCGGCTCCGGATCTTTACCTGGCTTACATTAATCTATCTCTACCTAGCTACTCTACCTCTTCCTATCTCTTCCTAACTTTTGACACTCTGCCTGACTACTAACATTAACCTGTCTCTTCCTATCTACCTGTCTGACCTGACTCTAACTACCTATAAACATATCTCTAACTGTAAGCTTTGTCAAAGAGGAAAGTTTTTAGCCTAGTTTTAAAGATAGACAAATTGTCTGCTTCACGAACCAACCCTGGGAGCCGGTTCCATAGGAGGGGAGCCTGATAGCTGAAAGATCTGCCACCCATTCTACTTTTAGAAATCCTAGGAACTACCAGTAAACCTGCAGTCTGAGAGCGAAGGTCTCTGTTAGGAACATATGGAACAATCAGGTCTCTTATGTATGATGGAGCTAGATTATTAAGAGCTTTATATGTCAGAAGGAGGATCTTGAATTCTATTCTAGATTTTACTGGGAGCCAGTGAAGAGAAGCTAAAACAGGGGAAATGTGATCTCTTCTTTTAATATTCATCAGAATCCTAGCAGCAGCATTTTGAACTAACTGAAGACTTTTAATTGTATTCTGTGGACTACCTGATAATAGACAGTTACAGTAATCCAGCCTTGAAGTAACAAGGCATGGACTAGTTTTTCAGCATCATTCCTGGACAGGATGGTTCTAATTTTTGCAATATTCCTAAGGTGAAAAAAGGAAATCCTAGAGACTTCTTTAATGTAAGATCTAAATGACATATCTTGGTCAAAAATGACACCGAGGTTTTTTGCTTTATTACTGGAGGCTAATTTAATGCCGTCCAGGTGAAGGGGCTGACTAAGTAGTTTCTTTTTCAGAGCTTCTGGTCCAAAGACGACAACTTCTGTTTTATCAGAATTTAGAAGCAAGAAGTTTAGAGTCATCCAAGTTTTTATGTCTTCCAGACATGCCTGTAGTCTACCTAACTGATTGGATTCATCAGGATTTATGGATAGATATAGCTGTGTATCATCTGCGTAACTATGGAAATTTATCCCATGCTGCCTAATTATTTTACCAATAGGAAGCATATATATAGTAAAGAGAATCGGCCCAAGCACTGAACCCTGTGGTACAACACAGAACCTGTGATCTGCTGTGAAAACTATAGTTCTGCATTCTTAAATCAATACAGTTGTCACGTTCCTCTGGTATTTATTTTCTATCTAATGAGGAAAATTCAGGAGGAGTTGTATCTGCAGGAGAAATTAATCCCTTGCCGGAAAAAAAAATTTAGAGAAAAAAATAAACCTACTGTATGTATATTTGCAAAAGCGCAAATAACATAATTTATGACTGATCACTTTAACAAATATAGATTTCATAAATGTTGTTGTGTTGCTCTTTTTGTAAACTGTGTTTATTGTCTTCTTGTTTAGGATATGAAGCAGCAAAGGGAGACTGGAGAGGAGAGCAGGGACCGAATGGATGGACTTTTTTTCTTTTTCTTTCATGTTTTTGTCAAATTTTTTATTTAGGTGTTCGATGGTTGTGAATAAATGAATTTCTAAAAATGTTAAATATCATGAAGTCATTTCATTAAAAGTTGTATTAGTGTTTTTAAAGAAGCTTACGTTGAACAGTTTAAAATAACAACATATTGGCATTAGGATAAGTTTTTTTGCAGTTATTTATATCTATATAAATGACCTATTTAAGCTTAATTAGAACAAACGGGCAGTGTTGCTGGATCAGTTGAATACAGATATTTTTTAATATTTTCTGGTTGACGAGGGGAACATCATACAGGTTGGTCTGCAGAGAGAGTTTAGGGCAGCTTCGTCATGCTTTCCACTGCATCCATCATCAGGGTTTACAGGCTGCTTATGTTTTTCCAACCAGAGAGCCCCACAGACCTCCAGCAGCTTCATCTTCAAGCTCATCCCAAGAGGCAGCTGTGGAGAAAAGTGTTATGACCTGCAGTTTTGTTAAAACACAATGTTAGTTGTTGTTGCAGTGGTTGTTTACAAAAAACAATTCAATTTATTTAGGAAGAGCCAATTTGGAATATGCTTGGTAAAAAAAAAATCATAGATATATAAAATCAAATTAGAAAATGCTGTTTTGATCTAAAAGGCATATATAATTTTAAGCTCACAAAGATTTTTTACAGATAAAATGAATATAAAAAATGTAATATTACAAATTTGTACATTTGATCACTAGTCATTCAATTACAGAAATTATCATGACAGTAGCTATCTTAAGTAGTAACCTGGATTAAATAAAATGATCTTGATATGATGACCTCTCAGCCAGAGATATAAAACATGGCAGTCAGTAAAACTTGTTGTTCCTCTAGAGTAAAAAAGGTGAGTAAAATACTGGGAAATATTTCTTGCTTTACCAGCTGGTTTAGCGTGATCGCGGTTGCTAGGAGACAGGACGTTCGGCAAAGTGGGGGCGGGAATTCAACTGAAGGCTAGACCGTCCAAATTCACAGCCGTTAACATTCGGTCTACCGTGTCCACGAAGGACCCAGCCCATGTAGACCGAGTAGACCGGGTCCTTCGAAGGATCCAGCCGCTGGATTCGGACACAGCCTCTGCTTTCTTACTAGATGAAACGTTGACTGTTCATAGGATTGAAAGGATATATCAAAGTCTAAAAATAATTTTGCCGCTATATATATATATGTATATATATATATATATACTTTTGTAAGATTTTAGGAACTTGTAATGTAACGTTGGGCCTAAAAGGCAGAAATTTTCTGAACAGGGCTTACCCATTCACACATATAATAGTCACACAACACTGTCTGGGTAACCTATTGTACTCGCTGATGATCATCCTGAATGCATCCCCCAACTTAACAACACACCATAGACTCCAGATCATTCACACCTCCTAAAGAACATTACCATCTCCAAGCATCCCCCCACCAAGCTTTCGTGACCATCCCTACAGCATGTAACCATGTCTATTCTGTTGTTATTGTGAGTTGTTATATGATTATATTAATATATAATATACACAACAACGTAATTAAGAGTTTATTATAAAATATATAAATTGATAAATATGATAAATACGCTATTACGTTGTTTTTGCGTTGTGTATCTCATTACCATCTTCAAGCATCCCCCCACCAAGCTTTGCTCCCCATCGCTACAGTATGTAACCATGTCTATTCTGGTGTTGCAAACATTCCGTGGTGAGCCGAATAGTCATGTGATTGCATAAATATTATAAATAGGCTATTACGTTGTTTTGCGTTGTGGAACTCTGTCATTTTCATCCAACAACAATAACATAAAAAACCACGAGTTTATCACAAAATTAAAGGAAAGTATATTAGGTTTAAAAAAATATATACTTCATAGAAATAAATCAAATTGTTTACAGATATAACGTTTAAGGCTACTTGTTATAATATTTTACAGAACTAATTTGGTGAAGTTTGGCCTGTGTTAGGAGAACTTAAGTTTATGGAGCCTATGATAAACTTTGACAATAGAAGAAGCAGGTTAATTACAAAAAAGTGAGCAGTTTGTGTTGTTACATCCAAAATGGTTTGCGCAACCAGCTCGGCTTTTTCTGCAGTGGACGTGCATACTGATAATAACATCATGTCGATGAGAATTCTGTGAGAGAAGCGCCATCTCCTGGTCATACTCTGTATTTCAATTAATAGGTGGAGTTGCAGTAAAACTTTGACACTCCCACGAGAAAGAGGGAGGCCACTCCGGCCACTGGGATTTGGAGGGAACTCTGCTGTTAATGGGCTGGAAAGGGCACGCCATTCGTCCGGCGTTTACTCTGAATGAGAACTTTTAAACTGCTACTACTGTATGTACTTTTTGGCTTCTATAGCCTGCTTCTGAGGAAAAAACAAGGCATGGGCGGGGCTTCCTCTGTTGTCGTACGTTCTGCACTATGGTGGATTGTAACGAGAGAGTGGCTTGGCTTTATTAGCTAGATATAGCTAGACAACGTTGACATCGGGTGCATCAGCGCCCGTTATTCAGATGCGTTCTGAGTTTGGGGAGTTTAACCATTTGGTCCAGGAGCTGCTTATGGATGAGGTTCGCTTTCAGTGCTACTTCCGTCTGTCCCACGCCTAATTTTACGACCTCCTCGGCCGCATCGGAGCTTAAGTCTCCTACCAGGACACCAACTACAGGTTCTCCGTTCCTCCTTAGGAGCGCCTGTCCATCTGACTTCGGTAAATATTATTTATGATTTTTTAAATCTGCGTTTGTTGAAAATGTTTTCACTGGGCCCGCTCTTCATTCAAGATACAGCGTATAGTGACATAACTACAGTGAGACGCTCTGATTGGTTGGCGCACTGCGTTAACTGCGTTGGATCCGTCAAAAGTTCAGCTTGCTGAACTGTAACGCATGCGTTGGTACGTTTCCGTATGAAACGCAAGCGTCGTTGACGTAGCCAACGTACTCAACGCAACGCAGAGCTCTTGACGGACCTCTGACGTACTCCACCATATACTTTACATGTAATCTTGCCGCAGCTAACGCTGACGTATGGGGCGGTGTGAATGCAGCATTAGAAAACACTGAATAATAGAGGGAATAGCTCATCTGAGCATGGCTCTGAGCCTCAAAGAGCTCATGCATCTTGCGCACATTCAGATCACTGGGGAGATACTTGCGGCCTGGTGCTCCTCTTCCTGGTATAATGAAGTTTTCTTTTAGGTTTGATATGATCCGTTAGAGTAAGTTTAAAAGTGATAAGAAAATGATCATACAGGATAGGGTTATGTGGAAAGTTGGAGACCATACAATTATTTCTTCACAGTCAATGCCATAAGTCAACATAAGATCTAAAGTGTGGTGACAAGAGTGGGTTGCTCCCTGCACATTTTGAGTCTAAGATAATGTTAAAAGCTGTATTTAGACTATCATTTTCACTATCAACATGAATATATAAGCCTTAATGCTTTGTTATGTGTATGAGGAAGGCTAAAGATTAAATGCTCAAAGGAACTGTAACTATTATTTTTTGGGGGATTAATTAGTAAATCTGAATGAAAGATGGTGGCTACTCCACCTCCTCGACCAGTACTTCGAGAGACACTAAAGTTTAAGTAGCTAGGGGGAGTTGACTCATTTATTGTGACATGGTCCTCTTCCTGCAACCATGTCTCTGCAAGACAAAACAGATCAATATTATTATCACAAATTAAGTCATTTACCAAGAGTGTTTTTGAGGGGAGAGATCTTATGTTTAGTAAACCACATTTAATTGATTTATTTTTCTCTTCAGTCGGAGTTGTATTAATCTTTATGAGATTTTTATACTTTGCTCTAGTAGCATTAACTTTTAGTTCATTAGTTTTGGGCAGTGGATGGAAAACTGTCCCTATAGCGTAGTGGGTGGGTGGCAGTCCCTGTTCCCTGACCTGGACTCTGGGTTGTCACGGCAATGGGGAACTAGAGATAACCCTATCAATGTTCCTGGAAAGAAGCGAAGCTCCGTCCGCGGTGGGATGGATTCCGTCTCTACGTAACAGTCCAGGTTTTCCCCAGAAGGCCCCCCATTTATCAATGTAGCCCACATCGTTTTCTGGACACCACCTTGACAACCAAAGGTGAAACGACAGCATACGGCTGTACATGTCATCGCTAGTACGATCAGGCAGGGGACCAGAAAAAATGACAGAGTCAGACATCTTTTTGGCAGCCCTACACACCGAAGCTACGCTATTTTAGTGACCTCCGATTTTCCTAATCGGGTCTCATTGCCACCAGCATGGATAACAATCCTGCTATACCGCCGTTTGTCCTTGGCCAAAAGCTTCAGATGGGACCTAATGTCCGCAGCTCTGGCCCCTGGAAGGCATTTGACGGTGTTCTTTCGTGTCTCTGGAGCCACGTTCCTAACTATGGAGCAGCCAATTACAAGAATCGGCTTCTCCTGCTCAGCAGGTGCGTCGCTGAGCGGGGCGAACCTATTGTTCACAGAAAGGAGCTGGAGGTTGGCTGCGCGCTGGGGTCTAGGCTTCCTACGAACAGTCACCCAGTTCGCCTGAGGTCCCTCGGTCTGAATCAGGAGGGATTTGCCGAAAGACTTCGTCTGATTGAGGGGTCAGTTCCTTGTCTCCATGGAAACGACGGACAAAGCAAAGCGGTAAGCTTCAAATAACACTAAAATGACAGTAAACTTTATTTTAGACATGAATGTTGTATGTTGATATGTCGTACGGGCGATTGTTTTGATAGTTGTAGCATTGTACATTCTGCTTCTGTTAGCGATGTGTGCTAGCTTTTAGCTGAGGATATAACTGTACTGCATGCTTTGAATAAAATGATTGGGCTTTTTTTGCCGGTTTTTGTCGTGGGGTACACATGATATACAGGAATTTAGCAACGATCGCTTCGCAATAAAAAGTTTGTCTGCCGGTAGTAATCGAATCGTTGCTATCAGACCAAAATGTCCGAACGGGGTGGAGCGGAACGCTCTGTAACCTGGAGGGGGCGGGGCATGAAATGTTTCGCTTACATTTAAAGGGACCGCACGAAAATGAGTTGCTCTAAAGATGCTCCTCAGAACGGTATAAGGAGGGTCTGTGGGGCTACAATAACATGGAATTCAGACCAAACCACTGTGGTTCTACTTTATATAGACCAGAAGTGAATGATTTACATGTGAAAAGGAAGGATTTAAAAGCATGATATATCTCCTTTAAGGTTGTCTTTTTAAGAAATTACACACTTATGTGAAATATCATCTGCGCTTCTTGCTGTGTTGGTGTGGCCCGGGAATCAAACCTTATAGGCGAAATACATATAAAAAAAAGGGAATACAAAACAAAAAGAGAACTGTTACAGATGCTCGGTGACTTTGAGCATCATCTGGACCGATGTTCCCCATCCAGCAGGAGACTTTATTGTTGAGCAGGATACCAGACGGATACAGATAATGCTGTACTAGCTCAACCCTAATTAGGATGCTATTTGTAGCACTCCTTTTTTTTGGTTTATCTGCTTTTTTATATATATAATAACCTGTGGTTATGCATTGTGGGCTTTGGGATTGTTGTTGTGTTTAAATGCAACTGTTTACGTCCAATGCATTATGTATATGGAAGTATTTGACTTATCTGAAAAAGTAATATATAAAGTTGGGGAAAAAAGAGTCCACTATCTCAGTGTCCACACCCTGGATGTTCACCAGTGTCAGTGTGGTGGGCCTGCGTCTGCAAAAGTCCACCACCAACTCCTTTTGTTTTCCCAGCATTGATCAGTAGGTGGTTCTGCCGGGACCAGTCCACAAAGTCCAGAGTCCTTTGTCTGTAGTCTGAGTCGTCCTCGCCGGTGATAAGGCAGACCAGGGCAGATTTATCAGAGAACACCTGAAGGTGGCAGGAGTTGATGGAGGAGTCTGCAGTGTAGAGGGTGAAGAGGAACGGTACCAACAGTGGTCTAGCAAGCTTTTCGAAAGTGCGGGGATGGATGTTTTTTTTGTTAATAACACTGATAAATAAAAACACTGGTAGCCAGTAACAGCTGGGGTTGAACTCTCTGCTCCTCTCAACCATTTCATCTTCATCCTTTTCCTCTTTTACCCCTTCCTCACTCTGTTCCTCTCGTCTGCCTTTTCCTCCCTCTTCATCTCTGTCTTCCTCACTCCTGGCCACAACCTCACATAAACTCTCATCAAAACATTTGAAATGAAATTGTGATATGAAAACACCAGACAAATGTGTGCACCTGGGATGGAAATAAGCACAATTTTTAATATAAACACACACAGATGATCTCTCCTTCATAGGCCTCTTAACTTCATTTACAGGGTTCCACTTCTGTAAAAGTTGTCAATCTTTTCCTGCCTCTTTCTTTCTCTAAATCAATGATTCTGCATGATAAAAAGACAGCGTTAAGCTTGATAGTAGAATTGTTCTGACAGGACAGTGACTGCTAAATATTGCTTAGTTGTACCTAAAAAAGGGGAGATATCATGAAAAAAAAAATCCCACAAAGTTGTATTTCTAGTGGTATAAATAATGTAAAAGATATGTTTTTAAACATTAAAATAATATCCACATTTTTCATGTAAGGCAATACAGAAAACACTCAACATGTGAACAAAACATAAACAGAATATCTTCCCAAACACATAACTTCAAAAGCAGAAACACTCATTCAAAGTACCTGGAAACATTATATTAAATCTGCCTCCTCTGTCCTCTGTCATAACACCGCCTTTGAGTGTGACCGCCTGATGATTGGCTGTTCTGCTTTAACTTCCGTGTCTTGTGGTGTATTACATTTATTCGTCAGCTCGTGGAAGTAACTTGAGAAGAGAAACAGAGGAGTGACTGCTGTGCAAAACTGCACTCCACAATTCCCTATGGGAGACCAGCCTTTTTGTTTTGTTTTTTGTAAGGTAGGGTTTTTTTATTTTTTATTCATCACCCGGTGTCACTACCTAAGTACAGTCCTGGGCCATGCTCTCCCTCTGCCAACCCCAAGAGGGCCCTGCACTCTTTTCACCTGAAGGGTCAGGGTTTCCCCAGCTGGGCGTAGCCAGATCCTCCCCAACCCTTCAGGCACCCCGGTCAGCCAGGACCCAGGACTGCAGCGGTAAAACACAGACTGGCAGTCCTGCTGCAGCATATTTGTGTATTACATCCAAATCGGCCCAGAAGACAATAAAGAAGCACTTCCGAGGGATTTGTAAGTCCCAGAATTCCCCTTTAAAGTTTAGAAAAACATAAATTATGAAACAATTTAAATAAACTTTTTGAAACTGGCAGTTCTGTCACATTGTTTTGTACCAAGGTCCCTGACTCCTGAGCGAATGGAAGCTGTAAAGGTTCCCCTTGGAATGGTGGTTAATGGAGCTAAATTTTAAGAGGATGGTTCCAAAAACACTATCTTAGGACTTCTCTGTCCGAAAGCAGCTATAGATTTCAACAACAGTCCTTGTGGTCCACCATTATGATGGGTAGATCCATGAGTGTTGGCTAGAAAAACATACACCATAAATGCTCAACACCAAGTCCTGCTTTGTGATTTCTAACTGTTCCATTTTCAACTTTGCTATGGAAACATTTACACCTTTGATCTCTCTCTTGGTCAGGAACCCCATTGCTTTTAATATGCTGTAAAGCTGTTCTGTTGCTGCCAGTTTGGCATGCCATATCCCTGAAAGACTGAAGTCTGAGCTCTGTTGCCTTATTTGCCTCAGTACATACTTGTGAAATGCTTGATTATGCAAACCAGGCTGTTTACTTTGGATTACAATCAATATATGGGTGCCCTCAGAGATTTGTGTTCAAGTGAGCAGCAGCAGGCGGCTTTGCCCTATGAAGTGGGCAGTGGCTGTGTGGAACAGCGAGCAGGACTGAGTGCCAGATAAAAGATGAATTATATATATGCAGCCCCAGGGCTAAACGTGGAGGTTGGTGGATAGGAGTGAGATATGGGTTTAATAGGGGATATGCTGGGGAGAGCACATGTCTTTAGCAATGATTCTCAATGGCAGAGGTAAAAAGAGTTTGGAAGGTATTAAGAGAGCAGATTAACTACAGGACTCACTTCACTGGTAAGTTTCAGTTTTAAAATGTCTGCAGACAAACAATGTTGAGAGGGAAACACTGCAGTGGGTATCTGAGTTGTGGAACTGGACTGGAGAGAAACAGGCAAGTGGTTAGAAGAAGGTTCCTGGAGTTATTGTTTTTTTTAAGAGAGAATAGGAGGTACTTACTTGGTAGCCAGGCTTGTGGTTACTTGGAGAAGGTAAGTAGGAAACAGTGTGCTGGGATTGGCTGGAGAGAGGAGGCTTGGTTTGATGGTCATCCAGTGTCTCTTCTCTGCAGGTTAACCCCTTAACCCCTAGGCCTATTTTGAAGCCTAGCTCTCGAAAATTGCTTACCCAACAAAAATGATTGTATTTCAGCAACCAAAAAGAGTATTTGAACCATTTTGGTGTCATTGCAAAGGTAACATTGAGTAGAATTGATAGATGTGTCATTATGCATGTTATCTGTTACTGGTTAGGAGAAATTGAAGATGGAACACAGCAGAAATGTATTTCTTTTTTGCTCCGCCTAAAAAAAACTGTTCTATATTGAAAAACTCTATGGATATTGCTTGAATGGCAGTGATTACTCAATAAAATATGAATACAACATGTGGACATTATCTCTACAAAAGTTGAAAGTGATTATGTGAAACATGACAAAACTAAAGAGGTTTTAATACAGGCATATCAGGCGAGGTGTCCAGTTTGGCACAAACAGTGCCATTTCTATTTCTGTTGTGTAAAAGTTATATTTTTCCTTTTAATATCACATAGTGTTCAGTAGCCCTAAAAAACACTTTTGTGCATCTTTCTGGTGACATTTATCAGATATAAACAGTGAAAGCAGCAAAACAAAGTAATGTCCGTGCGTCTTGCACCATCTTGTGTCATAAGACGGTCTTGCAGACTGACAATCTTATTTTACGCATAAGACTTTCACTCGGAGCTGATTGGTGAATTTGCATGAGTGACACCTCGTTGGAATCGTAGAAACCTATAGAATAACGCCAAAACTTGCAAAAAAAGATTGACCATACAGTAAGCCAACCAGGGAGCTTAGAACCGAGCCTCGCGCAAACAACAGGCTTTTACGAGGATGAAATAATAAGTCTGCCTAGGAACAAATAACCGTAATAGAAACACCTGGACAGTTTTAAATGATGCACAAGTGATGTAATTATCAGAAAATAGCGTTTATTTTCCAAAGAAATATTTTTTACACGGCAAAACAGCAAAAGTAAGGCTGTATTTCAACTGTGATTCTGAAAAGCTATTTTTTGTTGTGTTATGGTTTGGCTTTTGTGTCCGTGGGGCTTTGACGTAGCGTTTTGGCAGATGTATGTTTGGAATCGGTAGAGTCTCTGCTTTCATTTGAGTGGTTGATTGTGCGTTTAGCACAAAGGCTTGCTGCAGTAGAGGCCGAAATGTGGCAGCTGGGTTGACAAAACTATGATAATACGATTTTGTTTACAAATACTTATTTACGTGGCATCTGAGTTGTGTTTGTGGTTGGTAAAAATAGGTAAGATAGCCTTGTAGCGCATGGTCTACTGTTTAATTTGATATGCATTACTACTATTTTTTTGTCAGATGATGTGTTGTCTCAAACCTGTTAAAAGAATAATTCCTAGGGTTCCCTAAATGGGGGACTCTTGGGCTTAAGGGGTTAAAGTGTTGGACTGTGGACCGGCAGGTTGCTTAGGGGAATGGTTATGGTGGTAAGCATGTTGGGTATTTTCCAGAAAGGAGTGGCATGGCGGTTGACCAGGGAGGAATCCAAAACAAGGGAGGACCAGAAGTGAAGATGGAGGATAGCCAGGACTGGATCTGGGAGGAGGACAAAAGTGGTAAGTACAAACTTCACAATTACTCTGGTTAATCATACAGGAAGAAGGAGCGGGACTAAAACCTATTTTATACTTCTCTGCTAGCAAGTTTACTCCCACACTAAAAAAATTCCAGCCACAGATAAGTTTTTCGTTTCTAGTTCTCTGTTGATTTTTCCGTGTTGCAAAGCAATTCCCTACCAGGAAAGGAGATGGTGCTGACTTTTCATGGTGGGTCTGTCTACCATTGCAGTGTTTGGGTTTATTTTCTTATCTTGGGAATGCATGCCCCCTCAAGGAGCAGTGACCGACAGAAAGTATGTTTTGATTGAGCTGGAAAACTTTTTACAATAAGTGCAGCTCATATATCCTCTAGAAACAGATGGAAACAAACGCAGCATTCTCTTCTGTTGTTTATTCATTCCTCCTTGTGTTCAAAATCTGCAAAAGAACAGATTAATTCAATTCAATTCAATTCAATTCAGTTTATTTATGTAGCGCCATTTCACAACAGATGTCATCTCAAGGCACTTTACAAAAAGAGTTATTACAATACAATGTTTAGTGTAGAAATTACAGAACCACAGAAGATTGCGTCGTGGAATTCTCAGCAATCCCTCATACTGAGCAAGCATGCAGCGACAGTGGGAAGGAAAAACTCCCTTTTAACAGGAAGAAACCTCCGGCAGAACCAGGCTCAGCACAAGCAGTTATCTGCCGCGACCGTCTGTGGCTTGGAGAATACATAACAGAGACACAGAAAGAGCAATTAGATAAACTGTCTTTCAAGATAAAGCATGTAGTGCCCAAACAGTGCATTGAGTAATGATTACACCAACTATAGAACACTTCATTAAAAACACATGGTATGAATCAGGGGTTTGAAAATTGGACTCTACTCCTCCGTCCTTGTGTAAGTGATGTAGAGACCTTGCATCAATGGATAATGGCGCTGCAACTATCCGTTTTGACATAGACAGAGAAATATAAACTAGACTTGAGCGTATGGCATTGTAGCACGTAAGTAAACGATAATCATCTGCCTTTAGCCTATTATTGTTTTATTGGTGGGCAGTATTGGTCAAGTTACTTGGAAATAGTAATTAATTAATAATTACTGATTACTTCCCCAAAAAAGTAAAGGGTTTTGTTCTTATGTATCTGCATATACCTGCATTTAACATAAATCATTTTTTGGTGTTTACACTCACTTCTTATAGTAAATCCAAGTGAAATATTAATGAAATAAAAAAATAAATTAATAAAATCCAAGTCTATTCCATTTCACATTTGTTTAGAAGTTGGTGATGTGCAAATAAGAGTAATGATTAGGGATGCACCGATACGATACTGGTATTGGATATCGGCCCTGATACGTCCGATTTACATGTATCGGTATTAGTTAAAGTGAACTGATACCATGAACCGACACTTAAAATGTGGTAAATCTGCAGTAAATTTACAAAAACTGATTCATTTTTCACTTACAATTTTAGTTTTATGGTGATTTTATATTTTATATCTGTTAATTTGTCTTAGTTATGTTTAGTGAGTAAAGTCTGGTACCTTTAGTCCCTTCAACATTGGTATAAGCTGAAAGTTATAAAGTCAATTAATTCAGCCATAGTATTGGATCGGTATCGACAGATATACAAAACCCAGTTATCGGTGCCGATATTAGGACTGAAAAAGTCTGATCGGTGCACCCCTAGTAATGACATGACAACCAAAACCCAAATTTCAGTTTCATGCTAGATTTACGCCCAGTCTCAGTCTATGGCAAACCAAAAATATGATATACTGTTTTCAGTTATTTTTTCACTTTATGATCTATGATTATTTGTATCAAACAAAAAACTGTAAATAAATCCAACAGCCTCCAAAACAGTCAAAGAAATGTTTGTTAACATATAAACCTCTCTTCTGCCCATTCCATCACATTTTAAGGACACTACATCAATAAATCAAGACTTTGTTCTCTTATATTTCTGCATACTATTCCATATAAAATAAAGTAAAATATTTTTGTGGCATGTACATTCACTTTTGAAAGTAAATCCAAGTACAACATTTACTAACAAGAAAAATAAAAATTAAATAAAATTAAAGTTTCTCCCATATAACAACATTTCTTTAGAAGTTGCTGAAGTGCAAAGAGGAATAATGATAACTGCTGAAACAAAAAATTCAGTTCCATGCTACATTTAGGCCCAGTACGGAGCCCGGCACGGGACAGGTACAGAAATAATTATTGTGACGCAAGAATCCGTTCCCTCGGTTTACTAAAACGTGCACACGAGTTCATGAATCTGTGTGACAGTGCCGGGGATCCTTTCCAATTGATAATGGGCCCTGGCTGTTCATTATTTGTGTTGCTCCTTTGGCAGAGTGGTTAACACCCACACTTAGCACCTGGGAATCATTGGATTGAATCCTGCCCTTGGAGCCTGCCATATTTAAAAAGACTTTATTGATCCCAGAGGGAATTTATGTATATTGTTTTGGGTCCCTGTGTAGCTGAGTAAAAACTGTGCATTTCCAGCTACTTATTTTTTTGAACCTTCTCAAAACAATTTCTGTTAAAGTTAGAAATATTTCCCATATTTCATTATTGTATCCTTCATTTTATTGTAACTTGCTTCTGTTTTTTTTGTTATTTTTCTTTCTGGTTCTGAGAATATTTTATTTAGCTAGTGGGACAAAATTAGGTGTGAGACGGGGCACGTTTGGGTGACTCACACGCAGCAGCTCGGCAGAAGCTGCCTGACCATGCTGCTGGTAAGACATGTGCTACTGCTCTCCTGCAGTTATGCTAATAAATATAGTTTCTACCACTTTATGTTGTTAAAAAACATAATGTATACAGTTCTAATGATGGTTTAAGGATTTATTTAAGGAAAAAAGCCGAAATGCTGCCACCTTTGTGAGACTTTTTCTGGGACTTTCCCCTCTTTAAAAAAAAAGTGTTGTTTTTGCTCTGCTGCAGGGAGCTGTGAATCTGCACATCGTGATGTGAACCTGATTGTGTCCTATGCCACTGTTTTATAGTGTTTGGCTGTGCTGCTGAATAAACCTGAGCAGATCCTGATACCTGGTGTGTGAACCTGAATCTAGCCATAACACAACCGTTACACCTGCAAGGAAGAAGTCTATAAACGTAGGTGTCATATTTATAAGTAACATTTTTGTAGCCACCTATGCAGCCTGGCAGGGTCCATGCACAAATTGCATGGCTGAAAAACGGCCTAGAAATGGGCCACAAATGATAAAGTGCATTAAAGAGATATGGGTTGGTTAACTCATCTCAACACGGTTACTTGTTGATAAAGTGCCCACTTTGAAAGCAAGTCTTTATTGGACGTAACATAAATCGCAGCTAAGAATGCTATAACATTCGCACATAAAGAAACTGTTTAAGTTTGTAAACTGATTATATGAAAACAGCAATTTGGGCATAAGTGGAGGCTAGACCTGCGCTGTTCAAAAATTCTACATCTGTTTTTTAAGTGGTGAGGACAAAACTATAATTCATAAATAATGCTGGGGAAATGTCCCTGGTTTTAACAACGGTTATGTTCATAGCCTACTTTCCTGCAGGAACCCCAGAAAATAATTGTGTGATAAAACCCAAACTGATGACTTAAACGGGATTTCAACCACAAAGTTCTTGATGCTAGGCCTGTATGATAACCACTCTGCCAAAGAAGCACTTTGCTTCCTAACGACAAACAGGCAATATTATCTATCTGACAGGACCCGCCAGACGGTCATACAGTTTGATAAACCAAGGGCACGGATTTGTAATCCGTTCGCAAGGATTAGTAAACCGAGGGAACAGATTCTTACGTCTCAAAAATGATTTCTGCAACTGTCCCCTGCCAGGCTCCGTAGCCCAGTCTAATGTTAGAGCTAACCTAAAACTTACCAGCTGTGTTGTTTTCTTTTGGAATGAAGCAGTGGTTATACCGCATCAGCCTTCTATTAGATAGTTGGTTTCTTTTCGGGGAAAGCACCAATCCACCCAAACTAAACAGACTTTCCACTGGTGCACTGGATGGAGTTGGAGTGTTGTATTTCATGTACATATTTTTGATAGTTGGAAACTGATTCAGAATCTCAAGCTCATGCCCTGACCTTATATAGTCATTTACTTCATTTTCTGCTGAGAAGGAGCTGGATCTAAAAGTCAAAAAAGTCCATCTCATCTGGGCTGGCTGAAGGTTGGAAGTCGTGGGGCACGTTTAGCAGTTGCAGGAGCTTTACGACACTCTATGATCAAAAGCTCTTTCACGTGCACTCAGCTACACTCTCTCAGCCAAGGCAGCTTAAACTTGGGAAGAGTGGCCGCTGCAAAAAGTCCTTCTCGGCTCTCCAGAACTGCATTAAAACGAGTCTTGGTGGCCTGTAACATACAAAATGATGCAACTAAGAATTTATGCATTTTCATTTTATAAATCCATCCATCCATCCATCCATCTTCTTAACCGCTTATCCAATTCAGGGTCACGGGGCAGCTGGAGCCTATCCCAGCAATTATCAGGTGTTAGGCAGGGTACACTCTGAACAGGACGCCAGTCTGTTGCAGGGCCAACACAGAGAGACAGACAACCATTCACACTCACATTCATTCCTAGGGACAATTCAGAGTGATCAATTCACCTATCATGCATGTTTTTGTTTTTTGTTTTTTTAAATTATTGTGTTATCAGTATTGTATGAGATTCATTTATGTTAGATTAATCTGTCCACTTTATTTTGATCTGTTGATATGATTCATGTTCAACATTAATAATCATTTTTAAGTTAGGTTTTTTATTCTATCATTTTAAAATTTTACAATTTTTAAAAACTACTTAAAACAAAGTGAAACATTCATATTCCATATTGGGTGTTGTACATAAATGAATAAATGAAGAGATTAATTAATCCACCCAAAGCAAATATTAAATAATATTCTTACCTTGACAATGACATCTGGAAGGGTGTCTGTCATTTTAAAGAGGTCGTCTTTAAAGTGTTTGAGTGTTGGTAGTAGAGCTCCATAAGTACACTCCAGAGCTACTGTCAGGGGCTTCATCACACTGCTGTATTTTTTCAAGAACTGATACTCCCTTTCAGTAAAACAGTGTTGGGTAAGTTACAGAGAAATTGTAATATATTTCACATTACTAGTTACAATATCAAAAATGTAATATGTTTGCATTACATATTACTGCCTTAAAAATGTAACTGAGTTACACTACTTTAAGTTACTTTTGGCTAAATATTTTAAATATTTAACACAACTTCTAAGCACCGTAACTTATCAGTTTACATTTTACACAAGTGTCACACCACACATACTGTATTTTTAGGACAATTTTATTAAAATTATGTCTCAAGATCCTTTGCATGCCTTCTATTCCGTGGAAATGTTTGTTAAATCTAATCAATCACAAAGATGGCTGACAAAGATGAGACTCTGATGTCTGAAGTCTTACAGCAGATGGTAGGAAAACAGTAACAAATTAAGTAAGAAATTGTAACTAGTAATATATATTGCTGTATATTTTGTAAGTAATGCATTACACTACTAATCAAATCAAATCAAACTTTATTTATAAAGCGCTTTTCAAACAAAGAAAGTTACTCAAAGTGCTTCAAAGATTTAAAATAACCCCACAACCCCCCCCTTCAAAAAATAAAATCATCAGTGCAAATACAACCCCCTCCCAACCCAACCCATCAGCCATACTCACTCACACACACATACTTAGAAGCTACAAAAAGCGGGCTGAGTACAGATGAGCCAGGAAACGCCATCATGGAGCCATCTGCATAAGCAGCAGCAGATCAACAGCAGCAGCCAAGGCTCCGACCCAGGGCGCCCAGAGGAGGGAGGGCTGGTACCCCCACCTCCACCCAAGCGCTACCTGGGGGGCACCCAGGCAGCCACAGCCGACCACCGCCCCCGATGCAGGGGGCTCCCCAGAGAGGAAACACTGGCAAGAAAGATTAAAATACATTAAAATATAAAGTTAATAAAATATAAAGTATATAAAGTATAAAACAATAAGTGTAAAACAAATAATAAAAATGCAAAGCAGATTAATAAATAAACAGTTAAAAGCTGAACTAAAAATTAAATCAGGTAAAACATGCTGAGCGATTAAAAATATATTAATAAATAATAATTAGTTAAAGGCTAAGCTAAAAAGGTGAGTCTTGAGTCTGCTCTTAAAAACATTAATGTTCTCTGCGGCCCTGAGGTCCTCTGGCAGCCTGTTCCAGAGGTGAGGGCCATAATAATGGAAAGACGCCTCACCATGAGTCTGTGTCCTGACTTTGGGGATGATAAGGAGACGGCTGCCAGAGGAGCGCAGAGACCGCGAGGGTTCATACGGTAAAAGCATTTCTGACAGATACGAAGGCCCAAGACCATTAAGACACTTAAAGACCATTAAAAGAACCTTAAAATCGATCCTAAAACATACGGGGAGCCAATGCAGTGATTCTAAGACCGGTGTAATGTGCTCCCGCCTCCTAGTCTTCATCAGGACACGAGCTGCTGAATTCTGTAAAAGCTGTAAACCTGAGGTAGTCTTTTTGGGAAGACCAGAAAGCAGGGCATTACAATAATCAATTCTACTGGTGATAAAAGCATGCATTAGCGTCTCCGTATTGGCCCGAGAGAGAATGGGGCGGACTCTGGCAATGTTCTTTAGGTGATAAAAACCTATTTTGGTGATGTTTTTAATGTGAGGGATAAAAGTCAGCTCAGAGTCAAAAATCACACCCAGGTTTTTCACTTGTAAAGAATAATTAAAAGACAATGATTGTAGTTTTGGAAAAAGTTTTTCTCTCTAAGTTACTGAAAAAAGTAATATATTCCTGTAACTCATTACTTTTGTAATGCATTACTCCCAACACTGTCAGTAAAGCACTTGATTCCCAGTTTTACACACTATGCATTAAATTGAAGGGTATAGTGAGGATTCTTGAAATTCCACCTTGTGGATGTGTGTACGATTAGCTTCCTGCGGCTGACTTCCTCTACCTGTTAAGCGGCTAATTTTGATCGACTTGCTTTAGTCCAAGGAACAGAGCATTTTGCAATGCTGCTCCTGTACACAGCCTAGTTTCTGCACTGGAGTTTAGATGTTTCTCCACATCATTTGTTAATATCAGGTTAATGGTGTGAGATGCAAATCTGTAGTGTGGAGGCAGCCTAAACTGACCATCAGTATATGGGGCTGAAAAAGCTTTTATGACATCTTTAAAAAATGGTTCCTCTTCACCCTTTTCTTCAGACTCTAAATCACAGGACTGATGCACTCTGAATGTTTTGGCAAAATTGGATGAATTATCTGTTACTGTGACAACAACTTTGCCATGCAGCCCGTATGTAGAATGGATTTCTTTAATCTCTGCTCCAATCACATTATATGTGTGGCTGCCTTTAAGCCTCTTAATTAAATTAAATTCACTTTTATTTATATAGCGCCAGTTCACAACAAATGTAATCTCAAGGCACTTTAGAACAAAAGTCATCTTAATACAATTATACAAACATTCTAATCAGTTAAAAGTTTTCAATGTAAGGAATCCCAGCAGATTGTGATGAGTCATTGACATGAGGTTGTGCCCGGATCATGCAGACTCCAACCACAGCAA
This sequence comes from Apricaphanius iberus, assembly GCA_028564705.1. Lineage (NCBI taxonomy): Eukaryota > Metazoa > Chordata > Actinopteri > Cyprinodontiformes > Aphaniidae > Apricaphanius > Apricaphanius iberus. The sequence goes on along the minus strand of JAPXFQ010000835.1, from coordinate 242,742 downwards.
TTCCTCAGTAATCCCTCATACTGAGCAAGCATGTAGAGACAGTGGAGAGGAAAAACTCCCCTTTAACAGGAAGAAACCTCTGGCAGAACCAGAACCAGAAGCTGGGTCAGTACAAGCGGTCATCTGCCGCGACCGTCTGGGGGTCTGAGAAGACAGAAAAGAGACAGCATGGAGGATGCTCGGTGACTTTGAGCATCATCTGGACCAACGCTCCCCATCCAGCAGGGGGCATTATAGCTGAGTGTACCAGACCAGGTGGAGCTTCTATGGGGAGAAAAATACTGAGAGAAAACTGGGTTTACAATCACAATAACAGCAGAAAAAATGTATCTGGAGAGTAGTAGAAGAAAAAAGTAGAAGAGAGAAGAAAAGTGGTCAGTCTGTCCTCCAACAGTCTAAACCTATAGCAGCATAACTACAAAAATAACTCAGGATAACCTAAACCACTCTAACTATAAGCTTTATCAAAAAGGAAGGTTTTAAGCCTAGTCTTAAAAACAGACAGAGTATCTGCCTCATGGACTAAAACTGGGAGCTGGTTCCACAGGAGAGGAGCCTGATAACTAAAAGATCTGCCTCCTATTCTACTTTTAGAAATCCTAGGAACTACCAGTAGACCTGCATTCTGAGAACAAAATTCTCTGTTAGGAACAGATGGAACAATCAGATCTCTGATGTACGATGGAGCTGATTATTAAGGGCTTTATACGTAAGGAGGAGGATCTTAAACTCTCTAGACTTGCTTATGAGTAATGTTGGGATTGAAAGATTATTCTCTGTTTTTCGTTTTTTTTGCAGGATGAACTCCCATCTCCAATGTGAAACTGCTGACTACTGATCTGTGGAACCCAACTCTTCTTCAGTGGGACCTTTATAGAAGTAAACCCAGAAACAGAGAGAAAAAACACAAAGACACCAGAATTCTGATTCAGATAAAGTCAGGACAGAGGACTGTCGTGACTGACTTCTAAACAGGGCATCACATTTTTATTTGCAGCCCAACAACACAGAATCATAGTTGAACACACCCAGTATTTTTTCACAGCACCACATACACATACATTGTCAGCAAAAGAATCACATATTTTCCCACACTTTGCTTCTCCGGGACCTTGAACACTTCATTCTGAGTTATGTTTCTCATTATCCCAGCACAGCCGTTCGTAGCTCCCTTTCACTCCCTGTTCCACTCCCAAACTCAGTTTTAATACACTCAACATTGTTCTCCTTTACGAGCACACACACACATTAATTATTATTGACTACACTGTACAATAATATGGGATTAAGAATACAATACCTCACAGAGATGTTCTCAGGAAGCCTGCAGATGTTTTTTTGTGACAGTAACTGTGGAAGCCAGAAATCAGAGACCAGCTTTAAATACTGAGTTCCCCCTGATTACAGGTTCACAACAGTTTTACTTGAGTACATGACCCCAATGACTCATATGTATATATTCTTACTACTTCAGTAACTGATCATATTATTGCTTTCTTTCAATTGCTAATGATTTCTTGTCTGCCTATTTTTAATTTTCATGCTAATTATTATTTTGATCACATGCTAAATGCATTGTTTTATTGTCTATACTTTCTTGTATTTTAATATTCCTAGTTGATTATAAATGTTTGTTTAAGCCTTCTTTTAAGGATTGTTTGATTTAATTTTCACATATTTTGTAATCATGTAAAGCACCTTGAATTGCCTTGTGTTGAAGGTGTGCTATACAAAAAAAGTTGCCTTGCCATACTGATCAGCTAGAATATACCATTTGAGGCCCACGATGTAGTAGCTGATAAATATGGCAGGTTTGTTACAGTGAGTGCGAAACTGTACAGCACCTTAGATGTCCTGGTGAACATTTACACTCCTAACACAGATGATGAGCATTTCTTCAAACAACTATTTTCTTCTCTGCCCATCTTAATAAATATTTTCTGGTCTTAGGGGACGGGGCGATTTAAATTGTTGGTTAGACCCGGTTATGGAGCGCTTTTCTGTTAAAAGTACAGTCATAAAGTTTAGGGCTCCTCTGAGGGAGCCCTCTGCCTCGGGGGCGGTTTTCGGCTGTGGTGGCCTGGGTCTCTCTGGGTGGTGCTCAGGTGGAGGTGGGGGTCTCCACCCTCCCTCCTCTGGGCGCCCTGTGTTGGTGCCCTGCCATGGATCTGCTGCAGTCAGGGCAGACGGGTCTCCTGGTGGAGCTTTCCTTAAGTACCCGACTCATCTGAGCTCAACCCAGTGTCTACCTATGGTCTTACCCGTTTTGGGAAGGTGTCTTTGTCTGGATGTGTTTGTGTGTGGATGTGTGCCAGTGTGTGTCTGTGTGTTATTGGGAAATGGGGTTTGGGAATGGGGAATAATTGTCATTTTGTTTTTTACAATTGTGGGGAAGGGATGGGAATGTGGGTTATTTGGGGCCATTTCTGTAAAGCACTTTGAGTGCTTTGAGTGCTAAAGTTTGATTTTATTTGATAAGTAGATTTGCATCAGTCATTCAAACCTTTGTCTGTATATGGACTGTGTGATGTGTGGTATGTCTTAAACCCTGATAAGAGGTAGTAGGTTTACACAAGACTTATTCAATAATTAGCTTAGTTCCAACCTTACCGATTGTTTCTTACAAGGATCCCTCCCTCAGTCATCTCTGTCCTTCACACAGATGTAAAAATTTTAGCCAAGATTCTTGCCCGTAGGCTTTAAACCGTTTACCACTAATAATCTCAAAAGATCAAACAGGTTTCATTAAATGCCGATACTCATATTTTAATATATGAAGGCTGCGCAATATTGTTTTTTCCAGCCCCTCAGACTCGGCTGAGTGTGTCGTCTCCCTTAACGTCGAAAAACCCTTTGACCGGGTTGAGTTTGACTATCTTTTTGAAGTCCTTTTTAGATTTTGTCTTTTTTTTCTCCTTTCTGTTTTGATACTTGTTTAGTGTGTTTGAATATACCATGCCTGACTCCTTTGTACTCAGCTTGATCTTGTTTAATTGCTTCTATGAAGGAATACACCTTAATAAAAAGACAGTGATAAAAAAAAGGTTTGTTCTTTTTTAATATATTGCAAAAAAGAACAAAGCCATAAGTGGGCATGGACTATGAGGCGCAGATGCAGAATCATTCAAGGATTAGGCTGATATACAGTTTATTATAACATATCGGTGTATGAATGCGAGTGTGAATGGGTGAATGTGGCTTCAATGTAAAGCGCTTTGAGTGGTCTAGAAGACTAGAAAAGCGCTATATAAGTTCAATCCATTTACCATTTACCATCTTATAACATATATTCAAAAACCATTACCAGCTGTTAGGGCTGCACGGTAATGACCAAAATAATACTGTAATCACGATTATTTTGATCAATATTGAAATCACAATTATTAATCACGATCATTCATCCAGTCCTGTAAAATATCTATTTTTATAAATAATACAACAACAAAAAATACTGCATAGCAAACAATCGTGTAATAGGCATGATATCAGATGTACTGCTCCACCATTTTGCATGTCCTTTGGCTCGTATTGACTCTTCTGTTGAACAGATGTTTACGTTACGTTCGCCTGTGGTCTCGCCATCCTCCAGCCGTTATTTTGTCTGGTATGACAAAGGGGCAAACGCCACTTGCAAAACGTAAAGCCAACCAGGAAGTGACAAAAATTGAAGTTCCTCCCTCATCCACTGGGGGCTGGCTCCAAAAAGGAGCCATTTCCCATGGACTCCCATGTTAAAAAGGCCAAATTTACAGCAAAAATAAACATGTTTACAGCCTGGTTCAAAAAACCATTTTAGGTTAGATAGTTTTGGTCTACCATCATGACAACTCTGAGGGGGGTGAATTTTTTTCTAACTTCTCCATTTATTTGTAATTTAATATTGAAATTATGAATAATTAGGGGCGTGTCCTTTTGATTGACAGTTCCGTCTAGACTAATGCTGGTGACTAATGATGACTAACTGTAGCTAATGGGGGCTAACTGTAGCTAATAGCTTGCTACGTAGTCTGCTGTCCCCCTCTGCTTGCGGGTAAGCTCTTCACAGCCTGGGACTAACGTAAAAACTTCAGTCATTTGGTGTTTCTGAACTCCACTATCAGTTGCCTCTGCAGTTTTTATTCGGTTTTGGATGTTAATCTGCAATTACTGGGTAAAAAGTCGGGTAAAAGTCTCTGGCTGAAACAGGCTGCATCCTACGTTAGCTTCAGTTAGCTCCCGACTAGCTTCTGACTAGCTTCTAGCTATGTCGGCTCGGAGCGTTAACCCTCCGCCCCCAGCCTCACATCGCCACTCTCAGCTCCACCTCTTTGCCCATTTATGGAGTTTCTGAGAGTGACGAGGCGAGTGCCGCGGACAAGATGGCGGCGGTGGGAACCGCCCAGTTGGCCTCATTTTTGCTCTTCAGAAACCCCAGGGTGACGTCAACGAGTGTTTGTCTATTTATATATACAGTCTATGGGTATGACTTAACAACTTAAATGTTTAATCAGTCAAAAAACAATTTCAGTAATCAGTAGCATTGCTTCACGTATATTTATCCGCGGGAACTGCGGCGTCAATAGTTGACAGTTCGTCTGTAGCCTTTTTTAGCTAGGTCCTTTTTCTTCTATGATTTCGGGGCGTCCGTTGCATTGTGGGATAGCGTAGCATCCACCGGCTGCTTACTGTGGCGGTAGTACACTTTCGGGAACTTTCTGCTTACTAGTCAGATCCATAATGGAGATTTGGATCTACTACATTGCGCAAATACTCCTTTTCACCTGCTACGTAGCAAGCGTAGTGCAGCCATTATGAGTGCTGAGTGGCGTGTGCGCAGTTTTTATTTGGTCGGCTTAATGAAGCTTTAGCCATTCGTTTGCCCCCTGGTGGCTCGTAAACTTTTGATTGAGTCAGTGTGTGATAAAGAAGAAAGCAGAAGAGCTCGCGTTTTGAATGTAAATATCGTTGACGATGAGGTTCATTTAATTGTGGCTACCAAAATCGTGATCACGATCAAAATCCGTTTAGCGAATTGTGCAGCCCTACCAGCTGCAGTCTTTACAAATGGTTCCATTCTGTTGCAGCTTTGCAGTCCTTCGCTCTTGGAATTTCACACACTTGTACCGAATGACGAAAGATTAAGAAAATCGGCACAATTCATTTACTCTCGATTAAAATCAAGAAAATAGAAACTTAACTGTTGCTGTGAATTTTTAATGGCCCGGTTTCCACCGGCTTGTGAGAGAAAGATAGTATTACTATAAAATAATGTAACCCCAATTCCTAGAAATTCCTCTCGTCTACATGAAACATTCAGAAAAATCTGTGTTAATGTTTTGTTCCTCTTAACAAAATTCTGAATGTGTATCAGTTTGCAATCCAAGTCTTCCTTGTGATACAGTACAGACCAAAAGTTTGGACACACCTTCTCATTCAGTCCGTTGTCTTTATTTTCATGACTATTAACATTGTAGATTCTCACTGAAGGCATCAAAACTATGAATGAACACATATGGAATTATGTAATACTTTTACAAAAAATTGTGAAATAACCTGGCCTCCAAAGTCATCGGACCTGAACCCAATGGAGATGAATTGGGGATGAGCTGAACCGCAGAGTGAAGACAAAAGGGCCAACAAGTACTAAGCATCTGTTGGAACTCCTTCAAGACTGTTGGAAAACCATTTCTGTTGACTAACTCTGGAAGCTGAAGAGAATGCAAAGAAGTAATCAGAGCAAAGGGTGGCTACTTTGAGGAATCTAAAATATAACACATGTATTCAGTTATTCCTCCCTTTTTGTGCATACAGTAATTCCATACATTATGTGTTCATTCATAGTTTTGATGTCCTTAATTGAGAATCTACAATGTAGTCATGAAAATAAAGGAAACGCACTGAATGAGAAGGTGTGTCCAAACCTTTGGTCCGTACTGTATGTGATTCATTATTTTTTACATTTAATCCTCTATCACAGGAAACTCCCAGGCACTGATTAGCATCCACCCAATAGGTGGGTGCTCCCTGCCCCACTCTCTCACATCATGTGGTGTCACATACTGTGCAGCCTAAGATAAGCGTTCCCTGCCAGCTTTGCAGCTGCAGCAATGGTTTCTGTCATGCCCCTCCTACAGGACTTATTTTTTTCACACACACACACACACACACACCCCTTGTTATAGCAAACTAAAAATATTGAATTATTTATCAATACAAACCACTAGTACCAGCACTCTACATAGAAAATATACTGATTATCAAAATAGATTACTTAAATAACTGTAATAACTTCTAGTGGTTGCATATCCTTATATTGTTTTTTGTCTAAACAGTATTTCCAAGTTCAGTTTATGAACTCAGTTGGTAACATTTAATTAAGAAGGTTCAGTCTGTGTGTTGCTCAGAAGAGAAAAAGTTCAAACGATTCACTGGGATGTGCATTTTTAGACAAAAGCGTAATATTTAAAGCTTTTCAAACTGTTAACATTGGTTACTTATGAGCTTAATGAGCTTATGACTTCTCAAAAGGTAAGCTACATAACTTCTTCTATGTCACCTTGACTAGTTTTCTTTTCATTGTCTCAAACTTCTGTAGATCCCTATTAAATCATTTCAATTATTTTACAAATTATGTTTTATTGAAAAATTCCACTTTGTTGTTTTTATTTTTCTTAATTCCACTTTTTCTATTCTGACTATATTTATTAATCCAAAAAGTGTGTAATTATACTGACTGAAAACAATTAACCAAATCAATAACCATAGAGATCCACATGTACTGGCATCCACATCTATTTTCATAGATCTAAGTCATTTTTAAAGTACTAACACATCCTATGTACAAAGCAAAGCATCTCATGTTTTTCATTTTCTAGAAGAAAATCTCTAACCACCAAACCATGTCTAATAAAGAGACATGGAAACAAAAAATCATTGTGCTCACTTCCATAATATTCAGGAGCTTTGTTCATTTTTACTTCCTAATCAATCCCAGACTCCAGTGAAATAAATTCATGACATGTTGAAGTTTTTGTGTTCCTGCTGTGCTTCGTTTGAATTGCTTGCTTTCTTCCCCCTGAAGAGACAGAGAGCTTGCTTCTTCAGCTTGTTTCTGATAAGCCACTCTTCACTATCAGTGTATGTCACTGTGAGCTGACTTCTAGAAGGGTTGTTCTCATGATTCATAATCATCCCTGACTCTCACGCTAAGGTTTGAGTTAAGGGGAGTGTCTGTGTTTTAGCGAGTTTATTCCCCATGGCTGGTCAGTTCAGTCTGGCTGCACAGAGAGGAGAGCCGACCCCAGGTAACAACAGGTAGCCTTAAAAGAGCCGCAGCCCCCAGATCACTACAGGAACAGACTTTAAATCTGTATTCCATTTTGTTGGTTAAATTCCACCTTTCCCACACCATGGACTAGAGCAGACTGCTTCTTCTGCTTGGCTGAACAAGCAGCCTTTGGATAAGTTAAACACTGCTGCCACCTAGTGACTGGAAGCTGGATCATCGTTAAAGCATGAATAAAAGCCTCAGCTACTGGGGGGCCTACCGACAACCGGGGGCCTCTGAAGCTTGCCCTCCTCATCCGGGGGGCACTAGCTGCCCACACACACATACACACAGCCACTGCTCTGGGTAATATAGAATAGAATAAAATTAAACTTTTTTTGTCATTGCACGTGTCACAAGTACAAGGCAACAAAATGCATTTTGCATCCATCTAGAAGTCGTTTAGCAATAACAGATCTATTACAGAATATAGATCTATTATAGATATATCACAAATGTAAACAGTATGAAGATATGTTAACATGTTAAAATTGCATAATCGGTAGAGGATTCCATCTCCAGCCACCTCTGACCAACCTCCAGTAAGTCTTGTGTGTCCCCCATAGTGAATCTGCTTAAGCTTGGCTACTGTCAAAGTTCTGTGCTAGTTTTCCACTCAGGAGAGAGGGCTAAGTTCTCCATAGGCTGGAACAGGACCCCCCATGTGGACTTCTCTAGTCTAAGGCTACTGAAGGCCTGAGGTCTCTCACCCTGTCTTTTCCCACATCCTTTAGATGTAGAGAACTACAGAGAATGAAACACAAGCAACATTCTACATGTTCAAGATAGTTATATCCATATTTCAGTAACCTCATTAAACTCAGTTGTAATAACTGATTGACGAACTCCTACAGCCTAAATAATATCTAATTTAATCAATTTTAATGCTTGACCAAACCACCTGACCCCCCAATTATAGAAACATCTGAATGTCCCTACTGTCTATCCCTGTGTGTTTCTGTAAAGTGAGTTTCCATGTCTCTCCCCTTTATTAAGAGATTTATTCTAAACCATTTGGGGGCATGGGCATGGGCTGCTCGCTCAGGGCTCGCTGCCAAGGTGATTGTGCACATCTTTTCCTGGAGCATGGATATGAGTAGAACAGTCCACCACCTCTCTGGACACTGGTGGTCAAAGGTCAAATTCAGTCTGTCGATCATCACAGACATCTCAATATAGTTCCATACAGCAGTGTTTTCATCTGGCAGGGTCCAGTCTTGCATGGAGGAGTTATGTGTAAAGAAGGAGATGCTTTCTCCTTCTCAAATGTTTCTCCAACCTCTGGTAAAAAAAACAACTTTCAGCCATTCTGTTCTGTCCACCATCAACTGCTGCTCTCTCCTGCACGCTCAGAGAGAGGGGGGAAAACTAGTAGGACATGAACGCTCACCAAAACACTCCTCACACTTGAGTCATGCATTTAGATTAGATATGCCATATTCATCATGTCATAATCATTCAATATTCCCTAGATGCCTTTACTAATTGAATTAATAATATTACTAGTAATAATAATAATTGACATAGTCTAGAATTATTCCTATAAAACCAGTTTTTAAAAACCATCCTCACAGTCAACAAAGCTGGAGTAGCGAACTGTTGCAGAGTTCAGAAAGGCCCTGTCCCTTAGCATTGTACGAGGAAGAACCAGGAGCTTCTAGGCTTGAGTATGAGCAGCTTGATTTCAAACTTGCACAAATAGTCAGTAGCCCTGGCTATTTAGAGCCCCATAGATTAGAACAAGAACATTAAGCCAGACTCTAAAATCCACCGGTAGCCAGTGCAGAAGTCGAAGACCAGGGGGATATAAGTGGATTTAGTAAGAATTCTGGCTGTTATGTTCCAAATAACTTGCTGATGTGAAATGTATTATCTGTCCAGACTAGTAAAAAGGATATTACCGTAGTCTAAATGTAGTATTGATTATATCATAATATTGGTCAATCTCACTTTTTGAATCAAATATGGAAGCTACTACAAGAAATATAACGTTGTAAAATATAATACTTCCTATTTACGCACAGTCGAAAATACAATACATGCTAGTTTCTGGATGCAAAATCAGTAAAGCGACATATTTCCAGTAAAAGATCTTTTTCAAATCAAGGTCGAGAAATAATTTTTATCTGTGTATATCCTGTAAAATAAGATATCCCAGAATAGTTTCTTAAAAATACTATAGAAATGTGTCAGTCATTTGAACAGCTTTAAAACGAAAGGATCTAAACATCCATTTGCTCCTAGCCATAAACCCCATCTATAATTGTCACTTCACAACTTGTTTTACAGCGGTGCCCACCTGTCTGCTACTTCACTTGCCTCTGGTCCTCAAACCTTTGATGCTGCCGCTGACTATGATTTATCCTATTGTTTTGAATTAAGAAGTTACTCAGCGTATTTAGCTATATTATTTATATTTCCATATTAAACAGAGTAACTTCAAACATTCAGAGCAACCTACCCAACACTTACGGCAACTTACAGCTGTTGAACAGAACTTCAACTTCAGAAATCCTGAGCCTTCCTTTTTTTAGGTGCAGTGGAAAAAGAGGAATCTCAGCAAAAATATCAGTGTGAACTAAGAAGTCACATTTTATTGGTTTGTCAAAGAGCCTTCACATGTCATAGAATTCTTACCCACCCAGTGTTGTTTCTCCTTGTGGGCAAATGTAGCCGTTATACATGTAACCAGAGCCAACAGCCAAACCATGGACAAGACTTGTCAAGCAGACACATGGGTACAATCTCATAAATATTAAGAGAAAATGTTAGGTTTATTCAAAATCAAGTGTTACATTCTTCTGGCTCATGATCTATAAATTATTTTAGCTAGTAAACCTGACTCCATTGTAGTGATGTCTTCAAACATCCTCAGTAATTATTAGGTAAAAATAGTGATCATTGGGGCTGCACCATTAATTTATCTTGGGTCCAAAACAATCGTTTTCTTGTTTCTTTATCTGTCTCAATGCAGTAACAGTCTGATGATTGCTTGTGTGTGTGTGTGTGTGTGTGTGTGAGAGAGAAATAGACTGTGATATATTCCAATAGTTAGAAAACAGGCTAAATTGAGACTTCCAAGGTGTGTCAGGAAAGCAGCGCCCAGCCAGCCTTGTGTAGATGCCAGCTCTGTATGAACATATAAATCTTATACATATTTGGAAAAAATAAGTCTTGAGATTCCAAAGATGTATGTCAATCAAGGATACAATGATAACTGTAGAAACAGCAAGCACATTTGTCAAACTACTGATTCACGAGTGCCATCTTGAACTAAAACTGTCTTTTTAAATCCACAAGGGTCAAGGTAATGTCTTCCATTAGAAGACCTAGGCTACAACTCTGACATCCTAAATCCAACAAAAACCCAATGCTGAAAACGTTTGTAAATTCCTTCCTTTAAAGTATTTATCACAATGTTTTCATGTTAGTTTAACATATTCAGATTACCCGTAGCCGGAAGTGCTAGCTTTTGATTGACACCTTACTTAGTCCTCCTTCCTATGTGTGCCTTTCAGACCAATCGTAGCACAAACTAATGATGAATGACACATCAAATAGCCAACGGAATGCTGTAAACACAGATATTTCACACAAGACTTGATACTAGAGTCTAGTTTATACTTTTCCGCCTGCGTAGGTGCGGAGATACTCAACGTCAATCATTTCTATGATGCAAGGACTCGCCATCACTCCCGTATGCACAGAGTAGCAACTCTGAAGTAGGCGAGTAGAGCCCAATTTTTAAACAGTCCATCAAACTTAACAGAGAGCACACATCTGTGATTGGTCAGTCCAACATCAGCCCCACATCATTTCACCAGAATGGTGCTCTTTTTTTATGTAATCAGTCATCAATGCAGCTTTTGGGGAGTATATGCTTTATATTGTGTAGAAAAATAATAATCTTGATTAGCAGTATTCTTTGTTTGTAGTTGATTGCTTATTTTTAATTAGTGTAACAGGAAAGTAACTTGCTTGTAACCGTATGTGCTTTTGTAGAATATATTAGAAGTGTTAAATAGGAACTAACATTGCAGCTTTAAGAAAAGGTCATTTTAAACTAAATGGTTGATACAGTTCTGAGTTCAAGTTTTTTTTACCTGCTTACAAGGAGAAACAGACCAACTATGTCATCCAGGGCCCTCATTTATCAAACGTTGATAGAAACTGTCCTATATTCTGTCCTACGAATGAAATTTATAATGTTTGTACGAACTGCGAAAATTCTGATTTATGAAATGAGCTGTGGCCACTCATATGCACGCTCCTCTGCAATCATGTGTTGATAAATCCCACTTGTGCGTACCCAGGTCCTTATGCCTGTTCACTGTCATTTACATACAGAAACGTTCTTCCTTAAAATAATGGCCAAGAGAGCGAAAAAAATGAATTTCAGTGACACAGAGATCAAGGTGTGGCAAAAAAAAAGTATTCATGATGAACAGACTTTAATAAAAAAATTGAGTTAATATAAATTAATTTTACCACCGAAAGTTTTTGCCGTCAGCTCTTCCTCTGCTTAATTCCACCCAGCACGCAGCAGTTATATTTCTGCTGCAGAGCAGACATTAAAAAATGTGGCAAATAATTAAATTCGCTAATTTGACTTCTCTGAAAATCCTTAACATCTTTTAACATTTAAATAATTTAAAAATTAACATTGCTGTTTGGTTCTATCAGTTCAGGGGAAACCAATAAAAGAAAAGATAACTCTGCCTGCGCCAAGGTGACAGGCAGTAAATGCAGTCGAGACAGTTGTTCATGATGGAAATAAAAGAGAAAAATGGTTAGGTAATAAACTGAATACAATGAAACATCCCTCAGCACACAGCACACAGCTGGACCAGATCTAATACAAAGGGTGCTCCAATCGTAATATTTGACTCTTTTTGTGGCCATGCCTAATTGGAGACACGGCTTGTGCTGCCATCAGTATGCAAGGAAAAAATGACAATCTGTTCCACAGATGAGCAGGACTATTTAGTTGTAACTTTGCAGTTAGCAAACCTTTGAATTAAAGGTGTAACAGCAAAATTAAGCTGCAGTGACTGTGCACGGAGAGAGCCCATTGTGAGTGACAGGATCTCCATGCATGATCACCCCCAACATGAATTATGTATTTCTTGGCAAATTTTAAATATTTCCTTCAAGTTTATAGCTAATCTGTCTGTGTTAGAACAAAATAACGTAAAAGTTCTGGACAGACGCCAACATGATCTCCTTGGTGGAGGCGATAAACGGCTGAGAGAAAAATTAAGTCAAAGTAAAACTGCTTCAGTGTTGCAGTTCCTCTGTTCTAACAGTAGATGCTGTGCATACGGACAATCAGAACTGTCTTTATATTTAGGAACATTTCTATGCAAAAGTATAAATTAATAAATACCACAAAATCATAGGCGGCATTTTAACCGGGGACGCCGGGGACATGTCCCCAACAATATTTATGATTGATGGGTTTGTCCCCACCAAACTTGATGCAGACATTTGTACTGACCTAAAAGCCTCTTCTGCTCCCAGCAAAGTTTCTGTATCAGTATGTGAAGAGAATATTATTTAATTCACTTCACTTTCTCATGCAGTCATGTTTCTTTCTGCTCATATACCAGGCTACAGCATTCTTTGCAGCTATGCCATGTTTTAAAACACTGGTAGTCAGCTACAGGGCGGAGTCCTGTAATGTCACTGGTACCCGTTTCAAGATGGAAAAAATGCAATTATCCTATACAGTTCCTTTGCTATAACGCAGTCCACCCTTTGCTGTTTGGTGGATTTTTTAATTGCACAATTTAAATGGTTTCTTTACAGCGCATTGTGTTCTGCGTCCTAAATGATTGGATGCAGTTGTGAATCTCCTCCTGTCATGTCTCCTGCACTTGCCAAATTTATCATGTCTGGTTATAATGATATTCTCATCCAGAAAAAAAAGGCACTCACTAGGTTCCTCACTAGGACACGACACCTGTTCAGAGACCTTCAGTGGAGAAAGACGCACCTGATGTCGCAGGGGTGGAGAGGACGTACTGTGTATTAATACTTTTATGTTTAAATCTACTAAGGTGTGAGTATTAAAACTAGTGAGAAATGTTAGTAAATGTTAATGTATGTCTGGGAAAAGTGTAAAAAAAGTGTGTGACGAGGGGTTTTACAGCCTTAAAACATAACTAAAAACGTTGGAAAAAATCAAAAGGGAAATAACTTTATCCATTATTAAATGTAAATAATACTGCAGTGAATTATTACTCTTTCATTATTTGGATACTGCAGCTGGAATTTATATTGTGCAGAAACCAAACACTGTCCACAGTCCCTGGCTTTACATTCATGTTTCATTCCTGAATCGCTGGAAGCGCTGGATGGATAGTGACAGCATTTTGTCATCAGCGTAAATTTGGGATAAAGTCCCTCCTGCTCCGTCCACCAAAACAACATATGAACATTTTCCACTTTGGGACTGTTAAACAAAACATAATTTATGTCAATTTCAATTCAATTCAGTTTATTTATATAGCGCCATTTCACAACAGATGTCATCTCAAGGCACTTTACAAGAAGAGTTATTACAATATAATGTTTTATGTAGAAATTAGAGAACCACAGAAGATTGTGTCGTGTAATTCTCAGCAATCCCTCACACTGAGCAAGCACGAAGCGACAGTGGAAAGGAAAAACTCCCTTTTAACAGGAAGAAACCTCCGGCAGAACCAGAACCAGCACAAGCGGTCATCTGCCGAGACCGTCTGTGGTTTGGAGAATACAGAACAGAGACAGAACAGAGAGACAGAAAGGGCAACAGAACCAATGCAGAAGTTTGTTGCAGGATGTGGAGAACTTTCCATCACTGCAATCCCATCTTAGTCAAGGTCGTCAAGCAGGACGGGTCAGGAGCACCTACTGTAGGAAGAGACTAAGAGAAAGAAGGTTAGCGCTTGAACTGACAGCACATCATGCAGTTGGGGAGAAATAGGAGAGAAAGTAGGAACAGACCCTAATAATGTCCACCAACAGCCTAGCCTAAAGCAGCATAGCTACTAACATTAACCTGTCTCGTAGCTACTAGGAGACCTAGCTACTCACTCTTTACCTGGCTTACATTAATCTATCTCTACCTAGCTACTCTACCTCTTCATATCCCTTCCTAGCTTTTGACACTCTTCCTGGCTACTAACATTAACCTATCTCTTCCTAGCTACCTGTCTAACCTGTCTCTAACTACCTATTAACATATCTCTAACTGTAAGCTTTGTCAAAGAGGAAAGTTTTAAGCTTAGTTTTAAAGATAGACAAGTTGTCTGCTTCACGAACCAACCCTGGGAGCTGGTTCCATAGGAGGGGAGCCTGATAGCTGAAATATCTGCCACCCATTCTACTTTTAGAAATCCTAGGAACTACCAGTAAACCTGCAGTCTGAGAGCGAAGGTCTCTGTTAGGAACATATGGAACAATCAGTTCTGTTATGTATGATAGAGCTAGATTATTAAGAGCTTTATATGTCAGAAGGAGGATCTTGAATTCTATTCTAGATCTCACTGGGAACCAGTGAAGAGAAGCTAAAACAGGGGAAATGTGATCTCTTATTTTAATATTCATCAGAATCCTAGCAGCAGCATTTTGGACTAACTGAAGACTTTTAATTGTTTTCTGTGGACTACCTGATAATAAAGAGTTACAGTAATACAGTCTTGAGTAATAAAGGCATGGACTAGTTTTTCAGCATCACTCCTGGGCAGGATGGTTCTAATTTTTGTAATATTCCTAAAGTGAAAAAAGGAAATCCTAGAGACTTCTTTAATGTGAGATCTAAATGACATATCTTGGTCAAAAATAACACCGAGGTTCTTTGCTTTATTACTGGAGGCTAATTTAATGCCGTCTAGGTGAAGGGGTTGACTAAGTAGTTTCTTTTTCAGAGCTTCTGGTCCAAAGACGACAACTTCTGTTTTATCAGAATTCAGAAGCAAGAAGTTTAGAGTCATCCAAGTTTTTATGTCTTCCAGACATGCCTGTAGTCTACCTAACTGATTGGATTCATCAGGATTAATGGATAGATATAGCTGTGTATCATCTGCGTAACTATGGACATTTATCCCATGCTGCCTAATGATTTTACCAATAGGAAGCATATATATATAGTAAAAAGAATCGGCCCAAGGACTGAACCCTGTGAAACTCCGCAAGTAACTATTGAGGTTGAGGAAGATTTATTGTTTACCTGAACAAACTGAAATCTTTTTATGAGAATATTGTGATCAACAGTGTCAAAGGCAGCACTAAGATCTAACAGGACCAGAATGGTCACCAGTCCATTGTCTGAGGCTATGAGAATATCATTAGTAACCTTCACCAGAGCTGTTTCAGTGCTATGATGAGCTCTAAAGCCTGACTGAAACTTCTCAAACAGCTCATTATTGTTTAATTGCTCACACATCTGATGTGCAACTTTTTTCTCAAGAATTTTAGATAAGAAGGGAAGATTAGATATCGGTCTATAGTTAATTAAATCATTTTGATCAAGAGATGGTTTCTTAAGTAGAGGTTTAATTACAGCAATCTTAAACTCCTGTGGTACATATCCATTGACTAAGGATAGATTCATTATATCTAAAATTGGAACAGCGATCAGAGGGAAAACTTCTTTTAAGAGTTTAGTTGGGATTGGGTCTAAAACGCAAGTTGAAGGTTTAGATGAAGCTAATAATTTTAGTACATCACAAAGTTCGGCTGCATTAAAGCAGTTTAAGCATATATTAGGTTACACCATTTTTGATGCTGCCTCATTAACTAGGGAGGAAGCAAGCATATTGGGAAGGTTCCCAATTATTTTATTTTTTATAGAGTCTATTTTATTTATAAAGAATTCCATGAAGTCGTCACTACTAAGAGCTTGGGGAATGGTTGGCTCGATAGAGCTATGATCCTGTGTGAGTTTGGCAACTGTATTATAAAGAAACCTAGGATTATTTTTATTCTCCTCGATTAAAGATGAATAATATGCTGTTCTAGCTGTTCGAAGGCTCTTTTTATATAGCAATAGACTATTTTTCCACCCTAATTAGGAATCCTGTAAATGCGTGGAGCGCCATTTTCTCTCTAGTTTTCTAACGTTCTTCTTCAGGGTACGTAGCTCTAAATTAAACCAGGGAGCTAATCTTCTATGACTAGCCACCTTCCTTTTCAAGGGGGCAACTTTGTCTGTTGCCAGACGAAGGGAGGAATTAATGCTATGAACTAGAACGTCAAGTTGTGAGGGGTCACGAGTTAAATCACTATTTTCTGTTGTATTTTTATATACTGAGGAAATTAAAGTTGGAAGAGCTTCTTTAAAACTTGCTACAGCGTTGTATGATAACGTTCTGGTATAATGAAGTTTTCTTTCAGGTTTGATATGATCTGTTAGAGTAAGTTTAAAAGTGATGAGGAAATGATCAGACAGGATCATTGCTTGCATTAAATAAACTTCGTCCCGGTGCCGTGAAATTCAATATAGTTTTTTCCCCCACATGAAACAACTTTATGCGGATCACCCACAGGTAGCTGCCCTATTGCGGGACGGTTAGCTGTAAGTAAACTTTGAAGTTTCTCCACACAGAATGCTGTTTGGGTTGTAAAAGGGGCATGTTTTATTGTTTTTATTTTATTGTCTGCGGGTACAAGTTCATATGATATCCAACATTGTTCTTTGTGCTACGATGTGGATTTTAATAATTATTCCCAACCAAAAGCCTATTGGTAAAGTTTAAAAGGAAAACATTTAAACCTATGGCTTTTAACTTGTATTGATTTAATAAAGATGCGATTTTCACCACGTTAATACTCTGCAGTGCATTTTGTAATGAAACATGAAATGGATGAATACTTAGAGGCTAAATAAATACTTAATAACTGTCCCCAGCAATCCTCAAATGGCATTCAAGCTTATAATTATGTCCCCAGGAATTTTAAAAACAAACTGACGCCCTTGCACACAATGCGTAGAATTGTTCCTACACACAGAATACGCATAGAGCTGTGCATAAGTACATTTGATAGATAAATGAGGACATTTGGCCCTAAAAATAGATGGGGTGTTTTTAAAAAAACCCAAACAGATAGCTAATTACTGCTCTAATCTTTATAGGGATTTATATACGTCTAGTTTTTGCAGATTCAGCTAACCACAATTTTAACACACTTCCCAATAACAAAGAACTAACAGAAAGTGATTCTGACTTCTGTGATAGATCAGTAACTTTAAGTGAGATAACTAACACTTTAAGCCAGTTAAAAGCAAACAAATCACCAGGATCTGATGGACTCACATCAGAATTCTATAAAACATTTTCTGCAATTTTTTATTGTCAGTTTATACAGAAAGCATACAAAAAGAATATTTCCCCCAACACTACATCAAGCTTTCATTACGTTGGTCCCTAAGCTACATAAAGACCCATTACTGTAAAGCATCAGACACTATAGAGTAGAGGTCACAAATAGAGTTCAAACAGAGTTGCCCATTTAAAACCTTACTGAGCACTTCTGGTTTAGTAGTGTTCAAGTATCTGAGAAACCAACAGACCAATTGCTTTTAAGTTTGGCTGTACCACGTGACACCAACAAGCCAATAAGCACTCTGCATTCCAGCCACTCTGGGAAACTTTGAACCACTGAAGCGCAGAAAGGAGTGTGAGAGAAGTTTAAAAAATATTTAGCAACAAATTGCAAAAATAAATGGAAAGACACCGACTGGTGAGATGGATAAATGGAGCCACACAGACCACAAAAGCAGAAAATTTGGGCCAGAGGAGGAGACAAAACAGGCGGAGATAGGAGGAGAAACATTTGGAGAAAGGTAGACATATGTGTCGAAAGAAAGAGAGATATAGGCAGCGTTTATTAAACTAAAAGTGGCAGAAGACAGCAGAACTAGAGTTTATATGAGATGGAGAGGCAATAAACCCGTTTCTGGCATTTATTATAAGTGGCAATGTAAAATGCCATTATGAGGAAAAAAAAGTTTTGAACACACATACTCACTCAAGAAGTAAAATCAGACAAATTCTGTCATCATAAAGCCCAGCATGACCAGTCTAGCAGTCTTCCATTTGCTGATCTTTACCATTTTAGGAAATTTCTCCCCAATGAATTATATAGCTGAGTAAAAAACAAGAAAGAAAAAACCTAAAAATTTTCAGATTTATGTTGAAATGTAAATTTAAATCTTCAAAAGATTTAAATTCTTTCAGATAGTTTGAGATGGTAGAGTGCATATGTGAAAAAAGAAAATCAAGCCGTTCCTCCTTTCATGGATTTCTGAAGTTAATAAAAAGTGAACAGAGACAATTGCCATGTATTATTTTCTTATTGACATTGTCTTACTTTTATTCATTAAGTGGGAGATTATTACATTCAAAAGAAATCATCCATCCATCCATTTTCTGAACCGCTTATTCCTCAAGGGGTCGCGGGGGGGCTGGTGCCTATCTTCAGCTGTCAACGGGCGAGAGGCGGGGTACACCCTGGACAGGTCGCCAGTCCATCACAGAAAAGAAATCATATGCTCAAAACTTTGTTACAAGACAATAAATGTTGCCAAAAATATTTAAATTAGGCAGAATATTATTGATTTAACAGCCAAATCAATGAGTAAAAGTAATAAGCTACTTAAATATATATCCAGAAGACCCCTTTGACCGTAAACACACAATCTCTGTTTCACTACGCTAGGAAAACTGGTTAATTCTAAAATTTGTTCTGCTCTGCAAAAATCTTTGGTTTCAGCACAGTCTTGTGTTAGCTACTGGAACTCCTCCTGGCAAGATCTTAATTGGACAAATTTAACAAAAATATGGTCTTTACCAAATAGATTCTCTATAAGCAATGCAATGAAGGAAGTTTTCTCTAAGATAATACATAGATTTTATCCAGCTAAGTATTTTCTTCATAAAAGATTTCATCATAGCATCGATGTCTCCTGTTCCTTCTGTACTCTCTACCCAGAGACAACTATCCATCTTTTTTGGGACTGTTCAGTGACAAAAGTCTTTTTGAAATACATTTGTTTTTTTGTTTTTTTTAACGTGTCCTGTCTAGCAGTTTGCTACTCAGAATTGGTGTCTGAGTACCACTTACAAGCCCAACAGATTTACTTTCCCAAGCAGAGCATTAAAGCTTTGCTATAATACTCCACTTGATACATATGTATGAAAAATCTTCATTAGTGATTACTGGGGGTTTAATTTCTTGAAGTTATGGACACAAAGTTGTGATAATAAGGAAGAAAGAAAGAAGATGAAGAAGAGAAACAGGACTGCTAGAAGTGTGAACTGACGATACAAGATGAAATGGGAAAACAAAACAAACAAAAACCACCAATAGAACAGAACAACGTTAACAAAACGGATCTAGTAATATGAACTAAGAATTACACATTCACTACACACAAAAGTAGATTAATGAACACAACACTAATGTTGCTGGTAAGCTCCTGGTACCAACTATCTATTGACGATAACCTCAGCTCAAGATTATGTCCGTCCACACCAATCTCCCCACACCTATGTGTGTGTGCGAGCTTGCAGGTGTGAATTAGGTTTCCCCATTTAAGTGATTGATACCTGGTGTAAGGAACCGTCAATCCGTCCTACAGGAATCGATGCAGACATGAAGGAGGTCGAAGACGTATACGTCTAGAGCCCCCCAGAGTGCATGGGCCACAAGCGGACCAGCGCAGGTTCAACCGCCCACCAAGAGAGGTACAGATGGAAGCACCAGAGGAACACCAAGCAGATACAATGCTGGGGCCCGGGAGATTGCAGGAATGAGCCCATGGGCTCGGCCGGAAACCGGCTACGCCAGGGCGTGCCCGGAACAGGACCCACAGGCCATGGGGATCAGGGGCGCCCTGCCCCCCAGCAGGGCCCCGACCAGGGATCAGCCGTCAGGGGTTCCCTGCCGCCGCCACAAGACAGGAGGGACCCACAGCCGGCCGACGGACGCCACCGCCACCCCGGACCAATCCCCACTGCCAACAACCCATTCCCACCCCCCCACATAAGCACACACGCCAGGGAGCCACAGTAAAAGCCGCAGCGGATGTACGGGGAAAAAGATGTACCAGGCCAGAGGGCAGCGAAACACCCAACCTGACAAGTAAACATACATACCCTCCCGGGCTCCAACATTACTACTGTAACGGCCTACTCACTGGCTCTCTAAACGAGCTGTTAGACAGCTGCAGTACATCCAGAACGCTGCTGCTCGAGTCCTGACAAGAACCAGGAAATACGACCATATTAGTCCAGTGCTCCGGTCTCTGCACTGTCTTCCTGTCGCTCAGAGAACAGAATTTAAAACAGCTCTGCTTGTGTACAAGTCTTTTCATGGTTTGGCACCAAAGTACATCTCTGACATGTTAGGGACATATGAACCATCTCGGGCCCTGAGAACTTCAGGGAGGGGTCTCCTGGTGGTTCCCAGAGTCAACAATAAATACGGTGAGGCTGCATTTCAGTTTCAGGCAGCTAAAATCTGGAACAGTCTTCATGAGGATGTGAGACAAGCCTCAACTCTAACAATATCTAAATCCAGGCTGAAAACAGTTCTTTTTACCCGTGCTTATGACAATTGAATGTATTTTATCTGCACTCTTGCTTTTATTGTAATTAATCATTTTTTAAGTTGATGTTTTTTTCTTTTTATCTGTTTTCTTAATTTATGAAACTGTGAAGCACTTTGAATTGCCTTGTGTATGAATTTTGCTCTACAAATAAACTTGCCTTGCCTATTTCAAGAACTGTCTAAACAGATTTTTTTATATGTTAAAAATGCAATTTTTGGGATCACAACTTACAAGACAACGTACTCTGACAGTTTTTATTTTATTAATTTAATTATATTTCTGTCCAAGTTCTATATACACAAAAGTAATGTACTACGTAAGAAACCATTATTTGATCACTTCATTGTGGATCTAAAGACATATGTGAACACAATCTCCTCTTCCCACAACTAAAAGGCTTTAAAAAACGAAAACTATATATGATACATTCCAAATATGTTTATAATTGGTAATCATTTTTGTCTTCCTTTTTTCTTTTTTCCTTTTTTATACTAAGGTTCTGATTTATCAAGATTCCTGAAAATGTCCCCAAAATTGTGTGTGACGCTAAAAATTTGCACCATTCGGTTATCCTTAATTTGCAGGTGATTTACTGAGATTGCATAAGTAATTCACATCACACGCAAGCAGGAGTATTCAAATGAGGAGTTTGCGGCCGCTAATGTAAACTGCACCACGATTAGAGAAAGGAGGAATAATGTGCATGGATTCAATATGCGAGTTTGGCCAAAAAACAAAAAAAAAGGGTGTGGAGCTAAATACATATTAATTTCTATGGCTGTTATGGAATTTATTACTATTAGGCAAGAATGTTGTGAATTCTGTTTTTTGTTTGTCAGTAATAAACGTAATTCATGCGGTGTACATGTGCTGCTCTCTGCTCCATACACACATCATATTACAGAGTCAGACTGCTCCAGCATCTCCAGAATAAGGTTGCTAAAATGTCCGAGTTCTATTAATGTTGCTGAAATGCACTGCACTTCATCATGGCCTCTTTTGAGTGCCAAGTTGCAGTAAAAAAAAAAAAACATCTTGTAATCTGAAAAGTATGAATTTTGTTTTTAAAATGTCACATATATATGGCCAGTACATGTTTACCACATTTATTGCCACTACGGGGGAAACTAATGAGGATCCAGGATCACGGCTCACTGCGCTCAGGGTGTATGGAAAGCCAGGAGGGACAAAAACGCGTGAAATTCCGTGTGTCTTGAGCTGTTAGACATGTATACAACGCGCAAACAACACGTATTCAACACGTACTTTTCGCGTGAAGATATTCGACACAAAAACAACACATATACAACACGTCCAGGAGGTGAAAACAACACGTACTTCACGTGTTGGGTTATGTCGCTGCTGATTGGCTGACAAAACCTTGGCATGATCCATTACAAACACAAGGAAAGAGGGGAGCTCAGTAGATCACAGCTGCAGATAACCCCGTTTTTTCATCTGCTACAATCTCCTGAAGGTTATATTGAGAAGATACTTGGGGACAGATGCAGAAATAAGTTTTAAAAAGTACCCTTGGTTTCTAAACCTTGTGCAAAGAATACAAATTGCTATCCTCGGTTATATGAAAGCATGACCGTCTGGGGGACTGTCGGGTTGATAATGTCCCCTGGTTGTTTCACATGTTTAAGTTGCTGCTTTGGCAGAGTGGTTTGCACATCGGATTAACATGCCATGTCAGTTTGGTCGAGCGGCCGTGGAGACAAACATCCCAGAAGAAGGGTCAGGAGTCAAGAAGGCATTACTTTTAAGAGGATTTTATTTTGGTGCTCACTTGTGCTCCCACATGCCTTATCCTACCACCAACAATGACTGACTGACACAGAGAGATATATACCCTGGACAAAATTGACTAATTGGAACAAACCATCCTGCACAAGACTCAAGATTCAGACAAAATACAACAAAATATAAACAACAACAATACAATATCAATAAAGAAATAGGACAAATATTTACTATATTTTCAAACATTCAATAACCTTTTTCAAGCCTGAAATTTTATATATTAATCTACATTTTTTATTGACAAACAAAAATGGTTTCTCCAGCCCCTTTCACCTCCTGCCTTCCCAGGTGGAACTAATAAATTGATTGCAGGTCCCAGGACACAATTTCCCTGCGCACGACCAAAGACCAGGGAGAGGCAGAGGTGAGTGAATGGCTGCAGCAACAATCCTTCCTTTTCTGTCTACAATTAACTACCAATGACTTTAACATAACCATGATCTGTGTTCTGTTAAAGTATTGTGGGTGTCGGCCGCGGGCTGCCATGAGGCGGTACAGGCGGATGCTGTGCAAAGCAGGCACACACAAACAACTGTCTGCCCAACTCAACCAAACAAGCCACAAATAAAAATTCCAACTAATACTCAATAAATGTCTGTTTATTTTTCAGCCTCTTTTAACACAATATGTCAATTGAAAATTATACAAAAACAAAATGTCAATTAAAACACAATATACAAATATAATGTTGACTCTCTGTCACATCTCCTTCCCCCCTCTCCCAAGGGTACAGTACTCAGTCTTCATGTAGCCTTGAAAGAGAGTCTGCAACCAAATTGGACCTTCCTGATCGATACTGCACAGTAAAATCATAAGGCTGCAGAGACAGGTACCAACTGGTAAGACGGGTGTTTGTGTCCTTCGTTCACTTCAACCATTGCAGGGCACGGTGATCTGTCTCAAGAACAAAATGTCTTCCAAGCAAATAATATTTCAAAGAGTCCATAGCCCACTTCATGGCCAAACACTCCTTTTCAACTGTGGAGTATCGAGTCTCTCGATCCAGCAGCTTCCGGCTTAGGAACAAGATGGGTTGTCTCCCTTGGTGTGTGTCCTGCAGAAGGACCGCTCCAAGACCCACAGCTGAGGCATCGGTCTGCAGGATGAAGGGCTGAGTGAAGTCAGGACTGTGAAGAATAGACTCTGTTGAGATGGCATTCTTCAGGTCCCTGAAGGCTCTGTCACACTCCTCTGTCCATCTCACTTTATTTGGTGCTGATGATTTTGTTAGATCAGTTAAAACTGCAGCTCTGTCAGCAAACTTAGGAATAAATCTGCTGTACCATCCCACCAGTCCCATGAAAGCACGGACCTTCTTCTTCGTGGTAGTTACAGGGTAAGAGTGGATGGCCTCCACTTTCCCAACTCGAGGTCTGACCAAGCTTTGACCAACCACATGGCCAAGATACTCCACTTGGTGCTGAGCCAGAGAACACTTGGCTGGGTTGATGGTCAGTCCAGCTATTTTGATCAGATGAAGAACATGGCACAGATGGGAGTGATGCTCCTCCCACGTCTGGCTGAAAATGACCACATCATCCAGGTAGGCTGCTGCAAATTGTGGTACATCCCTCAACACTTGGTCCATGAGTCTCTGGAAGGTAGCTGGTGCCCCCTGGAGGTCAAATGGCATCACTCTGAACTGATACATGCCATATGGTGTTTTAAAATCAGTCAGTTCTTTAGTCTCAGGTGCAAGGGTCACCTGCCAATAACCTTTGCTCAGGTCCAGTGTGGTGATGAATTTAGAGTTACCAACTCTCTCCAACAGTTCATCAATACGGGGCATGGGATATAACAAAGGTTTAGACACAGAGTTAAGATATCTGAAGTCGATACAGAAGCGGAGCGACCCATCCTTCTTTGGCACCAAAACAATAGGGCTGCACCACTCACTGATTGATGGCTCTATGATACCAAGCTGTAGCATCACATCAATCTCCTTCTTGAGGTTTGGTATCAGACGTTCAGGGATCCTGTAGCTCTTTCGATGAGGCACTGCGGTCTCTTTGAGCCGAATTTTGTGCTGAGTCAGAGTGGTGAAACCAGGCGTCTCACTGAAGAGATCTGGTTGAAGAAGTGCTTTGACCTCTGCTTGCTGGTGTGGTTGGAGGTGTGACACATCAATGGAAACAGGTTTTGAGACTTCTTGAGGAAATAACTGTTCCTCTTCTTCCTCATCAGTCACAGCCCGGATGAAAAGGTGTGGTTGGTGAACTTGCTGGTGTAAGTGCTGGTTCATGAAACTCCTTCAACATATTTATATGAAAACACTGATATTTTTTAGTTTTCTCAGGCATATGAAGTTCATAGGTTACCTTACTCAGAGCTTTGGTGATCTGGTAAGGACCCTGCCATCTTGCCAAAAGTTTGCTGTCACTGGTTGGCAACAGAAGTAGAACTTGCTGACCGACCTGAAAAGTTCTGCTCCTCGCGTTTTTGTCATACCAGTTTTTCTGTCGCTCTTGTGCCATTCTCATGTGCTCCTGTGCCAATGCAGTCATCTGCTCCAGTCTGTCTCTCATTTGAAGAACATATGATATGACGTTGTCCTGGTCTGCTGATGGTTTCTCCCAGTGGTCTTTAAGAAGGTCAAGAGGTCCTCGCACCTGACGTCCATACAGGAGCTCAAAGGGAGAAAAACCTGTAGACGCCTGTGGTACCTCCTGGTAAGCAAACATCAGGTACGGTAGCCACTGGTCCCAGTCCGAACCTGTACTGGAGATAAACTTTCGCAGCATATTTTTTTAGAGTTTGATTGAACCTTTCAACCAAAACGTCCGTCTGAGGATGATATTGAGTGGTCTTAATGCCCTTAATTCCAAGTAAACTGTAAACCTGTCTCAATAACTGAGACATGAAATTTGTACCACAATCAGTGAGAATCTCCCTGGGTATTCCAACTCTTGAAAACAGCTGAATAAGGCAGGTTGCCACTTGTCTGGCTTTAACAGTTCGCAGAGGAAAAACCTCAGGATAACGGGTAGCGTAGTCACAAATAACCAGAATAAATGATGCACTTTTCTCGAGGGGGCCCACTACATCCATGCCTATCTTTGTAAATGGTGTATCAATAAGTGGCAATGGTTGGAGCTGGGCACGGGCTACACCCCTGGATGATGTTAATTGACACCTTTCACAAGAAGCACAGAAATCCTTTATCTGAGAATAAATGCCAGGCCAAACAAATCTAGTAGAAATCCTGTTGAGAGTCTTTTGAAAAGCTAGATGTCCTGCCCATGGAATAGAATGACCTAAGTTCATGACCTTTTTAGTTAGACTCTGTGGCAGTGCTAAAGCCTCACTCTTCCCCTCACGCCGATAAAGAATTCCCCTCTTAATGATATACTGAGCGTCAGCAAGGCAATCTAAAGTTCTTGTGGCTTTACCTTCTACTTCAATCACCTTATCAAACCACTCTTTGAGTTTTGGATCAGTTTTTTGTAGTGCAGCTATATCAGATGGCACTTGAAAATCTAAAGGCCGAGTTGGGCCTCCTGTGACTTCCTGCTCTTTTCTGTCAGTAGCCAAAAACTTTTCCCTTCTCTTCTGAGCTTTTGACTTGCGCTGTTTCACCGGCCCCCCATTCTATTGCCACCTGATAAAATGGAAGCTCTGTGAGGTGGTTTTTAGTTTTTTGAGCCCGAGTGGTAACCATATTACAGGTAGTGACAGAGAGAGAAGGCTTCAACTGCTGCTGCTGCTGATTTTCTGCCACCGATGTGTCAACATATTTGTTAGAACGTACTTTCTGGATAAGATCCAACAATATGGGAACATAATTTCCAAGAATAACTGGATACGGCAGAATTGGGACAAGGGCAGCTGACATAAGATATGTCTGGCCGTCAACAGTTACATATATTTTAGCTGTAGGGTAAACTTTCTCATCCCCATGAACACATCTTATGCAAGACTTAGTATCAGTCCAACGATCAGGAGGAACAATGCTGGAAAGTACAACCGACTGAAAACAACCTGAGTCCAAAACTGCTTCTTCACGTTGACCATTAATCAGCACTGGTACAGTTAGAACCTCCTCTCGAACAGTAGCTGGTTGTGAGGGTCTGGGTACAGTACATAAGAGGGAAGGCTTATTATGTCTGGTACCAGGACAGGCGTATTGAGTATGACCAGTCTCATTACATTGATAACGAGTCTCTTGTCTAGACCCAGAAAATGACTTTTTCACTGGTTTAGGAAAAAACTGTCTAGGGCTACTGTAAGTTCGAGCCTGCATTTGACCACCCCTCTCACCCCCAGAGGACTTACTGCGACTGCTGAAGTGGATGTCCCGGCTGAAGGCTGGTCTTCTGCTCCCAGTCCGGGCCGACAAGGAGAGCCCTCAAACGACGCCGCTTCCTCAGCTGATTTTGGGGCCCTTTCTTTAATCCAGACCTCCATTTCAGGGTTCACCATCCGCAGAAACTGCTCCAGGATCAGCATTTTGGATAGCTCTTTCACCGTTGAGGTTTCTGGTTTCACCCATCTATTAAAAAGGTCTTTCAGACGCACATAAAGTTCTTTCGGAATCTCACCAGGCTTTATGTCCAGAGCCCGGAACCGTCTGCGATAGGTGTCAACTGTGATTTCATATTTGGCCAGGATGACTTCTTTAACTTTGTCATAATCTTCAGAGTCAACCAAGTCCATCAATACATAAGCACTACGTGCTTTGCCTGTGAGAAGAGGGATTAGTTGAATTGCCCAATCCTCTTTTGGCCAACGACACACTGTAGCAATTCTTTCAAATGTTGTCAAGTAATGCTCGATGTCATCTTCATCACACAGTGGTAGTAACTTGGGCTGTTTAAGTAGTAGTGTCGCCCTCTGTGGAGAATCAACAGGCTGTTCGCGTGTTGGAGCTGGTGGGTCACCATCATTGACATCATCATGATCTTCCTCCTGCCTCACGGTTTTGTTGTCAAGTTCCTCCTTCAGTTCCCTCACTTGAGCCTGAATTTGCCCAAACTGGTGTTGCATATTTTTCCACCTCTGTTCTTGGCGGCAGGACTCTTTCTCTAAAAGTTGGTCTCTAGATGACTGGGAATGGATCAGGGTCTTTACCAGGTTAGAAAGTTCTTCCAACTTATCTGGCCTACTGACTGCTGTTGCAGGTGCAGCTGCCCCCAGCTGTTCAGCATTAGGCTCGCCATTATCTGGTTCCTCCTGATGCTGCTCTGTCTTTTTCCCTCTGGTCATCTTTCTTTTTTCAGCTTTAACTTCTGACACCACTTGTCAGTTTGGTCGAGCGGCCATGGAGACAAACATCCCAGAAGAAGGGCCAGGAGTCAAGAAGGCATTACTTTTAAGAGGATTTTATTTTGGTGCTCACTTGTGCTCCCACATACCTTATCCTACCACCAACAATGACTGACTGACACAGAGAGATATATACCCTGGACAAAATTGACTAATTGGAACAAACCATCCTGCACAAGACTCAAGATTCAGACAAAATACAACAAAATATAAACAACAACAATACAATATCAACAGCAGCAACAATCCTTCCTTTTCTGTCTATAATTAACTACCAATGACTTTAACATAACCATGATCTGTGTTCTGTTAAAGTATTGTGGGTGTCGGCCGCGGGCTGCCATGAGGCGGTACAGGCGGATGCTGTGCAAAGCAGGCACACACAAACAACTGTCTGCCCAACTCAATCAAACAAGCCACAAATAAAGATTCCAACTAATACTCAATAAATGTCTGTTTATTTTTCAGCCTCTTTTAACACAATATGTCAATTGAAAATTATACAAAAACAAAATGTCAATTAAAACACAATATACAAGTATAATGTTGACTCTCTGTCACATGCCACAAGGCAATAGTTCCAGTCCAGCTACTGGAGATAATTTGTACTATGTATATATTTTATGGGGTGCCTGCAGGGAAGTATGATATAAACATAAGCATAGTTTAAACCAGGGACAGAGGGATCAGATCACCTCAGGCTGCAGATAATGCGGTTTTTTTCATCTGCTAGAATCTCCTGAAGGTGATATTAAGGAGATACTTCGTTCTGATTATTTTCAATATATTTATGTATTTTAACATATCTATCTATCTGTTAAATTCTAATTTTCATTCAATGAGTGTCATTTCTTTTCATGACTACATTGTAGATTCTCTATTAAGGGCATCAAGACTATGCATGGTCAAACTCGGTCAAAGAAGGTCTGACAGTATTGAGAAAGACCAGTACAACATGTATATAAGCTTGGTTTGCTGAGGTCAGCAGACCACAGCGGGCTGCAGAAAATTCTGCTTTTGTGGAGAAGACACGTCATCCTGATCAATTCCAATATATATTTTTAATTATTGCGACTAAAATAATACATACTATCTTTCACTCCCTCTTACCACTCAGTGCATCACTTTTCAAAATAATTTTTTCATAAATGTTTTACTCTTGTTCATGTTCATAACATGAGACAAAAACATGATCTTTGGATTAAACCACAATATTTCAACATAGTAAACAGCTATATGCTGCAAATAGTTAATGCATCTGTCATATATCATGCCTGCGTGTCTAAAAGCCTTTTGACAGGACTCTAGTTATACTGTAGTACTTCCATCAGTAAGGGGTGTAGAGGCTTGAAAATGTACCAAAAAAAGACATTAGGTGGAACAAAGACATTTATATAACAGTTGTAAGAAACAGATATGAACAAGACTAGATCTAGAACTAGAAAAATAAAATGGTGGGCCTAAATTTCCTCACCTTTCTGTCAGCCCATGTTTCCCCTGACAGAATAAATAATGGATTGAAGTCAATGATGAGATAAGTTATTCTCTGGTCTGCTTTGTCTTACATCCTGAATCACATATATACCTCAATGTAAATGATAACTAATGATTTGCATTTCTTTATTTGTCAAGTGATTTTAGATTTATTTGATTGTAAAAATTCTCAATTAAAGTGCCTAAAAATCACAAGGCGCACATATGTCGTCACAGAGCTTACGCTAACTAGCACTACCTGTAGTCCGCTAAGAGTTTTCACACCAAACCTAAGGTAACTTTTGCCGCTGTTTGAAAAATCAGCGTTTTCTCTGCATCCAAAATTTTTCTTTAAAATTCGTGAACATCATATGTTTGATCCATGGCACATTACAAACGTGTTCAGAAAATAACTTTGTCGTTCCATTGACTCTTGTTCATTATTTTTGGCAGTAGGGACCCATGGACAGGAAGTAGAAGGGCATGATTCAGTCTCTCCATACAAACCCCCAAAAAACAATGTCAAGTAAAGATAAATTCAACACATAGAAAACCTGGAAACATGTATGTTACACACTGATCACCAGCAGTGCTGATTTTTAAATTTAAAAAGCTCCCTTTCAGGCTCTCGAGTCCCTATCCATTCACATTGATGCGTACATGTGAACTTAAGCATAACGTGTTCTGGCTGACATAATCGTTGCATTCTAAGCGTCTATGTTAATGACTCCTCCAAAATGGCAATGACTCTTTGGAGCTTGTCGATACAAAGGTTGCCGGGGGGCTCCGGTGGTAAATCAATTTGTTGGAGCTGTTCCATCTGAGCCTGTGTTGGAACAAACTGGTTGGTGGGTACATTTATCCTGTACAATGATCCTCTCTTCTTCTTCAAAAAAAAGAGCTGATGGTACATATTAGTCAGACCCCGACAAAGATCCCCGCAGAGCCTCTCTATCCGCTAGTTATGTGCAGTTCGACCCCGCATGGCACTTCCCCGTTGCAGCATTGTTCTCTCCCCCATCATCACACCTGACACGGGATGGTACGCCATATCTTGTGGAAGGAATAGATTAAAAAAATGTGCTTCTCCTGTTGTTGTCAGAGGCCTTCAAGAATACAATCAGTCGGCTGAATCCACAAATTCCACCATGAAAAACTATACGCCACCTAGAAATAATAATAAAAGACTTGTTTATTGAAGTTTATTCAATACCAATGTGTCGTGGGAACAATATTCAAGATTATCCTTCTGTGTTAATCATACTTAGATATTGTTTTATGTAGAAATCATAAGATTGGCATTAAAGTGTGTTACAAAAATGATTGCAATTAAAATCTACAACACATTCTAAGAATCAAATCTATTCACCAGTTCAAAAATCAGTTTAACATAGTTTTCCCTTTTTTTTACAGCTATAACAAAAATTTAAAATGCAAACTGCTCTATTAAGGTTTCAGTTCTGAAAGTGTCATTACAGTTTTTTCCTGGTCAGAATCAGAATCAGCTTTAATGGCCAAGTATGACACATACAAGTATGACGCATACAAGGAATTTACAGATACAGTACAACCTGTCCAAGATCATTACAAACAACAACAACAACAAACAGATCCAGGTCACTGTTGGGCATGCAGCCACCGAGCGGCGCTCCCGTTTATGAAACATAGAGAAATACACATCTGGGTAGGGGAGGGTTCCACGGTGAGGGGAAAAAAACGCTCAACTGTGTTGTGGGTCCGTACAGCACTCACAACGCAGGTAATAGAAAAAACCACACCAACAAACATTTAAGCACATATTCAGACAATAACAATGACACATCAGGAAGGATGGGCAGGTATGAGCTCCAGTCCACAGGTTAACGCGCTGCCATCGAGGCGCGCTGTTATCCAGCTTCCTGTTGCAGGAGAGAGAATTGAGGATACAGCGAGACGGTGTGTGTGAATGTGAGTGTGTGTAACCATGTCAGTGTGTGCGTCAGTAGATGCAGGTGTACGGGGGAGAGGAGACTCTGATGACATTCTTCTCAGGGACATTTGATTAGGTTGAAGGTCTTCATGGGAGCCAAAATATAAATTATTTGGATAGCAGGGAGGGATCAAATATTCCTTTCTGTCCCTTCAGTCTGTCAGTGGTTTCTTTTGCAGTCTAATTCAGCCAAATTGTAGTTCAAATTAAAGTTCCAAATCCAAATTAATTCCCAGATTAATAGTTCCAAATCCAATTAATTTCCAGTTGCCCCAATCTGCACCGACAGTTTCTCCAAGTCCGATGACAAATTGCGGATGAGTCCCAGAGCGCCGGCCAGATCGCCTCTTACAGCGTCTGTTCTGCGTCCCAGCTCCCCCAGCATTTGGTTCTGAGTCCCATCAGTACGAATCAACGCATCCAGCTGTTCCTTCAGCCGTCCAATCGCTTCCAGAACAGTGACCAATCTCGACCGTGTTTCAGATCTTTGTTGCCATTTTTCGGTAGTTCCAGTAACTGCCCATTCCAATCAGCAGAAACCCGATCACCATGATTGACACCCCGGTTGACCCTTACCGGTGCTTCGTAGAGTTGAGTAGATTTTATCAATAGCATTCAGAGACCAGCTGACCATTTCCATCGTCGCTTATTCAGTTTGGTTTCGGAGAAAATTGCCAAATGATACTCCAGATAGAGGCACAGGAGACAGAGAGCTGTGGGATAAGACACAGGAGGAGGAGGAGGAAGGAAAAAAGCGACCGTCCTCGCTGAGAGCTGAGCAGATAAGTAAACTGTTACTTAACCCAGTATTAGTTATAAGCCCAGTTTATGCTTCTCCGACCGCAAATTTGCACTCAAACGCAGACGTACTGACTCAGACGTTTTTCGTTTATAGTACTCCACTTTCCCACTCCACACTTTTTTTTTTCAGCGTTGCTCGACCAGGAACAGCAGGGGATGCTAACTTTTCATGGCGTATCTGCCTACTATCACACAGCATCGTTTCATATGTTTTCATATGTTTTTTTCTAGGCTTGTGAACGCATTTCTTCCTCAAGGAGCAATGAACGACAGAAAGTACATCCTGATTAAGCTGTAAAGCTTTACCTAGAAGTGCAGCTCATAGAATCCTCTAGAAAAGCATGGAAACAAAACACAGCAGCCTTTTTTGTTGTTTTCCTACAACTGCTTCTGTTCAAAATCGCCAAAAGAACAGATTAGATAAGTTATCCTTTCAATACAAAGCATGTAGTGGCCAAACGCCGCATTAACTACTGATCACAGCGACTATAGAGCCCTGTTCTGGTGAAACGATCTATCTTACTAAAACTGACCAATTAGATGCATACGTGCTCTGTTGATGGAGACTGATAGTAAAGAATTGGGCCTCTACTCCGTACGCAAGGAGAGGCCTATCTGAGCCTTGTTGACAGATAATGGCGTTGTGTCAATCCCTCTTCGTCAAAACTGAGAAGCATAAACTAGGCTATAGAATTACAGGAATAACATTAAGATAAGGGCTCAAAGACATGGTTTCAACAGCACTGGCCCATATCAATATGAAACTGGATCAGATTTTTTTGGATCGTAATCGATTCCAAGTAATGACAATTGGAATCAAATAAATTCTTGAAATTTAACTCAGCCATATTACCTAATTAACTGGTGATTGCCATCGATGTGCCACAATGAGTTGGGACCTGCCTCTCTGTGTAATCTGTGACTCATGGCTCTTTGAGCAGCTCCAGCAGGATCCACACGAATCAAACTTGCTCTCACCTTCCTCATTTGGACTCGAATACCAATGGAACTTAATCTTGCCCAAACTGAGTTGGCTCCAATTTCTGCATTTTGACCAATGGCTTCTTGAACCACTTCATCTAACTCAGCGTCTGAAATCAGCTCATGGCTGATTAAGTGGGAGAGGTTTAAATGCCTATAAGAGAAAAACAAAAACAATGTAAAACAAACAAACAAAATACATCAAATCAAGATTTATATTCAGACAAACAATTCCATGAAAGCTATTGCAGCAAGGTAAGAATAACAGAACGTTTAGGGATGTGCCCTTGGCGTCTAGGCTTCTAATTGTGTGTTGATTAATTCAGAAAGCTTTTTGTGAAGCATGCATCAAGGATTGTCTTCCTCGCCTTTTGTACAACCTGACTGATTTAGGAACTAGGTAGCTGGTTTGTGAGAGATCTGAAACATAAGAGGCAGAAAGAACCATCTTGCTTCCGTGTCACATTTAGTTCTCTTAGGATTTTACCGTGTTTTTTAAATCCATTTGAGCTTCTTTTTTTGTTATGGAACTGAAGAGGAAATTTTTTCTTTGCAGGCAGCATTCTGATAAGTTCTCCCGATAAGCTTTCTATTTAAAAAAACATGGCATATCCTGTTTTCTTTTTTCTTTCTTTTTATCTCTGGTGCTTTAAAATCGGGAAGAGTGTTCAAATATACTTTGAGGCCACAAAAACCCTTAATCTTTGCTACAATAAATAACAAAGGTGGACCAGGCTCTGCTAAATAAATTTTGGATGCAAACATACATTATGCCCCTTTTTAAACTGTGCCAGTATAGTACGGAACGGCAGCGTTTCCCTTACATAGGCATTACCAACGGCGCTCCACCACCGCAGATATTCCAGTGCAACGGCTACAAAATGTAAAACAGTGAACGTATAGGCTAAGTATTTTGCATAGCAAGTGCGTAACTTAACATCTACATACGCTGGTACGACACGCCCCCCTAAACTACAAAAAAAAAGCGGTGTAAATTTGAGTTCTGTGCTTAATGTGGGGTACTTATGTCTGACAACATGAAGCAGCAGCATGGTGAAGGAGTTTCAGCCAAATGTTTTAGAAAAGCGGAGAATAACAAGTCTACTGAATGTAACTTGTTTCCTAAATTATTTTATTATTATATATTTTTTCCCCAATCCAAGATGTATTTTTTTAATATACGAGCACTTGACAAATTGAATTTCCCCTTTTTGAGGATAAAGTATGTATGTGTATATATGTATGTATCTATCTATCTAACATCTGCGCCCCCACACCCCTCCCTACTCAGCTCTGTCCTCCGTTCCTCACTCCCTTAACCTGGTGCCAAAAGTTAAGCTGCGTTAAGGCATTAAGGTAAAGATGAGCAGTCTATAATGCTATTAATTCGCAGCACCAGTACCCAAGTTTATCAGTGTACCTTAATTTTTTTGAATTTACATTAGCATCAAGACACCATCACCACCATCAAGGACTTCGGCCACATCAGGCCACACCGATGAGAACCTCACATCACCTTCTTCAATCACTGTTGGGTAAAAATAGTGGTTGACCTAGAAAGAATCACACACAGGGGTAGGAGAGAATTGGAGTCAATAAGTTATGCAGAGGGAGATTAGGAGAAAAACTGTAAGGAATGAGCCAACCGGGTCTGTCTGTTCTCCACTTCACAGTCTCCCAGCCTCCCTCTGTCTCAGTCTCACCCTGGCCGCATCCCCCTGCAGTCAATTCAATTCAATTTTCAATTCAGTTTATTTATATAGCGCCATTTCACAACAGATGTCATCTCAAGGCACTTTACAAAAAGAGTTATTACAATACAATGTTTAGTGTAGAAATTACAGAACCACAGAAGATTGCGTCGTGGAATTCTCAGCAATCCCTCATACTGAGCAAGCATGCAGCGACAGTGGGAAGGAAAAACTCCCTTTTAACAGGAAGAAACCTCCGGCAGAACCAGGCTCAGCACAAGCGGTTATCTGCCGCGACCGTCTGTGGCTTGGAGAATACATAACAGAGACACAGAAAGAGCAATAGAACTGATGCAGAAGTTTGTTGCAGGACGTGGAGAATTTTCCGTCACTGCAATGCCATCTTAGTCAGGGTCGTCAAGCAGGGCTAATCCGGAGCACCTACTATAATAGAAAACAGGTTAGTGCTTGAATTGACAGCACATCATGCAGTTGGGGAGAAGTAGGAGAGAAAGTAGGAACAGACCCTAATAATGTCCTCCAACAGCCTAGCCTAAAGCAGCATAGCTACTAACATTAACCTGTCTCCTAGCTACTAGGAGACCTGGCTACCAACACTCTGTCTGAGTCCTCCTGACCCGTGGACGGTGTAGGGCCGGTAACGGCCCCCGTCATGCCGGGGTCTTCTCGGAGTCGGGTTGTTTGAGAATGCAGCCCAAAGTGGGTGGTAAACTCCATCTAAGGCTAAATACCGGCACGAGACCGATAGTCGACAACTATCTTAAGGAAAAATAGACAGAACTGAGAGGACAGAGTTGAAGAGGGCGAGAAACGTTTAAGAGATAAACGGGTGGGGTCCGCACAGTCTGCCCGGGGGATTCAACCCGGCAGGTAATGGGCGGCCGCACTGTGCGGGAGGATCCCCTTGAGGGACCTCTCTCCGGCGCTGGCTGGCCCCTGTGGGGCACATTTCTTCCGCGGCGGTAAGCCGCGACCGGCTCCGGATCTTTACCTGGCTTACATTAATCTATCTCTACCTAGCTACTCTACCTCTTCCTATCTCTTCCTAACTTTTGACACTCTGCCTGACTACTAACATTAACCTGTCTCTTCCTATCTACCTGTCTGACCTGACTCTAACTACCTATAAACATATCTCTAACTGTAAGCTTTGTCAAAGAGGAAAGTTTTTAGCCTAGTTTTAAAGATAGACAAATTGTCTGCTTCACGAACCAACCCTGGGAGCCGGTTCCATAGGAGGGGAGCCTGATAGCTGAAAGATCTGCCACCCATTCTACTTTTAGAAATCCTAGGAACTACCAGTAAACCTGCAGTCTGAGAGCGAAGGTCTCTGTTAGGAACATATGGAACAATCAGGTCTCTTATGTATGATGGAGCTAGATTATTAAGGGCTTTATATGTCAGAAGGAGGATCTTGAATTCTATTCTAGATTTTACTGGGAGCCAGTGAAGAGAAGCTAAAACAGGGGAAATGTGATCTCTTCTTTTAATATTCATCAGAATCCTAGCAGCAGCATTTTGAACTAACTGAAGACTTTTAATTGTATTCTGTGGACTACCTGATAATAGACAGTTACAGTAATCCAGCCTTGAAGTAACAAAGGCATGGACTAGTTTTTCAGCATCACTCCTGGACAGGATGGTTCTAATTTTTGTAATATTCCTAAGGTGAAAAAAGGAAATCCTACAGACTTCTTTAATGTGAGTTCTAAATGACATATCTTGGTCAAAAATGACACCGAGGTTTTTTGCTTTATTACTGGAGGCTAATTTAATGCCGTCCAGGTGAAGGGGCTGACTAAGTAGTTTCTTTTTCAGAGCTTCTGGTCCAAAGACGACAACTTCTGTTTTATCAGAATTTAGAAGCAAGAAGTTTAGAGTCATCCAAGTTTTTATGTCTTCCAGACATGCCTGTAGTCTACCTAACTGATTGGATTCATCAGGATTTATGGATAGATATAGCTGTGTATCATCTGCGTAACTATGGAATTTTATCCCATGCTGCCTAATTATTTTACCAATAGGAAGCATATATATAGTAAAGAGAATCGGCCCAAGCACTGAACCCTGTGGTACTCCGCAAGTAACTATTGAGGTTGAGGAAGATCTATTGTTTACCTGAACAAACTGAAATCTGTTAGACAAATAAGATTTAAACCAACCTAGTGCTGTTCCTATTATACCGACACTTTGAAGCCTTTCTATGAGAATATTGTGGTCAACAGTGTCAAAGGCAGCACTGAGATCTAACAGGACCAGAATGGTCACCAGTCCATTGTCTGAGGCTATGAGAATATCATTAGTAACCTTCACCAGAGCTGTTTCAGTGCTATGAGCTCTAAAGCCTGACTGAAACTTCTCAAACAGCTCATTATTGTTTAAATGCTCACATATCTGGTGTGCAACTATTTTCTCAAGAATTTTAGATAAGAAGGGAAGATTAGATATCGGTCTATAGTTAATTAAGTCGTTTTGATCAAGAGAGGGTTTCTTAAGTAGAGGTTTAATTACAGCAATCTTAAACTCCTGTGGTACATATCCATTGACTAAGGATAGATTCATTATATTTAAAATTGGAGCAGCGATCAGAGGGAAAACTTCTTTTAAGAGTTTAGTTGGGATTGGGTCTAAAACGCAAGTTGAAGGTTTAGATGAAGCTAATAATTTTAGTACATCACAAAGTTCGGCTGCATTAAAGCAGTTTAAGCATATATTAGGTTCCACCATTTTTGAGGCTGCCTCATTAACTAAGGAGGAAGCAAGCATATTGGGAAGGTTCCCAATTATCTTATTCTTTATGGAGTCTATTTTATTTATAAAGAATTGCATGAAGTCGTCACTGCTTAGAGCTTGGGGAATGGTTGGCTCGATAGAGCTATGATCCTGTGTGAGTTTGGCAACTGTATTAAAAAGAAACCTAGGATTATTTTTATTCTCCTCGATTAAAGATGAATAATATGCTGTTCTAGCTGTGTGAAGGCTCTTTTTATATAGCAATAAACTATTTTTCCATATTAAAAAGGAATCATGTAAATGCGTGGAGCGCCATTTTCTCTCTAGTTTTCTAACATTCTGCTTTAGGGTACGTAGCTCTAAATTAAACCAGGGAGTTAATCTTCTATGGCTAGCCACCTTCCTTTTCAAGGGGGCAACTTTGTCTATTGCCCGACGCAGGGAGGAATTAACGCTATGAACTAAAATGTCAAGTTGTGAGGGGTCACGAGTTAAATCACTGTTTTCTGTTCTGCATTTATAAACTGAGGAAATTAAAGTTGGAAGAGCTTCTTTAAAATTTGCTACAGCGTTGTCTGATAACGTTCTGGTATAATGAAGTTTTCTTTCAGGTTTGATATGATCCATTAGAGTAAGTTTAAAAGTGATAAGGAAATGATCAGACAGGATAGGGTTATGTGGAAAGACTGTTATTTCTTCACAGTCAATGCCATAAGACAGCACAAGATCTAAAGTGTGGTGACAAGAATGTGTTGGTCCCTGCACATTTTGAGTAAAGCCTATTGAGTCTAGGATAGTGTTAAAAGCTGTATTTAGACTATCACTTTCATTATCAACATGAATATTGAAGTCTCCGACTATAATGACTTTATCAGTGTTTAAAACTAAGTCAGATAGAAAATCTGAAATCTGATCTAAAAATTGAGAATAAGGTCCTGGTGGACGATATAAGACCACAAACAAAAGTGGCTTTACTGCTTTGTTATGTGTATGAGGAAAGCTAAAAACTAGATGCTCAAAGGAACTGTAACTATTATTTTTTTGGAGATTAATTAGTAAATCGGAATGAAAGATAGTTGCTACTCCACCTCCTCGACCAGTACTTCGAGGGACACTAAAGTTTAAGTAGCTAGGGGGAGTTGACTCATTTATTGTGACATGGTCCTCTTCCTGCAACCATGTCTCTGCAAGACAAAACAAATCAATATTATTTTCACAAATTAAGTCATTTACTAAGAGTGTTTTTGAGGGGAGAGATCTTATGTTTAGTAAACCACATTTAATTGATTTGTTTTTATGTTCAGTCCGAGTTTTATTTATCTTTATGAGATTTTTATACTTTGCTCTAGTAGCATTAACTTTTAATTCATTAGTTTTGGGTAGTGGACGGGAAACTATCTCTATAGGGTAGTGGGTGGGTGGCAGTCCCTGTTCCTTGACCTGGACTCTGTCACTCTTTATTTAGTCACACTTCATTAGCATATTAAAAGAACATGGAGTCATATACAAAGGAGCATATGACTGAAACCAAATGACGTTTAAAAAGTACATTTGAACTATGTGATAAAGAACGACACCCTAAGAAAATTATAATATAATATTATTATTTTACCTAACAATCACAACTGTTCATATTAATGAAGCACATGTGAGGAAGCAATTTAAAACCAGAATAATCCAATAAGGTGTCTCTTGCCACTTTTAGAGTTTATTCACAGCAGGAAGATGGTTTAGTATTTAATTTTTCTGTCCATTTCAAATAGGAATACCTGCTGCACAAATGATCAGCCATTTCTTCTTAACAAAATTCTTGGACTTCTACAGAGGTTATTCTACAGAGGTCATAAGATTTCAGAGTTTTGCATTGGAAACTTAATTTGTCATGCATAACCAGCAGTTTTAGATTCTTAACGCTGCCATTCTGCAATTGAGCGTCACTTGAGTCGATTTTTTTTTTAAACTGGGGAAACCTTTCTCCAATTAAACTGATTAGAAGTGTAAAAGACTCTACAAACTATCAGTTTCCTGATCGGTAAACTACACTTCAGTGGCGGGAAAGCCCGCGGGAGGAAAGCAGCAGGCACCGGAGTTTTGCTCACATTGTAGCGTATCTAAGCAGCTACAACGACCACAGTCACACTATGAAGCACCAGAAACTTTTCAAACCGTAGTCAGCTCTCGATCAGAGATAGTGGTCAGAGGTCTGAATAGCAATCTGTAAAAATGTCTTTTAGCCATCAGAGACTGAAATGTGTAAGTCGGGTACGTGGAAGGCTGTTCTTATTATCCATGGTGTTACGGTTAGTCCAGGGGTCACGTTAACTGAAGTTTCCTTATTTCTAACTGGTGTTTCGTTCAAACTTTCTTTGATTTTGCAACAGAATTGAATGTATCTGGCAGTTGTACCTATAGTCTTATCCTCCCCCCGGCACAATTTTTTTCTTTTTTTAGACAGTGTGTGTTAGTTTTGTTCCCCTTCATTTACCTTATTCAATTCAATTCAATTCAATTCAGTTTATCTATATAGCGCCATTTCACAACAGATGTCATCTCAAGGCACTTTACAAAAAGAGTTATTACAATACAATGTTTAGTGTAGAAATTACAGAACCACAGAAGATTGCGTCGTGGAATTCTCAGCAATCCCTCATACTGAGCAAGCATGCAGCGACAGTGGAAAGGAAAAACTCCCTTTTAACAGGAAGAAACCTCCGGCAGAACCAGGCTCAGCACAAGTGGTTATCTGCCGCGACCGTCTGTGGCATCTAAGCCACAGACGGTCTTACCATCTTATTCATCGTTTAATTGTCCTGGCCAATACCCCCAAAATAATACCTATTTGCGGAGTAGAAAATCCACATGACAGCAAAAACTTCATCTGTTCGACGTTGATTTGGTAGCTGCTCCTTCCAAATTCACTAGCTCTCACAAGTGGTGCCTGATAGACAAAGCTATCCTCTGTGGATGAAAATTAAATAAATAATTAGAATACTTAAATTTCATAAATATATATATATATATATATATATATATATATATATATACATTGATATATATATATATATATATATATATACATTGATATATATATACATATATATATATATATATATATACATATATATATATATATATATATATATATATAAATTGATATAAAGCTACATACAATTTACACTGTTACTATAGACCGTACAAGTACAGAATAAAGTGTATAGAATATTAGCCACAAATTAGGACAAAAGCATTCCTTAAGATTTTTGATATAGTTTAAGTCTTAGTTCAGGACAAGAAATGGCTAAAGGGCATTTAAAGCAAGTTTGTCTCTACTCTTGAGCATCTTTGATCAGCTCTAATTTAAAAAATAGTTAATTTATACATTTTTAACTGGTAATAGATTATTCTACACTAATATCAGAACATTTAAAACCAACTATGCAATTTGTGAAACCTTTCTGTGAATTCTGAAACATCAATAAAGGCACATTTCAGCACCTTTTAGGCATTTGGGCCACACTATGACAGGCTCAAATAAAAAAACTATTGCCAGGTTTCCCTTCTGACTTTAAACTAGACTCTAAGAAATACAGAAAGGAGTGGGAATCAGACACTGAATTAAAAGGCTGTTTGAAGCCGTTCAGTCATATTTTAAAGAACATTATGTAAATTTGGCCACAACCAGGCACTGGATACAGAAAGTCTCAAGTTTTCAGAACAGTCTGACAGAAAGAAGCTGTAGTTTCAAATAATTTTTAAATCCTCTGAGTTATTTCGGATTAAAAACAGTTTCAGCTGATATCAAGTGTATTTTCCGTTTATTTCGGCTTTGCAGTGGTAGCTTCAGCAGAGGATCTGAAAGCGCTGCTGGTCGTGCCTTTGGCCAAAGTTACACTGTCATAAATCAAAATACTTTTAATAATGCGCTGCGACCAAAGTAAGAACAAATGCTATATATTTGATAGTCCCTAAATGAATCATCGGCGTAACTTTGTCTCGGCCAGATGTTACAGGACGGGAGCAGCAGAGGAAGTTGTTCTGAATAAATGGTAGTTGCTCAGGTAAAGTTTCCATCCTGTTTTGAACCGATTCTAGATGCATTAAAACACTAAACAAAGCAATAATAAAACTACAGTTAGTGGTCTTAAGCAGAGCTCCCTTCTCCTGGCTCGCTGCAAATCTGTTACAGAGAGACACAGGAAACTTACCCAGATGCTAACAACACCTGTGGCTTTTAAAATGTCCCTTCGGTTCTGCTCCCGGTCCTCAGAAGCGAAAAACGCTTTAAAAAACACTACAGCATTGGATAGACCTGCCGGCTTCAGCTCTCAGTGACTTCACTGGACTGCATTGTTCTGGGCTTCATCTACACTCTGGTGACTAGCTTTATTGACTAACTAAACCAAAGGTTTCAGCCATTAATATTATAAAGTGTCATAAACTGTTTAAAAAATTAAAAAGCATAAAGATAAGCCTTTTTATTTATTTATTTATTTTTTTTATGTGTCCTGTATAGCAGTATGCTACTAAGAATTGGTGTCTGAGTACCAAGTACAAGCCCAACAGCTTTACTTTCCCAAGCAGAGTATTACAGCTTCGCTGTAGTACGCCACTTGATGTATATGTATGAAAAATCTTTATTAGTGATTACTGTGGGTTCAATTTCCTGACGTCATGGACACTAAACCAAGAACAAAAACAACAAACTGTACGGAACCAAACCAATAGTTC
This sequence comes from Apricaphanius iberus, assembly GCA_028564705.1. Lineage (NCBI taxonomy): Eukaryota > Metazoa > Chordata > Actinopteri > Cyprinodontiformes > Aphaniidae > Apricaphanius > Apricaphanius iberus. Next base: position 200,374 of record JAPXFQ010000835.1, on the reverse strand, counting down.
GGATCTAGTAGAATAAACTAAGAATTACACATTCACTACACACAAGCATGAATTAATGAACATAATACAAATGTTTCTGTTAAGCTCCTGTGAACAACTAACTAATGATGATAACCTCAGCTTAAGATATGTCCGTCCACACCAATGTCCCCACACCTATGTGTGTGCGAGCATGCAAGTCGGAATAAGGCTTCCCCATGCAAGTGATTGATAGCTGGTGTGAGGAACCATCAATCCGTCCTACAGGAATCGACACAGACATGGAGGAGGCAAGAGATGTATGCATCCAGGGTCCCACAGAGTACAGAGGCCACAGGCGGATCAGCACAGGGCTGATCACCCACCAAGAGAGGAACAGATGGAAGCACCAGGGGAACACCCACCAGCCGCAATGCTGGGGCCCGAGAGATCGCAGTGACGAGCCCACGGGCTCCACCGGAAACCGGCTACGCCAGGGCGGGCCCGGATCAGGACCCGGAGGCCATGGGGACCAGGGACACCCCGCCCCCCAGCGGGGCCCCAACCAGGGACCAGCCGAAAAGGGCCCCCCGCCGCCGCCGCAGGCAAGGGGGATCTGCAGCTAACCGACGGACAACACACGCCACCGCCACCCTGGACCAATACCCACCGCCAACAACCCGGCCCGTCCCCACACACCCACACACCAGGGAGCCACAGCAAGAGCCACAGCGGATGTACGCCCTCCCCAGGCCACGCCCAGCCAGCACCTGGACATCCACCAGGACATCCCGATCTTCCAGCTTCCTGGTGTCCAGAAAAAAAATAGAAAATAAGAAAATTTTTTCCCTATTTGGAACAGGGCGCCAAGATCAGGGGCCCAGCCAATGCCGGACAGCCCCCCCCCAGATGAACCGACCAGCCAGCAGAAGTCCTGGAACCGGCAGGAGGCCTGGGCGCCAGGCACGTTCCCCACCGATCCACCGGACGGCACCAACATACTCTACAACCCCGGCACCCCCATAAGAGGTGCCCCAGTCAATCCAAGGAGGACGTCTGCCCAAAACAGCGGCCGCCCGACACACTGGACGACCCAAGACCCGCCAGACATGCACCAGGACCGAGCCGGGCCGCAACCGGGACCCCCGGCCCCAGGCATCGAGAGCCATCATCAACCAGCGGGCAGGAGCATCCATCACCGACGGAGAGTGACTGAGGGGAAGAAGACGCATCAGGCCAGAGGGAAGCCAAACACCCAACCTGACAGGTAGACATAGACAGACAGAGACACTCATACGTATCCTCCCTCTCATGCGTACACATTCTTACAAATACAGGACATACGAAAAAAGGACGCTATACACTCATTCATACCCCCCATACATGCACTATACTCCATACTCCCAGGCCCAGGGACAGACGCCCCAATAGAGCACCCTGCCCCTGCACCCGGGAGACAGACCCCTTTGCCCACCAGGATGGGGACAAGCAGACCGCCAAGGCCCCCACACCGGCAAGAGCAGCCCACCAGCCCAGGACCCCGACCAGACGGCCTGATGTTCTATCCGGGCTCCGACCCCTGATGGTCCAACGAACAGGGGTGTGGAAAGACCCCCCCAGCCTCTCTCCCCCCGCTCAATGTGGTGTTGTTGCGTGTTGTTCTAATGTGCACTTAAAACAGAGGGGTGGGACATGGGAATACTGCGGGGTACCCCCATCTCCCCCCCCGGGCCCTCAGTGTCTAGATGCGTTTAAACAGTGGGTGCCGGCACCACAGGCGAGGCCCCACAACGGGCCCCTATAGGGGGCCCCCCATGAGGGGTCCCGCCCCCAGCGCCAATGCGCCACACCGCCAGGTCCCTACATGTGCGTTCCATGTAAATGTTGCAAGTGTAAGTGTCTAAGTTGCTCAATAAAATCGGGACCCATGCAGCCACCGGGTAGCGAAGACGGAAGCTCCATCCCGCACCCCAGTGAGGTGCCCATGTCCCAAGGCCTTGTGAATGGTAGAATGAAGGAGCAAGTGGACAGAGGCATGGGGATGGGAAGAAACTAACTGGGGTGACCATTGCTAACCCCAGGGAGCCAGCTCCCCTGCTGACTCCAATAGGCACCCCCGTTCGGCCCGATCCACCAGGGGTGGGAGGCCCCAGCACGTCAAGTCGGGGCCCACGGCAGCGGCACCCCCGAGCCCCATGGGGGCCCCGGCAATCCACCAGCCCCCACCCCAGGGGCATACCTAAATCCTTCCCAACATTCACACTGCTAACAAAGCACGTCACTAGACACCCAGGTTGAGTTTAGCCCCCCCTCCCCCTTATCACCCTCTCCCCTCCCGTCCCAAGCGCACCCCGTTAAAAAGAGTATCTGTGCTAGATGGTAAAAAGCCTCCCTGCCAATAAGAGACGCCCCAGGCACCGCCAGTGTCCGAGGGCACTGGCGGTGCCAGTATCCTGGACACGTCGCGCCAGGCCCGTGAGCAGAACCGAAGCCCCAGGCGGCCAACCCCCAGCCGACATCCTCCAGCCTTGCTACTACTGCCCGATGGCCGGGAGGCAACAGAACCTAGCACCTCCACCCACCAGCCCACACCCCACCAACCGGTCAGTCACCGTGGAGGCCGACCAACACCGGCCAGAGGCCCCCACCTCAGCACCCCCGCGAGCGCTAAGACCAAGACCCAGGAGCCATGTCCAGTGTCAATATAGCCGATCGGGCCCGGAGACGCCGGCCACCCGCCGCGGCCTCTCGCCGACGCCCGGATGCGGCAAGGGGCCACCGGGGAGCAAGCGACAAGAACCAGCCCGGGGAGATGGAAAAGGCAGCAGCGCCTGCCAACCACCGGCCGACCACAGCCCCCCCCCCAGCCGGCACCGATGGCAGCGCCCCCCCCCCGGCCAAGGCCCAGCCAGGGGGCACACCGCCCCAGAACCCCGAGCCCCAGGCCCAGCCCAGACCCTCCCAGAGCAGCACAGCACCAGGCCAGTAACCCGTGTCCGCCAGCACGACCCCTCTAAGGCGCCGCATGCTGCCACTAGGAGTCACCACACAAAGCCCCCAAAGTCCCACCCCAGGCGAGAGTCACGGTACCTACCGCCCCAACCGCAAGCGGACCCACCCCCAAGGACCTCCCTGCAGTCACCACCAACCCTTAAGCTCCACATCGGCAACCGTGTCCCACAGAACAGAATCAAGGGCCCGACCCCACTAGGTGATGGAACTGATCAAGGGTGACCAGAAAGATTGATCAGATGTGGAGGCAGATGCCGTTTCTAGACCAATGTAATCCAGAAGGTGATCTCTATATTGATTAATATTCAGAGTATTTTTATTTTTCCAGTTCAAGAGGATATTTTTCTTAGCGATGCATAAGGCGATGTAAAATAATTGCATAGACTTTGTATTCATGGTAACTTCATCTACATTTCCCAGCAAGCAAACTGTGGGAGCAGGTGTGATATTACATTTCAGACACTTTGATAGATCTTCACATATCTGGTACCAATATTTCTTAACAGGTGGGCAGAACCAAAGAGCATGAATATAATTGTCTGGTAGATTGCTTGTACATTGTAAACAGGTATCAGACGGCGTATATCCCATCTTGAACATCCGTTGCCCTGTATAATGCACTCTATGAAGGATTTTATATTGTATTAATCGTAGATTAGAATTTTTAAGAAATGTAAAGGTTCTTAATGAAATTTGAGACCAGAGGTTTTGGTCAATTGAGATGGACAAGTCCATCTCCCATTTTGAAATAGGAAGGGCTATTGATTCATCTATTCTATTTAATGTTTTGTATATTTTAGATAGCACTTTGGGAGGGTTAAGATTAAGGTAGTCTAAAACTTTTCCTGGAATTTGTAAATCAACTGTATTGAGCCTAAATTTATTTTTTATAATTGATTTAATTTGTTGGTATTCTAAGAATTTATTCTTGTTAATTCCGAATTGTGTAACCAATGTATTAAAGGGGATAAAGTCTGTTCCTTCAAATATATGCTCCAGGTATTCAATTCCTTTACAACTCCAGCCTGGAAAGTTAATCATGCATTTTTTTTGTAAGATATCCGGGTTATTCCAGATGGGTGTACGCCTGCATGGGACTAGTGAGGTCTTTGTCATTTTAAGAAATTCCCACCAAGCTGTCAGAGAGGAGCTGATATTAATACTTTTAAAACATTCATTTTGTTTTATATTTGAGCTAACAAAAGGTAGATCTGAAAGTTTTATCTTATTGCATAGTGTCTGTTCTACATCTACCCAGCACTCATCGATATAACTGTGTTTTACCCATCTTGATGTGTATTGGAGTCTGTTGGCTAAGAAATAATAACGAAAGTTTGGTAGGTCTAAACCTCCTTTATCTTTGGACTTCTGTAGTGTTTTTAAGCTGATACGTGGGGGTTTATCTTTCCAAAGAAATTTAGAAACAGAAGAGTCCAGAGATCTAAACCAATCAGGTGATGGTTTGCTTGGGATCATTGAGAATAAATAATTGATTCTAGGCAAAACCATCATTTTTATTGTAGCTACCCTTCCAATAAGTGGTATTGGAAGGGATTTCCATCTTGCCAGATCATCTTCCACTTTTTTTTAAAGTGGGACGTAGTTTAGCTTAGATAAGTCTCACAGTCTTGGTGAGATATGGATACCTAGATATGTAATATTTCCCGACCGGAGCTGTAAAGCAACAGGACTCTGGTAAGAACAGTTGATTGGAAGGACTCTAGATTTTAACCAATTTATGGAATAGTCTGAAACTCTTGAGTAAGATTTTATTAACTCAATTACCTGAGAGAAGGAAGTTTTTGAATGCTGTAGAAATAGTAGTACATCATCTGCGTATAAACCGATTTTATGTTCTATTTTGTTGCATTGTATACCTTTAACATTATTATTTGCCTGATTGCTCCTGCTAATGGTTCAATAAAAATAGCAAAGAGGGAGGGAGAAAGTGGACATCCCTGCCTGGTACCTCTCTGAAGGAAAAACCTTGATGATGTTTGATTATTGGCACTAATACATGCTGTTGGTGAGCTGTATAATATTTTTAACCAGTTTACAAAATAATTACTGAATCCGAATTTATTTAAGGCTGCAAATAAAAATTTCCAGTTAACTCTATCAAATGCTTTTTCTGCATCTAAAGATAATATATTGGTTTGGACGTTTTTACAGTAGGAATAATCTATTAAATCTATTAATCTAAGTGAATTTGTTGAAGAGAGCCTACCTTTTATAAAACCTGTTTGATCAAGGTGGATTATTAGAGGTGTTATTTTCTCAATCCTTCTTGCAAGAGCTTTGCAAATTATTTTCAGATCCACATTGATAAGAGAAATGGGACGATAACTGGTTGGAGACATAGGGTCTTTTCCTGGTTTTAATAGAAGATTGATGTAGGCAGAATTCATGTTTGGTGGTAATCGACCATTTTCCTTTGTTTCCTGCAACATTTTGTAAAATGTTGGTGCCAGAATATTCCAGAATTCTTTATAGAACTCTGCTGGAAATCCATCTGGACCTGGAGCTTTATTATTAGGCATGGATTGGAGGGCCTCCTGGAGTTCAGACACTGTTAGCGGTGAATCCAGGGCCTTTGCTTGACTGTCTGAAAGTTTAGGAAGAGTTATTTTATCCAGAAATTGTACAATTTCATTATTTGAAGGGTTTATCTCTGGTGTGTATAAAGTCTCATAAAATTCTTTGAAAGTGTTGTTTATTTTTTTAAGGATCATATATTATATTCCCAATTTTGTCTTTGATTGCAGAAATAGTTGTTTTTTCTTTATTTATTTTTAACTGATTAGCTAAGAAGCTACCTGATTTATTACTATGTTCAAAGTTTTCTATTCTAAGTCTTTGGATTAAAAACTGCGTCCTTTTATTAATAATTTCATTTAATTCTAATTTTGCTTTCCTTATTTTACTTAAGCTCTCTTTATCCAGGGAAGCTTCTAATGATTTAATAGTTTCTTCTAATTCCTGAACATGTTTATTTTCTGTTCTCTTTTTATTTGATGAGAATGAAATTATTTTACCTCTAATCACAGCTTTCCCTGCTTCCCATAGAGTGGATGGCGACATACCAGGGAGATCATTAAATTCCATGTATGAAGCCCATTCTTTTTCAATATATTTAATAAATTCTCTATCCTTAAGTAATGATGTATTAAATCTCCAATTTTTATATTGAAGGGTTGCTATTCTATTTGCTAAATTTAAAGAAACAGGAGCGTGATCGCTGATAACTATAGGATGTATCTCAGTGTCTGAAATGTCATTCAACAGTGAGCTGCTGACTAACAAATAGTCCAATCTAGAATAAGAATGATGTACGTTTGAGTAAAAAGTGTATTTTCTGTCGTTGGGATGAAGCGATCGCCATGCATCGCAGAGTCCATAATCGCTCATGTACTGTTTAACTATATCTACTGATTGCCATCTGCGCTGAGTCCCTGCTGTACTGAGCCTGTCTATTTCTTCATTTAGTCCAAAGTTGAAATCTCCCCCAAGAACAAGTGAGCAATCCATGTGATTAGCCAAAACCGAGAAGAAAGTATGAAAGAATGAGGGGTCGTCAACATTTGGACCATATATACTAACTATACATAACTTTTGGTTATTTATAAATAGTTTTAATATTATAAATCTACCTTCTGGATCTGTAGCTGTGTCTATTACTTTAAAATTAGTATTTTTATTTATTAATATTGCTACTCCTCGTTGTCTAGAGTTATAGCATGAAGAAAATATATTAGGATACTCTGGTGTTTTTAAATCATTAGCTGTTGAACTTGATTTATGAGTCTCATGTAGTAAGACGACATCTGCCTTCAATCTTGTAAGATGGTTGAAAATCTTAATCGTTTTATCTTTGGAGCTAGAGCCACGAATATTCCATGTTAGAAATTTTACAGGATTCATAGAGCTAAGATAAACATTAGACATTTACTATCGCCAAGGATGAATATAGGTGTAATTTTGGTTTGTCCATGGAGTTGCCAGATTGAAAAAACCAGAAGCAGAGATAAAGCGAGGGAAATAATGCACCATACAGGTGTGTACAGAATGAAAGTATGATGGAAAAACATGAATATGCCATGATAAAAGTCTGTGTGTGTGAGAGAAAAAGGAAAAAAAGGTGATAAAGAGATTTGGTGGTACAAATGTGAGAAAGAAAAAAGAGAAAAAGAAAAAAAAAGGAAAACAAAGCAATCTACTGCACAGCCCTGCCCCTACCCACATTTACATACAAAAACAACCTGCTGAGCTGTGCTTCTTTAAACTATAGTTGTCTGATAAAACTACTTCTGTCTTGGCTCTGTTAAATATGACTAATAAATCCAAGGAGTAGCCTGAGGGTCCCTAAACAGCTGACCGTTAACATACAGTTTATCCACACTAACCGCCCTCACTAATATGATTTTTTCTAATTGGAAATAACACGCGTCTTCTGTCCAGGATTTCTTTCGGAAATTGATCATTAACGCTGTAATTCGTCCCCCGCAGCTCTCTCCCGCGTCCTTTGATGTGTTCTTTTTGTTTAAAATGTTCAAATATTGCAATAATTGGTCGCGGGCGGGTGTTGTTGGGTTTCTTACCTCCGAGCCAGTGAACCCGATGGAAGGTTATGTTTTTAACCGTGTCGCCTGGCAGTTTCAGCAGGTGTTGAATTAACTTTCGCACGGCTACTTCAGCATCTTCCTCACCCTGCTCTGGTATCCCCGAAAAAACAAGATTGTCCCTCATTGATCAGGCCTGGATGTCTAGAATAGACTCATGAAACTTTTGTTTTTCTCCAGACAGCTGCTTCATCCCCTCGGTGAGTTTCTTGACATCTTCTTTTAGTGTTTGGTTTTCTGTAACTAGCAAAGCTACTTGTTGTTGGCTGAACTCCAGCGATTCCCTCAGAGCCTGAAATTCTTTATGCAGAACCTCAACCAGCGCGAGATGGGCGTCCAGGCTGTTCACCTATGCACAGCTCTCGCGAGAACTCAGCAGCTCATCCTCTCCCCCACAGATGCTCCTACTATGCCATGCGTTATTACCCTAGGAACTGACACAAAGGCAGCTCCAATCTGCTAATACCTACAGTTTTCCCTGTCTCCTGGTGCTTTTGCCATCCGTTTTCAGACTGTGCCCTTGGTTTTGTAAGTCAGAGCAGAAGCGAGATCTTTAATTTAAATTACTAACATAACTGTATATATATATATATATATATATATATATATATATATATATATATATATATATATATATATATATATATATATATATATTATAACTAAGCAATATCACATGAGAGGGAGTGCTGTTGTGCTAAATAGTATCACTGGTGTGATTTGGTCATAGGTACAAGGCCGCAGGCCCAGTGCTGCAGATAATCACACCCATGTAGAATTGTAGAATAATCTTTTCGCAGTTTGAATTGTCTGTTATATAGTTTTATACTAAAGAAGACTAAAAATGCTCATAGTACAGATAAAATTGGCATTGTTCCTCTTTAGCCATTTCATGAATTGAAGCAAAAAACGGAAACCAATTTAAGCATTTTATTTGAATCTTTATTTTATTTTTTGATTTAAATATTATTTATAATTTAATTTGTACAATGAAAGGCATTAATGACACATTAATACACATATTAATAGTTAGTCAATACCTTCTTGTGCAGGAACTCCATCTCTTATCAACCCGGACAAATGAAGTGATGACCTTGATTAATTCGTCAGCATCCTGAAGTTGAAGAAGCCTGCCTTTTGCCCAGTCGATACTCCTTTCCAGTGTCTCAAGTCTATACAATGGAGGAAGCACAACATTATTTAATCCAGCCTTACATATGCTTTAAATAGATATCAATTGTTAATGCATAATTTAATGATAAAAAGTTATCACTAAGCTGATAACACTAACGACTTTCAGAACTACAGGGACATTTAGTGCATGCGGTCATGTAGCCTTTTACCAAAGTATTTAATTTATAAGACGTCGCCATGACCAAGAACATAGCTAATGCTATTAAGTCAAATGGATGTTACATTTCACCATTTTAGACTTCTGAAAAACAAATAATTATATATACCTTAATAAAATAGATTGAAGGTTATCACTGGAATCATTATCTGTCTGAAAGCGTCGAATGCAATCAGCAAAATTTGATTTACACTGATCCAAGAAATTGCTAAGAAACATCGCGCCATTCTTCTTCTTCTTGTAAGTGTTCTTCAAAAGCATATGGAAGGCATTACCGCCACCAACTGGCTTGGAGCGTGGACAGAAATGAACACCCGAAATAAAGTTAAAAAGGAAAAAAAAATGCTAAGGAATATTTCAAAACAAATTACATCATTGTATCATATCATATGTTTTAAGTAAAGCACTTTGAATTGTCTTGTACATGAAAGGTGCTGTACAAATAAACTTGCCTTGCCTTAAGCTCCCAGGCCTCTGGTAGACGACCATATATAATTTAAGATATATTTTAAAAAAAACAATACAAAAAAAAAGTAACTGTGACTGTAGGGAAGCCCACCAAGGGGTCCATCCTTTAGAAAAATAACATATTTGAAAAGAAATGAAGACATTAAATAATGAAAGAAAAAGATAGAAATTAGACAAGATAAAATACAAGGAATTAAAGTTCCCAAGCAAGAAGTTATCAATTTTTGTGATAAAAAGCAGCAAATAGAAAAGTTTTTAACCTTGATTTAAAACAGCTGAGAGTTTTAGCATACCTGCAGGTTTCTGGGAGCTTGGTCCACATGTGAGGAGCATAAAACCTGAACGCTGGTCTCCATGTTTAGTTCTGATTCTGGGAACAGAAAATAGACTTGACCCCGATGACCTAAGGGATCTGGTAGGTTCATAACGAACCAGAAGATCCTGAATGTATTCAGGCCCTAAACCATTCAGTGCTTCATAAACTACCAAAAACATTTTAAAATCAATTTTTTGACAAACAGGAAGCTAATGTAAAGTTCTGAGTACTGGAGTTATATGATCCTCTTTCCTAGTCTTAGTGAGGACTTGAGCAGCGGCGTTCTGGACAGCTGCAGCTGTCTGATGAACTTTTTTTGGAGACCTGTAGGGACAGCATTGCAGTAGTCCAGTCTACTAAAGATAAACGCATGGATAAGTCTTTATATATCCTGCTGAGACATCAGACCTTTAATACTTGACATGTTCTTTAAGTGGTAGAAGGCCGACTTCACAACCGTCTTAATGTGACTGCTAAAATTCAGGTCTGAGTCCATGACTACTCCCAGATTTTTGCCGTTGTTGCTACCCTTAATTTAGCTGTTGTATAGAGTGCTGACTTTTAATCTCTCTTCCTTAGCCCCAAAAATTATTATTTCAGTTTTGTCTTCATTCAGCTGAAGGAAATTCTGGCACATCCCATCTTTAATTTGATCAATACATCTGATCAGTGATTGGATTGGGCTATAGTCTCCCGGTGAGATAGTTATATAGATTTGTGTGTCATCAGCATAGTTATGGTATTGTATATTGTTGTTTTTCATAATCTGGGTGAGTGGGAGCATATAGATGTTAAACAGCAGGGGCCCTAAGATGGAGCCTTGGGGATTTCCAAAGGTTATTTTTGTCTGCTCCGATTCATAATTATTATTCCTAACCTATCTTCTGGCTCTCTGCGAGGACACATGCTTTTTCTCTCCCTCCTCCTCCTGTGTCTTATCTTACTGCTCTATGTCCTGTGCCTCTATCTGGAGTGTCTTTTTTGCATTTTTCTCCGAACCAAAACTGAATAAACGAAAGATGGAAAAGGTCAGCTGGTCTCTGAATGCTATTGATAAAATCTACTCAACTCTACGAAGCACCGGAAAAGGGCATCCTGGTTATTTATTTATGGAGATTTATGTGGATCGGGTTCCTGCTGATTGGAATGGGCATGTACCGGATCTGCTGCAAAATGGAGCAACAAATACCAAAATTGGAGACAGTTCTGGTAGCGACTGGAAGGCTGAAGGAGCAGTCTGAAGCGCGGATTTCTGCTGATGGAACTCAGAACCTTACGCTTGGTGAGCTCGAGCACAGGCTAGACGCTGCAAGAGGCGATCTAGCTGGCGCTTTGGGACTCACTCGCAAATTGTCATCGGACTTGGAGAAACTGTCAGTGCGGATTGGTGCAACTGGAATGAATGCAGTAATCTGAACTTTAATTTGGTTGACTTAGACTATAAAAAGAAACCACTGACAGACTGAAGAAGTAGTTAGAGTCCCTAACCCTGGAAAAAAAAAATTCTGTCCCTGCTATCCAAGTAATTATTGTTTTGGCTTCATGTAGACCTTCAACTTGGTCCGTTATCAATGCCTGTGAAGAAAAATGTAAACAGAGTATCTTCCACCTCGCACACGTGCAAAAACTGACACACACACACTCACATGGATCAGACACACACACAAAATGTCTCGCTGTCTCCCAAGCTCTCCTGCCCCCCCGGGTGGCAGGTCTGGCTACACGCTTAGAGTTGAGCGCTGTATGCAGATTGTCGACCAGGGGCTCCTGAACCCACCTAACCGTCCTTCATGTCATCATTGTGAATGTTGAAATATGTGCTTCTCTATGTTTTTGGTGGGGTTTTTTCTATTACCTGTGTTGTGAGTCTGTATACGAACCTGGAACACAGTTGAGCGTTTTTTTTTCCCCATCACCGTAAACCTCCCCCCCCCCCAGCGTACAAGCGGCTGCACTGCCCAACAGTGACCTGGATCTGTTTTTTGACTGTCTGTCTGTTTGTAATGATCTTGGATAGGTTGTACTGTAAAATTGAATTTCTCCTCGTGCGACAATAAAGGATTATTCAATTAAATTCAATTCAATAATTACCTATCGACACAAAGTTGTACCTGTCTTTTAAATAGGACTGAAACCAACTGATTGCTGTGCCATAAAGTCCGACCTTAGTCTAGTAAGATATCATGATCGACCGTGTCAAAAGCAGCACTGAGATCCAGCAACACCAGTTCCCACTATCCGTATTTAACCGGATTCAATTCAATTTCAATTCAGTTTAATTATATAGCGCCATTTCACAACTGATGTAATCTCAAAGCACTTTACAAGAAGAGTTATTACAATACAATGTTTAATGTAGAAATTAGAGAACCACAGAAGATTGCGTCGTACAATTCACAGCAATCCCTCACACTGAGCAAGCATGAAGCGACAGTGGAAAGGAAAAACTCCCTTTTAACAGGAAGAAACCTCCAGCAGAACCAGGCTCAGCACAAGCGGTCATCTGCCGAGACCGTCTGGGGTTTGGAGAATACAGAACAGAGACACAGAAAGAGCAACAGAACTGATGCAGAAGCAGAAGTTGGTAGCAGGATGTGGAGAACGTTCTTCCACTGGAATGCCATCTTAGTCAGTGTCGTCAAGCAGGGCGGGTCAGGAGCACCTACTGTAGGAAGAGACTAAGAGAAAACAGGTTAGCGCTTGAATTGACTGCTCATCATGGAGTTGGGGAGAAGTAGGAGAGAAAGTAGGAACTGACTCTAATAATGTCGTCCAACAGCCTAACAACAAGCAGCATAGCTACTAACATTAACCTGTCTCCTAGCTACTAGGAGACCTAACCACTAACACTCTCTACCTGGCTTACATTAATCTATCTCTACTTAGCTACTCTACCTGACTACTAACATTAACCTGTCTCTTCCTATCTACCTGTCTGACCTGACTCTAACTACCTATAAACATATCTCTAACTGTAAGCTTTGTCAAAGAGGAAAGTTTTAAGCCTAGTTTTGAAAATATACAAATTGTCTGCTTCACGAACCAACCCTGGGAGCTGGTTCCATAGGAGGGGAGCCTGATAGCTGAAAGATCTGCCACCCATTCTACTTTTAGAAATCCTAGGAACTACCAGCAAACCTGCAGTCTGAGAGCGAAGGGCCCTGTTAGGAACATATGGAACAATCAGGTCTCTTATGTATGATAGAGCTAGATTATTAAGAGCTTTATATGTCAGAAGGAGGATCTTGAATTCTATTCTAGATTTTACTAGGAGCCAGTGAAGAGAACTAAAACAGGAGAAATGTGATCTCTTCTTCTTTTATTCATTAGAACCCTTGCAGCAGCATTTTGGACTAACTGAAGACGTTTAATTGTATTCTGTGGACTACCTGATAATAAAGAGTTACAGTAATCCAGCCTTGAAGTAACAAAGGCATGGACTAGTTTTTCAGCATCATTCCTGGACAGGATGGTTCTAATTTTTGCAATATTCCTAAAGTGAAAAAAGGAAATCCTAGAGACTTCTTTAATGTGAGATCTAAATGACATATCTTGGTCAAAAATAACACCGAGGTTCTTTGCTTTATTACTGGAGGCTAATTTAATGCCGTCCAGGTGAAGGGGCTGACTAAGTAGTTTCTTTTTCAGAGCTTCTGGTCCAAAGACGACAACTTCTGTTTTATCAGAATTCAGAAGCAAGAAGTTTAGAGTCATCCAAGTTTTTATGTCTTCCAGACATGCCTGTAGTCTACCTAACTGATTGGATTCATCAGGATTTATGGATAGATATAGCTGTGTATCATCTGCATAACTATGGAAATTTATCCCATGCTGCCTAATTATTTTACCAATAGGAAGCATATATATAGTAAAAAGAATCGGCCCAAGCACTGAACCCTGTGGTACTCCGCAAGTAACTATTGAGGTTGAGGAAGATTTATCATTTACCTGAACAAACTGAAATCTGTTGGACAAATAAGATTTAAACCAACCTAGTGCTGTTCCTATTATACCGACACTTTGAAGCCTTTCTATGAGAATATTGTGATCAACAGTGTCAAAGGCAGCACTGAGATCTAACAGGACCAGAATGGTCACCAGTCCATTGTCTGAGGCTATGAGAATATCATTAGTAACCTTCACCAGAGCTGTTTCAGTGCTATGATGAGATCTAAAGCCTGACTGAAACTTCTCAAACAGCTCATTATTGTTTAAATGCTCACACATCTGATGTGCAACTATTTTCTCAATAATTTTAGATAAGAAGGGAAGATTAGATATCGGTCTATAGTTAATTAAGTCGTTTTGATCAAGAGATGGTTTCTTAAGTAGAGGTTTAATTACAGCAATCTTAAACTCCTGTGGTACATATCCATTTACTAAGGATAGATTCATTATATCTAAAATTGGAACAGAAATCAAAGGGAAAACCTATTTTAAAAGTTTAGTTGGGACTGGGTCTAACACGCAAGTTGAAGGTTTAGATGAAGCTAATAATTTTAGTAGATCAGAAGTTAGGCTGCATTGAAGCAGTTCAAGCATGTTTTAGGTTCAACCATTTTTGATGTTGCCTCACCGACTAAGGAAGAAGCAAGTATATTGGGAAGGTTCCCAATGTTCTTATTTTTTATAGAGTCTGTTTCATTTATAAAAAAATTCATGAGTCGTCACTACTAAGAGCTGGGGGAATGGTTGGCTCGATAGAGCTATGATCCTGTGTGAGTTTGGCAACTGTATTAAAAAGAAACCTAGGATTATTTTTATTTTCCTCGATTAAAGATGAATAATATGCTGTTCTAGCTGTTCGAAGGCTCTTTTTATATAGCAATAGACTATTTTTCCACACTAAATAGGAATCCTGTAAATGCGTGGAGCGCCATTTTCTCTCTAGTTTTCTAACGTTGTTCTTCAGGGTACGCAGCTCTGAATTTAACCAGGGAGCTAATCTTCTAAGGCTGGCCACCTTCTTTTTCAAGGGGGCAACTTTGTCTATTGCCAGACGCAGGAAGGAATTAACGCTATGAACTAAAATATCAAGTTGTGAGGGGTCAGGAGTTGAAACAGTGGTTTTCTATTGTACTTTTATATACTGAGGAAATTAAAGTTGGAAGACCTTCTTTAAAATTTGCTACAGCATTGTCTGATAACGTTCTGGTATAATGAAGTTTTCTTTCAGGTTTGATACGATCCGTTAGAGTAAGTTTAAAAGTGATGAGGAAATGATCAGATAGGATAGGGTTATGTGGAAAGTTCCCATGATTGCGCAATCCCATACCGACCTGTGCAAATACTGGGCATGCGCGAAAAGACGAACGGAAAACGCGTATAATCTACGTGACGCCAGCGCCTACATAATATATACAAGAAGCTCTACAGCACAGTACATATCTGCTTGTCCCGTTAACCGAAGAGAACAATAGCTGCTCAGAAGAAGAGAGAGTTTTTTGGTGTGGACAGACGACGAGATCGATTTATTACTCTTCGCTGTTGTCTTTGTCTGTAGTGTCATATTGTTATTGACGCAGCATTCATTGACGCCACTTCCTTTCATTATCCGGGGAAGCTGTCCACACTAGCTCGTTTAGCCGTTGAATTAAGATTTACACGGCTCTCTTACCCGGCTAATAGTTATCTGGCCACAGACCTTAAACGACGCCGGGTTAGTGTGGACGATAGGGGGGTGTAGACTAAATAATTATACGTTTAAGGCATTACCCGGCTTAGTGTGGACGTGGCCTTAGACTTAATCATTAGCAAAGGACTAAAAATCTCTAACATCTCTGTATTGGATGTTGCATTATCTGACCACTTCTGCATCTTCTTTGAAAGCATTATCCCGGCTAAACTATCTAATCAAAATGACACCATAGTAAGAAAACGATCTCTTGTTAACAGCTCTGCTGAAATCTTTAAACAAATTTTACTGCTCTACCTCACCCCCCCAAGACCCATCACCCTCACTACCCAACACACACTCTGTTAACAACCTGGTAGATAACATTTTCTCTAAAGTCTCAGAAATCATCAATACCATTGCTCCAATTAAAATAAAAGTAGTCTCAGGTAGAAACAAGTCTCCATGGACCAGCAATCCTCTTGTACGCAGCGGAAAAAGGGAGTGCCGTCAGACTGAAAGAAAATGGAGGAAAACTCAATTCGAGGTTCACTATGAGATCTACAAAAACAGGTTGAACAAATATAACTTAACTTTGAAAACTGCAAGAGAAACATTCTTCTCTGAAATCATTAACAGAAGCATTAATAAGACTCGGACTCTATTCACAACAGTTGAAAGACTAACCAATCTTCCAGTGACAGCAGCTCCTTAGCTACACTCCACTAGGGCCTGTACTGAATTTGCCAACTTCTTCACTGAAAAGATTCTAGAAATTAGAAGATCAGTCTGTAAAGCAGCAACCAAGCCACCAACATTATCATTCCCACTTAAAAATAATGCAGATAAGATGTCTGATTTCAAAAAACTGAATCAATCACATCTTGATGAAATTATTAAACCACTAAACTTCTCCTCTTGCTGCCTCGATATCTTAACCACACCTTTTTTAAAGAAAGTTCTCCCTGTCATTAAGTCGGATCTGATGAAAATAGTTAACACATCCCTCCAGTCAGGTGTCTTCCTCCAGGCCCTCAAAACAGCAGTTATCAAACCCCTATTAAAGAAAAATAACCTAGATAATACATTGATGCAGAATTATAGGCCAATCTCTAATCTCCCATTCATCAGTAAGATTATTGAAAAAGCTGTATCTCAACAGTTGAACACATTCCTGACAACAAACAACTCCTTAGATCATTTTCAATCTGGTTTTGGTGCTCATCACAGCACTGAGACTGCCCTCGTCTAAGTTCTCAATGACATCCGTATAAATACAGACAGTGGTAGAACCACAGTGTTGGTTCTGTTGGACCTCAGTGCAGCGTTTGACACTGTTGATCACAAAATATTACTGGAATGATTAGAGAGCTGGATCGGACTCACTGGTACAGCACTTCAATGGTTCGAATCTTACCATAGTTACCATAACTATGCAGACGATACACAGCTATACATTACATTATCACCAGGTGACTTTGATTCTATCCAGACCTTAAATGAATGCATTGAACAAATCAACGACTGGATGTTCCATAACTTTCTCCAGCTAAACAGAAACAAAACAGAAGTAATTATTTTTGGACCAAAGGAGGAACGATCCAAAGTCAGCACACAGCTTCAGCTAATACAACTAAAAACGACTCATCAGGCCCGTAATCTAGGTGTTATAAAGGACTCGGACCTGAACCTCCAGGGTCACATAAAGGCAATAACAAGGTCAACTTTCTATCAGCTGAAGAACATTTCTAATATTAAAGGACTGATGTCACAGAAGGACCGTGAAAAACTGATCCATGCGTTTATCTTTAGTCAGATTGATTACTGCAACAGCGTCCTCACAGGTCTACCTAAAAAATCAATCAGACAGCTGCAGCTGATCCAGAACGCTGCTGCTCGTGTTCTCACTAGAACCAGGAAAGTAGAACACATCACCCCAGTTCTAAAGTCCTTACACTGGCTCCCTGTAGCTCAGAGAATAGACTTCTAAATACTCCTACTTGTTTATAAATCATTGAACGGTTTAGCACCAACGTACATTGAAGATATGCTGGCACTACATCAACCCAGCAGACCACTCAGGTCCTCCAGCTCTAGCCTACTAATCGTCCCTAGAATCAGAACTAAACAGGGAGAGGCAGCTTTCAGCTTTAATGCTCCACAAATGTGGAATAAACTTCCAGACGAATGCAAAAACGCTGAATCGTTAGGCTTTTTTAAATCAAAGATAAAAACTCTACTATTCAGAGCTGTATTTGAATCTTAAATTGCGCTTTCTGATCACTTTTTGTTTTGTTTACCCAATTATGGTTGATCTGTTCTAATCTGTTTTAATTGCATACATTTGTTCCTTAAATAATTTTTTATTGTTGTGGTTTAATTTCTATTCTTACTTTTTATTTCTTTTTTTAAGTGATTGTGTATTAATTACATACATTTCTTCCTTACATTATCTTTTCTTAATGATTGATTACTGTTAAACTTATATGTTTTGTTTGTAATCATGTGGTTTCATTATCACTGAATCATGTAAAGCACCTTGAATTGTCTTGTGTTGAAAGTGTGCTATACAAATAAAATTACCTTGCCTTGCCTTAAAAGAGATATCATATTTCCCATCTGTTAACTTTCCTTTATTGGTTCCCCATCGAATCCAGAATCGAGTTTAAGATCTGTATATTCCTAACAGAGCACTTCACTCTCAGACTATAGGTTTGCTAGTAGTTCTTAGTAAAGTAGAATAGGAGGCAGATCTTTTAGTTATCAGGCTCCTCTCCTGTGGAACCAGCTGACATCAATTTTTGGTAAGTAAAATTGTCATTTTTTGCCCTTTTGGGAGTATCTATGATGATGGAAAAGGCCCAGAATGCTTTGATGGTTACCATACCATCAACATGTAATAAATAATATAATTCAGAGAAATATTTAACACTTCGCATGGAACCAGAATGCTATAATGACTTTTTGGCCAGTAAAATTGTCATTTTTGCCTTTTTTGGGGAATTGATGATGATGGAAAAGGCCCAGAATAGTTACAAAATAACAAACAGATCATTAATAAAGAAAATTTGAGAAATATTTTGCCCTTCATATGTAACCAGGAGGCTGTAATCAATTTTTGGCACGTAAAATGGTAAATGTATGCCCTTCTGGGAGTATCTATGATGATGGAAAATGACCAGAATGCTGTGATGGTTACAGTATAATCAACAGATAACGAATAATGTCATTTTGAGACATATTTAACCCTTCATATGTAACCATTCATGCTTTCATCTTGTCACCTTTAAACAAAAATAAAGTGTTTAGATAGTAACACACTGGTTTTGTAAAGACATAGAAGCTTTTCAAGTTTGATCAGGCTTTTTCAAGGTGTGTTAAGCTCACATGGAAATAATCTATATGAGGCATATCTATATATATGAAACCTATATGAAATTTATATGCACATACATATATGCTGATTATATACAGCAAATATGCACACTCACCTGAAGGATTATTAGGAAAAGCATACTAATACGGTGTTTGACCCCATTTTGCCTTCAGAACTGCCTTAATTCTAAGTGGCATTGATTCAACAAGCTGCTGAAAGCATTCTTTAGAAATGTTGGCCCATATTGATAGGATAGCATCTTGCAGTTGATGGAGATTTGTGGGATGCACATCCAGGGCACGAAGCTCCCAACTGTCCAATCTTGGTGAGCTGGTGCAAATCGCAGCCTGTTTTTCCCATTTGTATTGGAGATGAGTGGTACCCGGTGGAGTCTTCTGCTGTTGTAGCCCATTCTGACATTCAGTTTGGAGTTCAGGAGATTGTCTTGACCAGGACCACGCCCCTAAATGCATTGAAGCAATTGTCATGTGATTGGTTGATTAGATAATTGCATTAAGGAGAAATTGAACAGGTTTTCCTAATAATCCTATAGGTGAGTGTATATGCCACATATAGACCAAATTGAGGAGGATATGTGTGGATATACAGGCCGTATATCAGCAAAATAAAATGACTTTAAATGTAATTTTAACAGATGAAAACCCTAAAATGTGACCAGCTCAGATTGGGTCCCTACTAGAAGAACATATCTGCTTTTATTTTGGTGCTACAGTCCCAGACCTACCCTGGGCCCTGTTAGCCCCTCTTTATTAACCTCCTGCTCACCAGCATTCAATGTTTAGGAATCGTCACTCATTAATCATTTTTAAAACTCACAGGACATGAGTATCTGTGTCTAGACAGAGCAACTGAATGTCTTACAGTAAGTAACGTTGCAATCAGGTGATTTTTCATAATTCTCCAGTGTGTGTGCATTGCACAGAATGTGCAAAAGGGAGTCTCAAACCACAGCAAGTTGCTGGAGTTTTAGCACAACGCCGCTGTACATACCGACATTTACAGCAGCCCCGTTTATGCACACAGCGAGCAACTTTGCTGTCCAGTCATCAAAGCCTCTCTCCTGGAAAAGTCTAACAAGTCCATCTGTTATGGCCTGCGCAGTTCGACCAGCATCCAGTTCAATCAGTCCAATAAAGTCTGAGGTAATATGCCGGTTGATGGACACAGAAACACTGTCCACAATTTCCTGCTGAGTTTTTGTGATGTCCTCAGATTCATCAAAAAGCTATGAAGCCAAGAAAGTATCATAATGAATAAACTAACGCAGGGTTTTTCACGAATGCATATGCTCATTCGGATATTCACATGGTCTGCTTCACAAATGCACACAATCTCTTTAAAAAATGAAGAAACTGTTCGTGTAGGCCTATTTAAAATGTAACACGTTTTATTCTCCATTCCTCTCACATTAGAAACAGGGAGTGTACATGATATGCGACAACATCAAATATCGTGAGAAATATGCATTTGTTAAAAACCCTGCGTTAGCTTATTCATTACGAGACTTTCTCGGTTCCATAAAGCCCCAGCTTTTCATCTCAGATTAACATTGCATTGCAGCTCCATCCTGGTGTCTTCTTAGACTATGGAGAGCTTTTTTTTACCTACTTTTTACCTTCCATTCTACAAGCAGTGCAGCAGAGGAGAGACAGCACAGAATATTCTAGCCGTCTCTGTCTGTCCTAATTATTGCAAAGCTGGTCTGTCTTTAAATGCACACATACGATGCATTGCAGAGCTCTAAGCAGGCTGACAGTTTGAAGATATGCCCACTGTGCAGCGCTGAGCAGAGCACAGGGCTAAGATGAGAAAGCCCCTGAGTAAAGGAGAGTTGCTGGCTTGTAACTGGGCCCTGAGTATCAGCTGCCAAATATCTCCTGTTAGTTCTTAGCAATTTTTGGATTGCTATGCTAATACTTTCCCATCCGTGAATGTAAAATTAGATTGGGTAAATTTGGCAGATTTTGTGCTTTCACTGGGTCTGTCAAAGGAGATCCTTGCACATTTTTCATCTGAAGACCACTGGCATAAGGCACACATGCATCTGTTGCGTTGAGTTTAGCAGGTGTTTTCATTATTTCCATAACTGAAGTGTCATTCAGCTGCACCACGGCTAAAGACAGGAAGAATAATAGAATAACGTGCCAGGATTCATAATGCTTCTTTGGCACCACAAAAAAAAAAAACAGGGGGGGGGGTATGATTTCCTTGTTCTTTGGCTGTTACAAAATGAATTACTATAAGGCTAGAATGTTGTAAATTCTGTTTTTCGTTTGTTGGCAATAAATGTAATTTAAGCGGGGTACATGCGCAGCTCTCTGCAGCATGCACACATTATATTGCAGGGTTAGGCTGATTAAAACTGCAGCATTTCCAGAACTAGGTCATTAAAATGTCCTTATTCTACTAATGTTGAAATGCACTGCACTTTATCATGGCCTCTATCGAATTCAATTCACTTTTATTTAAATAGCGCCACTTTACATCGAAAGTAATTTCAATACAATTATAAATGGACTGAACTTATATAGCGCTTTTCTAGTCTTACTGACCACTCAAAGCGCTTTACATTGAAGCCACATTCACCCATTCACACTCGCATTCATACACCGACACCCAACATGGCTCGGTAGGACAATGTAGAATTTGGGGGTTAAGTGCCTTGCCCAGGGGCACATCGACATGTGACTGGAGGAAGCTGGAATCGAACCTACGAACCTACGATTGCAAGCCAACTACTCTACCACTGAGCCACAGTCGCCCAATTATACAAAAATTCCAATCAGTTAAAAGTTTTCAATGTAAGGAATCCCAGCAGATTGTGATGAGTCATTGATGTGAGGTTGTGCCTGGATCATGCAGACTCCAACCATAGCAATTCCTCAGCAATCCCTCATACTGAGCAAGAATTTGGCGACAGTGGAGAGGAAAAACTCCCCTTTAACAGGAAGAAAACTCCAGCAGAACCAGAACCAGAACCTGGCTCAGTATAAGCGGTCATCTGCCTTGACTGTCTGGGGGTCTGAGAAGACAGAAAAGAGACAGCATGGAGGATGCTCGGTGACTTTGAGTATCATCTGGACCAACGCTCCCCATCCATTAGGGGCCATTATAGTTGAGCAGGATACCAGACCAGGTGGAGCTTCTATGGGGAGAAAAATACTGTGAGAAAACTGGGTTAACAATCGCAATAACAGAAAAATATATCTGGAGAGTAGTAGGAGAGAAAAGAAGAGAGAAGAAAAGTGGTCAGTCTGTCCTCCAACAGTCTAAACCTATAGCAGCATAACTACAAAAATATCTCAGGATAACCTAAGCCATTCTAACTCTAAGCTTTATCTAAAAGGAAGGTTTTAGGCCTAGTCTTAAAAACAGACAGAGTATCTGCCTCATGGACTAAAACTGGGAGCTGGTTCCACAGGAGAGGAGCCTGATAACTAAAAGAGACAAAATGCAGTAGAAAAAATGTATCTTGAATGTAATCTGAAATGTCTTAATTTTGTTTTTAAAACGTAATATATTATGCCAGTTATCATTGTGGTATTGTATATGATTACTACATTTTATTAACTGGACTCCAGGAAGGTTAATCACTACAGGGAAAACTAATGAGGATCCACGATGATGATAACTCACTGTGGGCTCAGTGACTTCTGATGCATCTTTGGGGGAAAACAGGTAAATATTTACATAACTCTCAGGTTTATGGCCATTAGCGTGTTAATTACTCTTAGGTTATATTGTGTGTGAATGACCTTTTTCATTTGTCAATAATAAACTCATTTTGAATGTGGTAGCGCAAAATTAAGACATGCCTTTCAGAAGTGCTAAAAATGTGTCTATTCTCCTCACAATACTTTGCATCTTCTAACAGAAATGCCCAGATTGCATATTCATCAAGGGCAAAAGCGCTAAATGGATTGTGTGTGTCTTGCTGTGGGTTTAACAGGCGCAATGCTCCCTGCGCCGTGTTGATAGATCAGCCTGTTTTTGCAATGCTGTGCGGTTTGCACAGGTTTTAACAAGCGCTTTTGACGACTGCTGATAAATCAGGCCCTTACAGTACTATGGAAAAGTTTTACGCAAGTGTGAAAAAATTATATAAATAAATAATTATTTCAGTAATATAAACAATGATTTTTTACATCAATTTACAAGTTACAAAGTGATTAAACAAAAGAAAAATCTGAATCAAATATTTGGTGTTACTACCTTCAACCAGCATCAGTTCTCATAGGCAGACTCAGGGTATTTGTAGGTAATATAGTCAGAAATATGATCTACCAGTTATACACAACAGGTGCTAAACAATTCTGCACCTGACCCCTGCCAGGCGCCGTATTGATTAATCATTATTAATTATTAGAAGAACATTTATCAAAAACTGCTATGTGATCATTACAGGGTGTCTATGTTGGAGACAGATGTTATATATCTATTAAAAATTATATATGTTATAAATAGCTTTGTTTCCAAACTAAGCTATTCATTGCAGTCTACTGCACTGAACAGGGGGAAATGGTGTGGTCATATTTGTTAAAATACAACTAGCTTCGTTCAAAATCTTACCAAAAATCCGACAATAAAGTACAAATGAATATTTTTCAAACATTTTTTCTGTCAAATGAGTATGCAGTTGAGACTTTAATATATAAATAACATTGGAACAGAGTAGGTGTCTTTGAATCAACAACTAAAAGACAAAATAACAGTAAGTAGTAGAACTTAATCCCGAAAATCAACTGTTAGCTTTGATGTTAAATAATCATTGGTAAAGATTTTATAAATGACGTGATAGAAGTGGCATTTTAGCCGTAACATAGCAACAACTTACACTACCGTTCAAAAGTTTGGGGTCACATTGAAATGTCCTTATTTTTGAAGGAAAAGCACTGTACTTTTCAATGAAGATAACTTTAAACTAGTCTTAACTTTAAAGAAACACACGCTATACATTGCTAATGTGGTAAATGACTATTCTAGCTGCAAATGTCTGGTTTTTGGTGCAATATCTACATAGGTGTATAGAGGCCCATTTCCAGCAACTATCACTCCAGTGTTCTAATGGTACAATGTGTTTGCTCATTGGCTCAGAAGGCTAATTGATGATTAGAAAACCCTTGTGCAATCATGTTCACACATCTGAAAACAGTTTAGCTCGGTACAGAAGCTACAAAACTGACCTTCCTTTGAGCAGATTGAGTTTCTGGAGCATCACATTTGTGGGGTCAATTAAACGCTCAAAATGGCCAGAAAAAGAGAACTTTCATCTGAAACTCGACAGTCTATTCTTGTTCTTAGAAATGAAGGCTATTCCATGCGAGAAATTGCTAAGAAATTGAAGATTTCCTACAACGGTGTGTACTACTCCCTTCAGAGGACAGCACAAACAGGCTCTAACCAGAGTAGAAAAAGAAGTGGGAGGCCGCGTTGCACAACTGAGCAAGAAGATAAGTACATTAGAGTCTCTAGTTTGAGAAACAGACGCCTCACAGGTCCCCAACTGGCATCTTCATTAAATAGTACCCGCAAAACACCAGTGTCAACATCTACAGTGAAGAGGCGGCTGCGGGATTCTGGGCTTCAGGGCAGAGTGGCAAAGAAAAAGCCATATCTGAGACTGGCCAATAAAAGAAAAAGATTAAGATGGGCAAAAGAACACAGACATTGGACAGAGGAAGACTGGAAAAAAGTGCTGTGGACGGATGAATCCAAGTTTGAGGTGTTTGGATCACAAAGAAGAACGTTTGTGAGACGCAGAACAACTGAAAAGATGCTGGAAGAATGCCTGACGCCATCTGTTAAGCATGGTGGAGGTAATGTGATGGTCTGGGGTTGCTTTGGTGCTGGTAAGGTGGGAGATTTGTACAGGGTAAAAGGGATTCTGAATAAGGAAGGCTATCACTCCATTTTGCAACGCCATGCCATACCCAGTGGACAGCGCTTGATTGGAGCCAATTTCATCCTACAACAGGACAATGACCCAAAACACACCTCGAAATTGTGCAAGAACTATTTAGAGAAGAAGCAGGCAGCTGGTATTCTATCGGTAATGGAGTGGCCAGCGCAGTCACCAGATTTGAACCCCGTTGAGCTGTTGTGGGAGCAGCTTGACCGTATGGTACGCAAGAAGTGCCCATCCAACCAATCCAAATTGTGGGAGCTGCTTCTAGAAGCGTGGGGTGCAATTTCTCCAGATTACCTCAACAAATTAACAGCTAGAATGCCAAAGGTCTGCAATGCTGTAATTGCTGCAAATGGAGGATTCTTTGATGAAAGCAAAGTTTGATGTAAAAACAATCTTATTTCAAATAAAAATCATTATTTCTAACCTTGTCAATGTCTT
Organism: Apricaphanius iberus; assembly: GCA_028564705.1. Taxonomy (NCBI): domain Eukaryota; kingdom Metazoa; phylum Chordata; class Actinopteri; order Cyprinodontiformes; family Aphaniidae; genus Apricaphanius; species Apricaphanius iberus. The sequence goes on along the minus strand of JAPXFQ010000835.1, from coordinate 175,293 downwards.
GACTCTATTTTTTATTCATTTCACACCGTATGGTGGTGAATAAGTGTGACTTTTCATGGAAAACACAAAATTGTTTGGGTGAAAACGTTTCTTTCAATAAAAAACATGCTGTCGGTTTAATATAAAGCTGAAACTGGCATATAGATGTACTAAATACCGTGATCAGAATATCCTACCTTTTATATAAATGTGAGTAGCACATATAAATGAACTACAAAATGTGCCCACCAAACCACAGATGGTTTTATATTGTGTGTGTCTGTAGATATATATTATATATATATTTTAACAGTTTGGATCGCAACTCATAGATCAATCTGTCACTACAGCTGTTTGTCTGGCTGGCCAGGACATCATGGAGGGGTGTTTAGTATTACCCAGAATGCCCTGTAGTTTCCTCCTCATCTTCCTCTCCACCACAGTTCTTACAGGGTCCAGGTCCTGAGCCAGCACAGCCTTTTTAAACATTTTGTCCAAACGTCTGCAGTAGGCCTACTATTTTGCCAGCAGGCAACAGCAGCACACTTCTATGGATTGTGGTAGAACATCTGTAGCAGGTTATTGCAGACACTGAAGGACCTCAGCCATCTGAGGAAGACAAAGAGACTCTGTCCCTTCATGTATGCTGTGTCTATGGTCCACTCCAGTTCCTGGTCCAAAACTACCCCCAGGTATCTGTAGGACTCCAGTCTCTCTTTCCTCCCCATGAATGCAGACTGGATGTAATTTAGATCTCCTGAAATCCACCACCAGCTCCTTAGACTTCATGATGTTCAGCAGAAGACACAAAACAACTCTGATCTGTACAATATCAAGGTTTTTAGTGCATCTATGTGCTACCCACAAATACAAATCTTCAGAATGTCTAACAGTAGGGCACAGTAAGAATGAGAGTGACAAACAAGGGGAAACTAAATACATTTATTGAAATTACATAGAACAACAGTACAGATTAACCCTGCAAACATTTTTGCATTACTAAGTTGTGTGTCAGTCTTTTTGTCAGAGTCAAACTGTTCTCACCAAACCTCAGAAGTCACTATGGATCTGTAAAGATCAATTATTTCTGAGGCAGTTACCAACTGATAAAAAAATCTTTAACATCACTGATCTCAGAGAATCTGTAACATTATTATGGTGACTAAAATAATCTAATATTGTTACAAAGACAAACATTTTCAATGGAAACACTTCCTACTACAAATTTAGATAAGTTATTGCTTATTTCTAAGGGTAAATAGTGAGCTGAACATCACAGTGATTTATTTTTTTTCTAAATGAAGGTGATACTCTGGAAGGGCTCAGGCTGTTTCCATCCTTAAGGCTTTAATGACTGACTGGTCAGCTCATTTATTTCTACCCTGAGCAAGGCTCTGTAGCTGTCAGCATGCTAAAAAATATCCATGAATACCACGATATAAAAAGCAAGACAGTAATGTATTCTGCTATTGAAGTTTTTATGCTATCAACATTAAATCAAGAACATAAAACATATAACATACGAACAGTAAACTTCTGTAACATGGCGATGGTCTCAAATGTGTTGAATCGTCACAGATAAATACATAATTTAAATCTTACATGGATATACTTAGTTTTACCAAAACGCAGACCAGAGGCCTCCAACAGCCCAAAGTTTAAGGACACAACCAAACCTCTATAGCTGACATCTTCATTGGTTGGTTTGTTTAAAATAATGAGATGCAAAAACAGCTTTTTGGTCGGTTCATTTTTCTCACATCTCTGTTACTGTCCTGTAAGCAGCTTACTAAACATCTCTGCTAAGATCAGGGACACAGCATTCTGTAAAAAAATTTAAAAAATAATAAAAAACGACCACATTGTTTTAAATACATAAAGCACATATCCAAAATACTCCACAGGAATTAAATTGTCACATTTTTATGATGATGAACTGATATTAGAGCTGATTACATTAATCTCATTGTTCTAGCGGCTCCAGGAAGTGATGCACAGACTGCTGAGGTATAGAGGTGGGGTTAGGTATGATGCATGATCTGCTTAAAAGCTCTGCTGAGATCCCAAAATAGTTTGTTTCTTTCTTAAAGTTTAAAATTCCAGACTTGCAGACAACATATGTGCTCAAAAAGCAAAACATGCATTTATAAATCAGCAATCTTGATGTGTGTGGGCACCAAATAGTACAGCGTCTATCTCTCTCAGCTCAGCAAGACGTGTGTCTTTGATTCACCAGATCTCCGCTCCTATTCCACTTACCACACATCAGAGCCAACAATGACCTCTGAAATTGTTCCTCTGAAATAGCAGCACTGATTTTCTCAGGTGTTTAAATACTTTTTTGCAGCAATATAAACACAAATTATTTAAAAGTCATGCAATGTGATTTTCTGTATTTAAAAAAAGTCTCTCACAGATGCTCATACAATGTTTTAGAACCCTCCATAATTTCGGAGTGGGAGAATTTGAAAAATCACAGGTTGTTCAAATACTTGTGTTCCTCACTATATAACTAGATTAAGAGAATAATAAAAAGAGATGTTAGGAAAACATTAGGTTAAATAGCTTAGAGCTGCTACACAGATTGCATCACATAACTACTTCTACCCACCTACCATCACTTGAAACCCAGAGCTTCATGACTGTGCTCCAACATAATATAAAGATAGTTACTACAAAAATAAACCGTGATAGTATTTATCTGGTATTTATCTGTAGATGGCGGATAAACTCTGGAAAGATGTTACTGTAAACAGCTACAGACGTGGACAAAATTGTTGGTACCCTTCATTAAATCAAAGAAAAACTCATAATGGTCACAGAAATAACTTTAATCTGACAAAAGTAATAATAAATAAAAATTATATAAATGTTGACCAATGAAAGTCAGACATTGCTTTTCATCCATGCTTCAACGGAATTATTTAAAAAATAAATGCATGAAAAAGGCCTGGACAAAAATGATGGTACCCACAACTTAATATTTGGTTGCACAACCTTTTGAGGCAATCACTGCAATCAAATGATTCCTGTAACTGTCAATGAGACTTCTGCACCTCTCAGCAGGTATTTTGGCCCACTCCTCATGAGCAAACTGTTCTAGTTGTTTCCGGTTTGAAGGGCGCCTTTTCCAGACAGCACGTTTCAGCTCCTTCCAAAGATGCTCAATAGGATTGAGATCAGGGCTCATAGAAGGCCAGTGTTTTCCTCTTAGCCCTTCTTGGGTGTTTTTAGCTGTGTGTTTTGGGTCATTTTCCTGTTGTAAGACCCGTGACCTGCGACTGAGACCATGCTTTCTGACACTGGCCAGCACATTTCTCTCTAGAATCCCCTGATAGTCTTGAGATTTCATTGTACCCTGCACAGATTCAAGACACCCTGTGTCAGATGCAGCAAATCAGCCCCAGAACATAACCGAGCCTCCCCCATGTTTCACAGTAGGGACCGTGTTCTTTTCTAGATATGCTTCATTTTTCCGTCTGTGAACATAGAGCTGATGTGCCTTGGCAAAAAGTTACATTTTTGTCTCATCTGTCCACAGGACATTCTCCCAGAAGCTTTGTGGCTCGTCAGCATGTAGTTTGGCATACTCCAGTCTGTTTTTTTTAAATGATTTGTCCTCTGGCTCAAACAGCGAAGGATGTTCCGATCTGACACTGATGTTCCTTGAGCATAAAGTTCAGCTTGGATCTATTTTGAAGTCTTTCTAGGCTCTTTTGTTACCATTTGGATTATCCGTCTCTTTGATCTGTCATCAATTTTCCTCCTGCAGCCACGTCCAGGGAGGTTGGCTACAGTCCCATGGATCGTACATTACTGAATGACATGTGCAGCTGTAGTCACAGAAACATCTAGCTGCTTGGAGATGGTCTTATAGCCTTTACAGTTAACATGCTTGTCTATGATTTTCTTTCTCATCTCCTGAGACAACTCTTTCCTTTGCTTCCTCTGGTTTATATTGAGTGTGGTACACACCACGTCACCAAACAACACAGTGACTACCTGGAGTCCTATATATAGGCCCACTGAGTGATTACAGGATTGTAGACACCTAGGATGCTGATTAGTGGACATACCTTGGATTAACATGTCCCTTTGGTCACATTATTTTCATTCTTTTCTAGGGGTGCCATCATTTTTGTCCAGGCCTGTTTCATGCATTTATTTTTTAAATAATTCTGTTGAAGCATGGATGAAAAGCAATGTCTGACGTTCATTGGTCAACATTTATATAATTTTTATTTATTATTACTTTTTTCAGATTAAAGTTATTTCTGTGACCATTATGAGTTTTTCTTTTATTTAATGAAGGGTACCAACAATTTTGTCCACGTCTGTAATAAGTTTAGCCTATACTATGCCAGTAAAATGTGATGCACACAGGAAAGCTGAAAATCGTTTTGTTTCACTTCATTCCAAACCTTAAAAGAAAATGTACTTTTACTTAATAATAAACGCACCTGGTGACGCCATGTTACGCTGTTGTAGGGTAATGATATGCAGTCAACAGCGCCTCCTTGGGGCATGGATGTTCATGTATTGTCACAATGTGTGTGACACTGTTCAGTCCGTTATGTGCACAGCCAATGAATACATGCTACTGAGACACAGCCCGACTCTGTCTGTTATCTATACACCTTCACGTACGAACATACGCTACACAACCGAGAAGACAGCTCATCTGCCTTCTCAACGGGCTCCTTTTAGCATATATTTAGGATGGTTTAAGAAAAATGTATAGTTACTCCAAAAATATTGAATAGTAGTATTAGGATAGGCACAAATAGCCCGCATAATAAATTGTATTTGTCGCAATTCACGTGGTCGACTCTAAACAATGGGGAGAGCTTAAACAGCTTAAAGAAGGTCAGTTAGAAAGTAATTTCAATAAAATTTACCTTAATCTCCCACTAAATAAAAAAAAGACGAAATGCAGGTAGGATGATCTGATGACAGCTTCGCTGAGTCAGCAGTCTTTGGCGTAAAATCGAAAGTGCGCATGCGCAGTGCTGCAGGTTAGCATGGAATCTGGGGTAGCACAGAAAGTCAGAACACCGGCCAACGTAGTGTTGCAGCTAGGAACCATATGTCTGCCTACGTAGATGGTAGCCAGGGGACTCGCTAGCAGAGTTAGCATTAGCATGTCGGCGTGGTAGCGTTTATCTCTCTAAACTATACCATGAAATGTTAATGGTGTGCTATTATTGTTGACTTACCCTGATGTGATACTTAAGTGACTTACATTGGCGCTGAGCATGTGTGGATTTCGTTGCATCACTCTTGAGTGGTGTTAGGATTCGGAAAATAAAGGAAGTCCGTTCCTGATACTTCCGGTGTGTAACAGTGTAGCCATATTATTATTACTATTAGTTATCATTTCTGTTTCAGAATAAGAAAAAACCCTGTACCAGCTACACCAGTCTTGTTATTGTGTAACAAATTATAAAAATTAAAAACATTTGAACAAAAAAAAAATCCACCAAAATTAAAAGGGGGTTTAGGAATATTTTAGACAAAATGGACCTAATGACGTAAGTGAGCAGATGATATAAAATGCAACAATCTGCTGCAACTTTACATCAGGTAAGCCTTGGATAATAAATAAGCCAGCTAACATAGCTAACCAACACTGTAGCTGCATGAAAACTGCAGGCCCATGTGCAGGTATTGTGGTATTAAGAAAAAAAATAATCCCTCTAGTTTTCAGAAGAATTTACTTTAAAAATACTTATATTTGTTACGGGAAAATTATTTCAAGATTAGTTCTATTTTGTGATTAGTAATTATTAGTAAAGGTATCCAGGGAATATGGCATAATTCTTGGAACTTAATGAAGAGACTGAAGTTGAAGAAGACTTATGCTGAATTCAGACCGTACACTTTGTCTGCGTCAATCAACGCACCCAACGCATGTAGTTTGATGTATGCACTTTTGGCTTCCAACGCTTGCTTCTGAGCAAAAAAAGAGTGCGTGGGCGGGGCTTCCTCTGTTGCTGGCCGTACATTCTAAACTATGGTGGATCGTAACTAGAGAGTGGCCTGGCTTTATTTGCTAGATAAAGCTAGACATCATCGACATCGAGTGTCTCAGCACTCATTATTCAGATGCGTTCTGGTTTTGGGGAGTTTGACAATTTGCTCCAGGAGCTGCTTATGGATGAGGTTCGCTTTCACCACTACTTCCGTCTGTCCCGCGCCTAATTTTACGACCTCCTGGGCCGCATCGGAGCTCAAATCTCCTACCAGGACACCAACTACAGGTTCTCTGATCCTCCTTAGGAGCGCCTGTCCATCTGTCTTTGGTAAGTGTTATTTCTGATTTTTTAAATCTGCGTTTGTTGAAAGTATTTTCACTGGACCCGCATTTCATTCAAGATACGTGTAAAGTGACATCACTACAGTGCGACGCTCTGATTGGGTGGTGCACTGCCTAAAGTCTGTCAAAAGTTCAGCTTGCTGAACTTCTGCGTTGCTTGCGTTTGCTACAAGCACACAACGCACCCCAGAGACTCTGACGGACCTCTGATGGACTCGACCAGAGACTTTACATGGAATCTTGCGGCAACTGACGCTGGTGTTTGGGACGATGTGAATGCCCCATTATGGACGTTTCACCTGCTCTAGTCTAACTGAAGGGCTTCTCTTATTATTGCTATGTCTGTAGAGACATAGACCAAACACTTCTGATAGAAAAGCTCTGGAAGCTGACACAGGCAGAGTTGCTATGTTGGAGGGAGAGAAGGATGCCTAAAGAGGGCTTTTGTACCTTCATAAAAAATATTTGAACAACCCAAATGGAGACTGAATCATTCTCATCCTTATCTTCATCTCTATGGAATTGTTTCATGACAATAATGGCACCCACCGTGTTTTTCAGCAAGTGAAATGTGTGTCCAGGAGATGAGTTTCTTTGCAGACTCCAAGTCTGAGATGGAGAGGGAGTTACCATCAACAAATCAGTGCACCGGTCGCCGCCTGAAAAAATGATCCTACGGGGTTATTAAGGGGATCTTTAAGCATAAAAAAACAAAGACATTCGTCAAGTACTTTCTTATTGGCTAAATCCATAACTTCCAATCTAGGCTCAGTTAATGAGGCTTGGTTTCTGGAGATCGTTTATGATTGCATAATGCAGCAGCTTCATCAAAGTTAACTAAACTGTGCCTGCTTATACTATCTGTAGATAACAGCGATGTTATGTTTTTCCATAATGCTTGCCATTGCTACAGTTACTGGGAGTTCCAAAAGGTGTCGCTGTGGTTCTATTTTACTCTTGTACTTCGTTACGTCTGTGTATACACTTTCATATTGACTGCTAATAAAATGCCCGACATACAGTTACTACGGACTAGTCATTATAAATCTACATGTGTCAGAAGAGGGATTGTGGATGTCACAGAGTGGTAATGTTGCACTTATTTGTTTGCAGGTTTTAATTGTTTTTATTCTATTTTGCATGTTTTATTATTGATTGTGTGCTTTTATTTTGACTCGTGCAACATGGCTTGTCCCTTCTGTTTTAATAATCCCAATCACCTACACCTGTAGCAGATTGTGGACTGGACTGCCAATCAATGAACAGACGCAGGCAGGAGGTGATTGTGGACAGGGTTTTATTTTAAGGGAGGAAAGTTTGGACAACAGGCGGAGAAAAAAAGGAAAGAAACCACCGGAGCTGGACAGACCGCGCCGGCCATTCCTCTGTCAGACACCGAGCAGCAGAACAGTATGAGAACCGCTGTGAGACAGAGGAGAGACCAGCTTCAGGTATGTTTTAATGGGTTCCTTTATGTGAAGGCTCATCCAGAAATTAATAGCTGTATGTGAGGTTTTATCAGTTATAATTGGGGACCAAATGTGGGCTAATTGTCAAGGTTTATTTTATCCACAACATTAATGGGTTATGTGGATATGGCATTGTCAAACTAAATATTGAATTTTGAGTTAAGTGCTCCATGTGGAAGCTAAAGAGCCAGTTTGCCAATTGCATATTCATCTTGCAATCAGAGTTTTGTTTGCTTTGTGGATTTTTTTACTTATAAACCTCAGACAGTATAATTTATATACTTGGCCTAAAAACTATTTTTCTGTCTAAAATTTTACCAAAGTATTCTACGTAAAATGACAGTTCTTAAACCTCATGCTTCATCCCTAAGGATGAAAAAGTATTAAACTACTTCAAAGATGTTCCTTACAATTCCCTCTTTTTTTGAAAGGCTAAACTGGTGGGACATCGGCATGATCGCCTGAAGCGAAAACTCCCAGCAGAGACTCAGTGGCTCAATGCACTCGAGGAGGACCAGCGTGTGAAGAAGAGATTGGCCGACCTTCTGGAACAATCTGAAAAACAAGCAGCTGACAATTTTGCTAAAATGACTAATGCACTTGGAGTTCTGACTACATCGATTGCAGAAGGTTTTTCTCTACTGAGACAAGTTCTGCCACCTTCTACTACACAGCCTGCACATTTTATGCCATATTTTCCACACACTCCACAGTCAGTCCACCAAACTCCAGCATGTCATACATTTTCATACAACCCACCTTCTGCAAGGGGAACACCACATAATTCATACAGCTCCAACACACGCGACGCATCACATTCCAGCACGCCTGCTGAGATTACAGGCCTTTCTGGGTTCTCCTTTACCCAAGCTCTTTTCAATGAAAAGGAATAAATCGTGTCCCTTCTTTTTTCACAGACTGTTTTAAGGTTTTAAAGTGTTAAAGTTTTTGTAAATATTGTAGTACTGTAAAGCTATTTAAGTTGAAAGTTTTTATAGAGTGAAAGACACACACTACTTTATTTGAGCTATAGACACCTTTATGTTTATTTTTCTGTAAGATGCAAGAGCTCTTTTGCACACTTGTTTCTTTTGTTTCATAGCACTCTTTTTTAAAAATGTTAATAAAAGTGGTGCAACTACAAAACATCACTTATGCCATTTGGATACATAAAACAATGAAGAATGCCACTGTAACATGTGTGCAGCTTTGTTATAACGTAATATAGCCCCACATTAGTTTCCCTTCCCCATGTCTTCTGACAACATAGTTCAGTTCATGGATCCAGGAACTGAGTGAGGACTCTTCTAACACGCTTTCCTTCAGCTGTTAAGCTGTCCCCTCTGACATCTGGTTCTGTGACTGGCTGGTTGTCTCTGTCGTCCTGTATGGCTTCAGCAACATGGTTGTCATCTCCTGGGTCTTTTGATGCCTCGCAGTAGTTATGCAGCAAGAAGCATGCATAAATGACAAAAGGCAGTTGCTGCAAATTGATGTCCATGGCTCTCCTCAAAGCTCCAAAACGGGCCTTCAGTCTTCCAAATGAGCACTCGATAACCATGCGTGCTCTACACAAAGACAGTCCAAAATACTGCTCCTGAACAGTGCTGCCTCCGTTAGCATACTCCTTCATTACATAGGGTAGCAGGGGGTAAGCGGGGTCCCCCAAAATGTAAACTGGGATGGGAGCTTCGTTGTCTACAATTTGTTTTGGACAAGGTGGGATTTTTCCACTTCTGAAGATGTCGTTGATAGCAGAATTGGCAAAAACACGAGCATCATGGACGCTTCCAGGCCACTTTACCACCACATCCATAAACATGTACTTATAGTCACAAGTGGCCTGGATATTTAAGGTGAAATTACCCATCCGGTTCAGGTATTCAGTGGGATTAGCAGATCGTTGCTTTATTACGACATGGGTGCCCTCTACAGCACCTAGACATTGAGGGAGGCCATGGATCACTTCAAATCTTTCCACAAGGGAATGCACCGCAGTTACAGATGTTGGTAGCTGGATGTACATGGGGCCCAAGTGCACAGTTATAGCTTTACACACATCCCGAATAATTTTGGAGACAACTTGCTTTGAAAGTCCAAAAGCATTAGCTGTTTTACGTAGCCTGCCCTTATCTGCTAAATAGTACAGTGTGCAGGCAGGTGATCGCATGACGGTCGGTTTCCCTTCAACGTGAGGACGTAATAACTCCGACAATGAGAGCAGCGAAGAGCGTGACATACGGAAGTTTTCACGCCATTCCTCTGGGAGGACGATTTCCTGCTCAAAGTTGTCCCACCAGCTGGCTGTGCTTCCCGGTCTGATCCAGAACCGGCATCGGTGTCTTTGCCGAAAAAATCCCCCTGTAGGCGGAAGAGATAGCTGGTGGACGATGACCGCCCTGAACCTCGTGCTTCGACAGTGGTCCTCTAAACATTGTATTAAATGAGCGTGTAAAACCAAGCAGGCACACAGCGCTCGTAAAACAGATAGCACTAATGCAGCTCTGAGGGCTTCCATGCTGTTTAGGCGTGTAAACACAGGTCGCAGATGTGACGTCAGAGCATCTCATGCAGTGACGCAGGGCTCAAATCTCCGTTTTCAACCGTCCACACGCAGACACTGAAAACGGAGAAAACGCAAATCTCCACTTTGGCCGGAGTTTTTAAAAAGCTTTGTTTTTGGTTTCCGAAAACCTCCAGCTATGTGTGGATGACAGGCCAAACCGTAGAAAAATATCTCGGTTTTTTGAGATACGTGTGGACAGGGCCTTATTCTAAGAGTTAATTCTGGCATCATCTTCGGAACTTCGGCAATAAATTTCCTTGAATTTGCTTTTGTGTTTACACTGTTTGCCTTGTTTTAGAACCTCTTTGTAGCCCTTTTCTGCCCATGAATTAAAGAGGTGGGCTCTGGGTTCTATAAATCTCCTCTTAAATCACATACCTGTATGTGATATCTTTTGGATCCCAGCACTATACTCAATCTTAGACATTTTGAGAGCAACGGTGATGAAGTTTGGTGTAAGTTTGAGCGTGGATATCATATTTTCATTGCTGCTTCCCACAGTAACAAAAATGCTAAAACCAAGGACTATATACTACTCAATCTCACAGGACCAGAGGCAGTTGAAAGAGAGCAGTCATTCACGCATGGCCCCACAGTTATATCAGCTGAAGGCATAGTAGAAGTTGTCGCGGAGTCGAGGGAGGACTTTCCATCTCAAAAAAGATATTCAGAAATATCTGTAACCCAGAGACCAATGTTATAATGGAGAGGCATAACTTTAACAAAAGACAACAAAAAGAGGGTGAAACCATTTAGGCTTTGTGAGCACATTAACTAACCCTAACCCACTAAACCCTCAATGAACATTCAAAACGGCAGAAACTGGAGGTTCACATCCAGACATACCCGAGCAATGTCCTGCCTTTGGACAGCAATGTCACATCTGCTAAAAAATATATATAATTACAAAAAACAATACAGATCATCAAAACCACACCAAAGAGACCAACGAGTGTACCACATTTCAGAGGATACTCATCTAGATAGTGATGACCCATTTGGCATTGAAAACCAAACAGTGAAGAATGAGGACAATAACAAAGAAAGATACTCTCAGGTCACAGTTTTTGACAAGGCTTTCATACTAAAAGTCGACACTGGGGCAAATGCAATGTCATTTCATTGGACACTTATGGGGCGTTCAAACTGCAAGCTTTGTGAGCGTTAGGCAACGTTCACAAAGCGACTAGTTTGACACATAAACACAGACATACATTTTTAGGCTGAAGCTAGCGAAGCTTTCTCTGCTGGATGTTTTAAACACTCGTGGATCGTGGTTGGCTAGGCAGCGTCGACGTTGGGCAACGTCACTACTGTGAGACGCTCTGATTGGTTGCCGTGCTGCTTCAACAGCTTTAGGACCATCAAAAGTTCAACTATCTGAACTTCTACATTGCTAGAGTTATGAGCTTTGAAGCTTGAAAAGAATGAAAAGTTGACGGAGCCAACGTTCACAAAGCGCAGCAGAGACTGAGATGCTCATCCAACGGTCTCAACCATAGACTTAACATGTTATCTAGACGCTGCTGACGCTGACAAAGCCTGCAGTCTTAATGCAGCATTACAGAGACATTTGGATAACGAAACCCTACACAAGTCACAAAGACAGGTACATCTCGTTGGTTTAGGAGGCACGAAGATTAAGTCCACAGGCACAATTACTCTCAACAGCAAGCTAGCTGGACAGTTATATGATCTGCATTTTCAAGTTGTAAAACATAATATGCAATCCATTCTCGGATTAAAGGACAGTGTAAGAGTGAAACTGTTTAGCTTCAGCTAACCAACACCATATTGATACTGATCAGGATGGGACATTAGCACATAAAGTGTTTTATGAATACGCAGACCTGTGTAAAGATGAAGTCTGTGATTTACCTGTAGCCTACTGGGCGACTGTGGCTCAGTGGTAGCAATCGGAGCGTCGTAGGTTTGATTCCAGCTTTCTCCAGTCACATGTCGATGTGCCCCTGGGCAAGGCACTTAACCCCAAAAAAACATCGTCCTACCGAGCCATGTTGGTTGTCGGTGTATGAATGTGAGTGTGAATGGGTGAATCTGGCTTCAAAGTAAAGCGCTTTGAGTGGTCAGTATGACTAGAAAAGCGCTATATAAGTTCAGTCTATTTACCTACTCATTGAAACTCACTCCAAATATGTGACCAGTCTTCAAACCTCCACACCGCATTCCTGTTCCATGCAGAAGAAAGTTAGTGGAACTCCAAAGAATGCAGGCCTTGGGAGTAATTGAACCGGTGAAGGAGCCACAGAATGGGTGTCCAAAATGGTTTCAACACAAAAGAAAGACACTGATCCTGTTCGTATCTGTAATGATCCAAGGGATTTAATGCGACCTCACCATCCCATGCCAACTGTGGAGGAAGTAGCAGGTCAGATGTCTAGAACAACCATCTTCTCAGTTCTGGACCAAAGAACTCTTTCTGGCAAATCAAACTAGATCCTGCCTCATCTCTCCTCACTACATTTGCAACACCTTTTGGCAGATTCAAATTCCCGAGGATGCAGTTTGGTATCAACATTGCTTTTGAAGTCTTCCAAAGAGCCATGGAACAGATATTCGCAGGATATCCATGCGCAGTAATGTGGACGACATCCTAGTGGGAGGAAAAGGAAGAGAGGAGCATGACACAAATCTGCTAAAGGGTTTGGAGCGCACCACACAAGTAAAACTCAGACTGAATCCAAAAAAACTGCAAGTTCAGGTTTAAAGAAGTGAGCGACGTGGGACACATATTCACCTGTGAAGGACTAAAAACAGTAAATTGGCGTGATCAATGAAAGGCCATCACCAGAGGATTAGACCTCTCTCAAACGTTTCCTGGAAATGATCAATTACCTGGGAAAGTTCATCTCGAACTTAACTGAACTGTCAACACCAGTACTTCAGCTCCACACAAAAACCTGTGGCATATGCATCACAGATTTTAACTCAACAAAGTGAAATCATGCAGCATTTGCAACAGTCTAAAATCTCACCAACAAAATAGTCAACTCTTCCTGTGTGCAAAAAAACTGTTAAAACCAACGGCAAAAGTGACAACCACTATCAAAACTCAACTCACGAAAAAGCTTGGATTTCAGAAATGCCACTACAAGTCCACCAAGCTGCTCATTCCATTAGCACCAAACCAGGTGGTGAGATTACAAACACAGAGAGGACATGACAAGATTGGATAAAATAAATATGCTTTATTTTCATGTTATGTTGTCATGTTATGTGAAGTCCATTTTAACTGAAATATGAATCTTTATTAAGTAAGGTATTCGTTGAACCTTGTTCTTATCTAGAAGAGTCAGATGGAAAGGAATACAGGAGCAGCAGAAAACACATTTTGCCTGTAAACGAGCCATAGCCTGAAGAGCTCACTACAGCACATTATGAGCTGGATACATCTCAACAAGCGGACAAGTCTGAACCTTAGAAAACGCAAACCAACAAACATGAAAAGACTCAAATTCAACTCAACAAACAGTCTGAACAAGAGATCAAGGACAGAGGAGCTTTGAGTAAAATTTATACACCTAAGGAATGTCAAGTACACGCTCATGACAACTTGTACCAAACTATATCTGGTAGTGTCAAAACCAAACAGTAGATACTTAGATATAGGCGTGTGAGCGACTGTGGCGGTTGTGGCTCAGGGGGTTTGAAAGTCAGCTTGCCGGAGGGTTGCCTGTTCGAGCCCCAGAGCCCCCAGATCAGTCTATCTCAGTTGTTGTGTCCTTGGGTAAGACACTTCACCTACCGCCTACTGGTGTTGACCAGAGGGGCCGATGGCCCAATATGGCAGCCTGGCTTCTGTCAGTCTGCCCCAGGGCAGCTGTGGCTACAAAACTAGCTAGTTTCCACCATTGTGTGAATGTGAGAGTGAATGGATAATGGAATCGTAAAGCATCTTAGAGTGTCCTAAAAAAACACTATATAAGTTTGATGCATTATTATTATTATTGTATTAAAAACACACAGATGCTCTATTTTGTCTTTTGGAAATATGCTTTGTTTTCATGTTATGTTGTAAAGTTGTATTTATCACACTAATTACAGTAAAATTAATCTGAAATATGTATCTTTATTTATTGTTTAACCCATAACCTGTTAAGTTCTTCCACAACAGTGATACTGTTTAATTTAGTTTTGCCTGAAGCTTCAAAACTAAGAAAAGGGGATGTAGATAACAGTGATGGTATGTTTGTCCATACTGCTTGCCTTTGCTACAACTACTGGGAGTTTCCAAAAGGTGTCGCTGTGGTTCTGTTTTATTATGCTAATTCATGTTGTCTGTGTACACACGTTCATGTTGACTGTTAATAAAAGGCTTGGCATACAGTTACAACAGACTGGTTATTATAAACAAATCTACACTATCTAACCTAATCATTTATTTATAATCTACTAACTAATCCTGTGAATTAGATCTCGTATGTTTGAACGAGCATTCTCTAACTCAGCTCTATGATCACATCAGTTTTTGGTCACACACACAGCGATCGGATGGCACTGATCTGCACTCTAGCCCCACAGAGGATGGTGGAGAGGGAGTCTATAAATACAGCCCGCTTCCGGCCGCTCATTCTGCATGCTGCCACAGCCGGACAGGGAACAGAAGAAAATCACCAACCATCTTCCTTCACTGGTGGACGAAGGCCCGAGTTTCCTGTCAGAAACCCGCTCCAGAGGATCCCAAAGACCACTCCAGGTGAATCTTAAACATTGATAAACAACGACGTTTATCCCTAGAGCCAGATGAAACCCCCTCTGAGTTTCAGACTGTCCAATGCTGAGAAACGGGAACTGTGAGCCACATGTGCCAAGAGCTGAACCAGCCAGAATCCGCATCCAGCTGTCGCCACCAAGCCGATAAGAGGTGAATGCTGAACTGGAGAGCTCCAGAAAGGTACTTTTAAAAAGGTGGATGCCGGGGGCCTATCCCTCCACAGCGAGCCAGATTAGCGATCCTAGGTAAGCCTGCTGGATAACGCCCTTTGGAGAACCCACGTGTTGGCCCAGGCCAGCACTCAATGAATAGACAATCAGAGGTGTTCAAATAAAGATCGGTTCAGAGAAGATTAAGAACAGAAACTAATCTTATTAGACCCTTTTTGTATCAAAATACTGGAATTAGATTGTTTACTGCCCTAATCAATCCAAAAATAGGTCTTTTTTAAAAGATAAATGATCTCTCATCCAGGTAACGTTAAACAAACAATTCTTGATCCAAAGAAGGTTTAATTTTCCCTACATTATGTTATTTGTTTACACATAAATCAATGGTGCTAATTAGTCAATCTAATCACAATTGGTGAACTAATTTAGCTTTCGTTCCAACATCTGCAAACCAAGCCCTGGGTTCTTAAAGCACCCAGATTCCTCCAAGCATAAATCTGAATTCATGTACTTAGTCAACCCCTTCATCTGATCGGCATTAAATTAGCCTCCAGTAATAAAGCAAAGAACCTCTGTGTTATTTTTGACCAAGATATGTCATTTAGATCTCACATTACAGAAGTCTCTAGGATTTCCTTTTTTCACTTTACGAATATTGCAAAAATTAGAACCATCCTGTCCAGGAGTGATGCTGACAAACTAGTCCATACCTTTATTACTCAAGGCTGGATTACTGTAACTCTTTATTATCAGGTAGTCCACAGAACAAAATTAAAAGACTTCAGTTATTCCAAAATGCTGCTGCAAGGGTTCTAATGAATAAAACAAGAAGAGATCAAATTTCCCCTGTTTTAGCTTCTCTTCACTGGCTCCCAGTAAAATCTAGAATAGAATTCAAGATCCTCCTTCTGACATATAAAGCTCTTAATAATCTAGCACCATCATACATAAGAGACCTGATTGTTCCATTTGTTCCTAACAGAGCCCTTCGCTCTCAGACTGCAGGTTTACTGGTAGTTCCTAGGTGTAAGGTTTTTACCCAGAGGATAACACCCTACAGATGCAAAATACCGGCGTCCACTGGGATGTACAATCAAATAACCACCAAAGGACTCCACTTTAACAGATCTGTTTCTTTCTTTACTCACATTTTCTTTACATCAACAGACATGCACAGATTCCACCCTCCACATATATAGGCTATGGCTAGAAACATTCAGCCCTACCCAGGGGTATATGTACAGTTTTAACCCTTAAAACCTCATTTAATATAAACTCAATATAAATGCTATACACAAGACTAAATTACATCCCACTTTAACCATTAACTTAAACCATCAAAATAACCCATTTTAATAAAAGGCAACCAAAACAAACTTATTTCCCCCAAACTCCCCCCTCTCCTCAGGCCACTTGGTTAGTGCCAGCCAGCTAATTGAGCACACCAGGACCTTATCAGCAACACTCATGGGCGCGCTTCCATGACTTTGCTGATCTCCAAAAATCCCCTCAGAGAGACAGAGAGAGAATGGTTAGTAGCAACCCAAACAACTGAAAATAAACTAAATGCATTAACCTACTAAATAGGATCCATCTTTAGCAAATCAATACAACAAAAACCCAAGCAAACAATAAACTAATAACATCAGGTACAAGTTTGAGTGTGTACCGTCAAACTGAGAAGTCCCTTAGTGAGGGGGTGTCTGCATCTCCCTCACACTAGGATTTCTAAAAGTAGAATGGGTGGCAGATCTTTCAGCTATCAGGCTCCTCTCCTATGGAACCAGCTCTGAGGGTTGGTTCGTGAAGCAGACAACTTGTCTATCTTTAAAACTAGGCTTAAAACTTTCCTCTTTGACAAAGCTTACAGTTAGAGATATGTTAATAGGTAGTTAGAGACAGGTTAGACAGGTAGCTAGGAAGAGATAGGTTAATGTTAGTAGTCCGGTAGAGCAGTTAGGTAGAGATAGATTAATGTAAGCCAGGTAGAGAGTGTTAGTAGCTAGGTGTCCTAGTAGCTAGGAGACAGGTTAATGTTAGTAGCTATGCTGCTTTATGTTAGGCTGTTGGAGGACATTATTAGAGTCAGTTCCTACTTTCTCTCCTATTTCTCCCCAACTGCATGATGTGCTGTCAATTCAAGCGCTAACCTGTTTTCTCTTAGTCTCTTTCTACAGTAGGTGCTCCTGACCCGTCCTGCTTGACGACCCTGACTAAGATGGAATTGCAGTGGAAGAACGTTCTCCACGTCCTGCTACCAACTTCTACTTCTACATCAGTTCTGTTGCTCTTTCTGTGTCTCTGCTGCCTTCTCCAAACCCCAGACGGTTTCGGCAGATGACCACTTATGCTGAGCCTGGTTCTGCTGGAGGTTTCTTCCTGTTAAAAGGGAGTTTTTCCTCTCCACTGTCGCTTCACACTTGCTCAGTGTGAGGGATTGCTGAGAAGTCACGAAGCAATCTTCTGTGGTTCTCTTATTCCTAAATTAAACATTGTATTGTAATACCTCTTCTTGTAAAGTGCCTTGAGATGACATCTGTTGTGAAATGGAGCTATATAAATAAACTGAATTGATAATATGTCATTTCCTCATTAAAACATGCTTGCTCATCTGCTTTTGAGGGACAATACGGATTATTGGGGAAATATGGGATATTCTGTATGGGCATTAGAATAACCTGGACACGTGTGTGTGCCTGTCTCTGTCTCTGTCCAGTCTTTGTCCCGTCTCTGATTGTTAATGTATGTCCTGTGCTACGATTAGTAAATATCAGTGTATTGTTTATAGTTGTGGTAAATGTAACCAACATAAACGATGGCTCTATGTGAAGAAGACTTTTTGGACATACATCAAGGGACAGATGAAAATGAATTGGATCACACTGATAATTATAATATAGGTGAACTTTTATTTAAGTATGAACAAATACATTTAAAGACACATGAGACTTCCAATTACAAATCAAATGAGTTTGGTATTGACTTAGATCCAGATAACAACTTTTTTAATAATATAAGCCATGATTGTAAATACTATACGGATGAACAATTTAAGAGTATAAATGTTGAAGATGCTTTCACAGTAATCCATTTTAATAGCAGGAGTTTATACAAAAACTATAATAACATTAGAGAGTATCTTAGACAATTTAAGAAATTCAGTGTAATAGCTATTTCTGAAACATGGTTGGATACAGAGAAGGGCTATAATGTAGAAATGGAGGGCTATAAATTATTCACATTAAATAGAACACATAAAAAAGGTGGTGGAGTTGCATTGTATGTGGACTCTGAGTTGAGATGTGATGTGATTGATGCTAAAACTATAGCTGTTGAGGATGTTGTCAAGTGTCTAACTGTTGAAGTCAACTTAAATAAGTCTAAAAATATCATTGTAAGCTGCATGTATCGAGCTCCTGGATCATGCCTTGATAAATTTAACCAAATGGTAGATCCTTTGTTTGGTAGCACAAACAAAGTACACATAGTGTGTGGTGATTTCAATATCAATCTTCTGAATCCACATGGGAATGTTAAAACCACAGACTTTATCTCTGCCATTTTCAGCAATAATCTATTTCCGCTTATTCTCAAGCCAACCAGATTCACATATGACACAGCTACACTAATAGACAACATATTTACAAATCAGTTAGGCAGCCAAATTACTTCTGGAGTACTTATAAACGACATAAGTGATCATTTACCAGTATTCAGTATTTTCTATCAGCTTTCTCAAAACGTTAAATCCTCAATTTCGAAAAGTAAAAAAATTAAAATGATTAGACACCATACACCAGAATCAATTGCAGCTCTTAAATCTGATCTAAACTTACAAACTTGGGATGATGGTTATGCTTCAGATCACCCTGATAAAGCCTTTGATGTATTTTTGTCCGTCCTAACTTCACTTTATAATAAACACTGTCCTTTGAGATCTGTTACTATAAACGAAAACAAAATGGACAAGCCATGGATCACAAAGGGTATTGTAAAGGCATGCAAAAAGAAAAATCAACTCTACAGAGTGTATCTCAAACATAGAACCAGAGAGACAGAAGTGGAATATAAGACATACAAAAATAAATTAACTAATATAATGAGATCAATACAAAGAAATTATTACCAAACACTATTAGAACAGCAAAAGAATAACATGCCAGGGACCTGGAAGATTCTAAATGGCATCATTAAAGATGGAAGGAAAAAACGTTCCTTTCGAAATCATTTTGTGAAAAACAATAGCACGATAAATGATTCAAAGGATATAGCAAATGCTTTCAATGATTTTTTTATTAATGTTGGACCAACTTTAGCAAATAAAATGAAATCAAAAGATGCATCCGGTCTAGCTGGTAAATACACACTACATTTAAATTCTCTTTTTGTAAGTGGCACAGATGAGAGTGAAATTATAGGAATTGTTAATAAATTTAAAGGTAAAAAGTCACTAGACTGTTTTGAAATGGATATGGAACTGGTTAAAAATATCATAAGCTGCATTGCCTCACCATTTACTTATATATGTAATCAGTCCTTTTTAACTGGAATTTTTCCAAGCAAATTGAAAATAGCCAAAGTAATACCTATCTACAAAAATGGAGATCAACACCAATTTACAAACTACAGACCTATATCACTTTTGCCACAACTTTCAAAAATTTTAGAAAAACTTTTCGGAAAAAGACTTGATCAATTTGTCAAAAAATATAATCTGCTCAGTGACCATCAATATGGCTTTAGATCAGAAAGGTCTACTTCTCTGGCAATAATGGAGCTTGTAGAAAACATATCCACAGCTGTAGATAAGGGTGAATATACTGTTGGGATCTTTTTAGATTTGAGCAAAGCATTCAACACTATTGACCACACATTACTCCTACAAAAAATGGAACGATATGGTGTGAGAGGAATAGCGCTCACTTGGCTAAAAAATTATCTCTGCGAAAGATATCAGTTGGTTCAAATTAATAATGTGAACTCTGAGTATAAATTGATAACACATGGAGTGCCACAAGGCTCTATTCTGGGCCCAATGTTATTTATTATGTTTATTAATGATGTTTGTGAGGTCGCAAAAAAAATGATCTGTATTTTATTCGCAGATGACACAAGCCTTTATTGTTCTGGAAAGGACATCAAACAACTTTTGTCCTTGGCCGAAAGTGAGCTAATTAAAATAAAAGAGTGGTTTCATGTCAACAAACTTTCCTTGAATTTGAATAAAACAAAATATATTATATTTGGGAACAGGAAACTTGAAAATCAAAACTAAAGCTGAAAATATCAAAATAGATTCAGTAGAAATTGAAAGAGTGTCTGATATCAAATTTCTAGGCATACAAATTGATGAAAAACTAAATTGGAAAGCACACATTAGCTCTATCCAGACCAAGTTAGCCAAAATAGTTGCAATAATATACAAAATGAAATCCATTCTGACTAAAAACACACTTCACTTATTATATAATAGTCTATTCCTTCCCTATTTAAATTATTGCGTAGAAATATGGGGGAACACATATAAAACTAATATCAATCGTATTTTCTTACTACAAAAAAAGGCTGTTAGGATTATTTATCAAGCAGACTACTGTGCACCGACAAATTCCATTTTCTGTAGCTTAAAAATTCTCTTGTCGACCTGAGTACTTCAGTAGTAATGTATAAAGTTTATAACCAATTGCTCCCACAGTGTTTACAGAAACTCTTTGAACTGAGAAAAAGTTTGTACAACCTCAGAGGAACAGCTTTATTTAAGAAAAATAAGATTAGAACAAATAAAAAAAGCTTTTGTGTTTCAGTTAGAGGCGTTAGTTTATGGAATAACTTAAATGATGAGTTAAAAAACTGTACTTCCAAAACCGCATTCAAAATTATGTATAAATCTGTGATTTTTGAGAAGTATCGAGTATTTGAATGAATTTCCTTTATCTATTAAGATGTATTATCAAGCAGAGCCTGATGGTGAATTTTTGTTGTTGAATTTGTTGCTTTCTTGGAATCCTGTGTTCATTTGTTTATGGGTTTAAGGCGTCATAAGTATTTCTTACTTCAGCCTGAACCCTTTCGGTTATGACGAGCATATTTTGTTTTAATGTTGTATGCTTGTTGTCATATGTTTAATCGAATAAACTTTAACTAACTAACTAACTAACTAACTGTGTTGCTTTGACTCATCCACTTATGTTTCAATAATTTTAGCATCTCTGTTGGTAGTTATTGGGGGTGCTGAAACGCCTGTTCCCACCTATCGCCTCCTTTTCCACCCATCTCCTCCTACCTGACGTAGCTTACTCAGCAGCCGAGCCGCTTTGCCTGCAGTCCTCCCCCTCCCCTCCCTACTCATCTCCGGTAAAGTAGCAGCTGATTCAGTTAGCTTAGGCTAATTGTAAGGCTAAGAGTTTGGACTTCATCTTTGGAAATAATCCTAGGCCAAAAAAGATATGTTATCTTTGCGCAATTCACCTCACAGAGGACTGCTTTCTCAACAAAACCTTTTTTTAATTAATAAGCAGATTGGCCCTAAAGGCGAGGCTACTCCGTCGGAAACTATACAGGTAAGAACTCTGGCTTAGCATTACTAACTCCAACTTCAAAACGTAGCTTTATATTTCTGTGCTTTTACGATTGTAATGCAAAACTTAGCTACTTATTTGTTTGCGTTTATGGTTGCATTGCAAAATGTAGCTTTATAGTTTTTTTAATTTATGGTTTCAGTGCAAAACCTAGCTTAATTTCTCTCTATATTTGTGATTTCAATGCAAAACTTAGCTTCATTTTACTGTGTTTTTATGGTTTCAGTCCAAAATGTAGCTTCATAGTTATTCAAATTTATAAAAAGGGTGCAAAGAGGTAAAATATTACACAGCTGATACATCTTGTAAAAGCCTCTGGTTTCTCTCTGGTTCTTCAAAAACCTCACTTTCAAGGTTGGATATCATTGGCCTATCAGGGTTGGATAGGCTAATGCTAGAGGGGCTTAGCAGCGAGATTCAAGACTTCAAAACGACCATGGGATGTCAACTAACATCGTTCAAAACCAATCTTAAGACATAACATCACTTCGTCAAGATATGGAGCGGAAATTCAGAGAAAGCAGCAATGCGCTAGAGGATCAAAATGCTGGACTGGTTGAAGCCCAAGCCCGCATATGGAGGCTAAATTTTGGCTTCAGAGCATGCTAACTCACACACAAAGCATGCAAGACAAGATAACAGAGCTTGAGACAAGGTCAAGGAGAAATAATATTCTATGGTGACACATTTGGACCAGCTTTTTAAAAGAGAGCGGAATCTATCGGAGAAAACCGAGCTGCATTTTCAATATTGGTGATTTGTTGTTTGGCTGGGTACACAATTAATCATCTAAAAATTATAAGATGCATACCCTAAATATTGTGTCATTGAATGTGAATGGTCTAACTATCCCAAGAAAAAGAGGGAAAGAGGTACAAAAATTACAAAAAAAAAGATACAATTTGCTTTACTACAAGAGACACATCTGCATGACGAGGAACATGAAAATTAAATAAATGGGATTTAGAAATACATATTACAGTTCATTTAAGCAGAGTCGCAAAAGAGGACTGGTAATTTTGGTATCCAACTCTACAAAGTCTAACTTTGAAAAGGAGATTAAAGAAAAGGAAGACCGAAATGTTTTAGTAAAAGGAAGGTTGGAGGACGGGATTGTCACAATCATGAATGCTTACGCTCCTCCTGAAAGTGACAAGCTTTTTTTTAAATCAATGTTGAATACCATGCAAATGAAGAAGAAGGAACTTTCATTTGTGGAGGGGACTTTAACATAATCTTAAACCACAAATTGGACACGAGTGTTAGAAAAAAAAAAATTATTTGACCAGATTTGAAAAACTGTAGCTGGAAGAATTAGGTTTGACAGATATATGGAGGAATCTAAATCCTGTTAAGAAAGATTTCACCCACTATTCCTCCAGTCACAATGTACATTCGAGAATAGATTCTTTTTTTATTAATAAATCAGATACATATAAAGTGGATGAATTTAAAATTGGTTGTGCAGACATATCAGATCATAATGCTCTATACTTAAAAATTAACATTTCAAGGAGGAAAAAAAAACTTTGTGGAGATTGAATGCAGGTATTTTGAACAATGAGGAAGTAGTTCAGGAAATAAAAGAAGAAATCAAACAATATATTGAACAAAACAATAGTGGCCAGGTGATCCCGACAGTGGTGTGCCCTTAAAGCGGTGGTTCGATAGAAGTTGATATCCAAAACAGCTTAGTTGAGAAAATATTAAACTAAATCAAATGAGGATTGTTATGAAAAGCACTTCCTGAAAACAAAAACATTTTCTTTCGGCTTGCCGACAATCCCTTTTTACACTATGTACCAGTGTACCTAGTCCATGGAGATTTCTTTCTACTCAAAACTAAATTGACTTCAATTGCAGCAATGGTATTGATAATGTCTGAGGTTTTTGCAGGGAACTTTTCCACCAGCTTGTTAATAGAGGTGGAATTGGGGGATGAGGGGGTGTGGTAGGAGAGTAGATTTATTTAAAAGTTTCAACTGAACTGTCCCCTAGAAACTCTCCCCTTTTACAGTGGTCTCATTGTGACTCGAACGTTTGGTAGAGATGGAGCTTTCAAAGAAAACACACAGATGCTCAGATAGCGTAGTATCAACTACAAAGATGTAGGAGATATTTGAACCTTTGCCAATAATTATGTCTAGAGTGTGTCCTTGATTGTGTGTTGGCTGTTTGACATATTGGGTCAGGCCGAAATTATGAAGAGTGTAATTTAATATTTTTGCTTGTTTTTCTTGTTTGTTGTTGGTAAGGATTTCCCATGCAGCCTGAATGCATATTGAATATCGGCAGTCTTAGCTCAGAGACAGACAGCAGCCTAACAACTGACTGTGTGAGCGTCCATAAGAAGATAGGTTTGATGTTGTGACTCACTCGTTAGGTCCAAGCAGCTAAGCGCTGCCAAGACCTATTGTATCTGCTATGTTTCTTATTTTTCTTCCCTCAAATGAATTGGCCTTTTTGGAGGTCTAAATTTGTATGAAAACTCACCATATTTGCTGAGTGTGTGATATTTATGTATTTTAAGGGTTTAAAAAAACACAAGTGGCTCAGTGGCACCCCTGGAAACGTTCAAAATGGCCTCAACATTGACCTTAAAACATTGATGGTCTGTACGATGGTCAACATTGACCATCGTACAGACATGCCCTTCGGCACAGTGGTAGAGCTTCCCTAGATCTACCAAAAAGCCTCAAAACTTTGTGGTCCCAAATTCACAGGAAGTCGACCATCTTGGTTTAAATGTGCTATCTTGACCCCGTTTTTCGCGTTTACAGACACTGCATTTGATCGATCTCCTCCTACCGATTTCAAACAGATTGTAAATCGGTCAAGATGGCCTTCAGGCATGTTGGGGATCAAAAGCTATCAAATGTTTGAGTGTTTAAGCATGTTGAAGGGGCAGGGCCAACCCAAACTGACTAAACGCTAAAAATGTTAAAGCAGTAACAACTCCTCTTCAGAAAGTCAGAGAGGGATGAAACCCTCTTTGATGGATGTTCATCAGGTCCCTGACGATCCTAGATGGTCAAATGCTGAAATCACTTAAGCCCTTCCCCACCAGAAAAGGAAGTGCGATTTTTTTACTGTGAAAGGGCTAGAATTTACACACTTGAGCTAATCAGCATGTACCGCTGCACAGTGGCTGTAAACACATTGGGGTAACTGTATCAAGTACTAAAGCCTAATTAATGCCTCTCTGTTTTGACAGAGACGGATTGAAACAACACCATTATCTGTCAACGCAAGGGCTCTCCGTCACTTACGCAAGGACGCACAGAGTACAGGCCCAATTTTTAACTATCCGTCAACAGAGAGTGTGCATCTGATTGGTCAGTTCAGTAACAGGCAATGATTGCTTCACCAGAACGGGGCTCTATAGTCTCTGTAATCAGTAGTTCATGCAGCGTTTGGCCACTATATGCTTTATATTGAAAGGATAATTTATCTGATCTGGTCTTTTGGTGATTTTGAACAAAAGGAGGTGTAGAGAACTTCAAAGAGAATTTTAAATCTGTAAAGCACTTTGAGTAACTTTTTTGAAAAACGCTTTATAAATAAAGTTTGATTGATTGATTGATTAATTGATAGAGAACAACAAAAACGGCTGCTGTGTTTTTTTCCATGCGTTTCTAGAGTATTCTATGAGCTGCACTATATTTTTATTTTATTTGTTTATTTAATAGGGACAGTGCATATTAATAAACTTCATCAACAAGTTGTATCAGTACATATGCAAGATTGTGGCACCAGTGCTAATTTACATCTGCAGTCCCGAAGGCAGGTGATAAAAAACAATCGAACAATCGAACAATCGAAAAAAGGTAAAGCATCAATTTAAAAACAAATCAAGCAAACATAGAAAGAAAAAGAGAAAAAAAAACTGAAAGAAAACACACATGTCACTTTGAGGACAATCTACTGATGAATACAGATTTGGTTTTCCTTCAGCCGGTTTTTAAGTTGAAATTTGAAGGAGCTGTATGACTAAGTCAAAACATACTTTCTGTCGTCCATTGTTCTTTGAGGAAGAAATACGTTTAAAAGCCGACGCTGTGATAGTAGGCAGAGACACTACAAAAAAGTTGCACCCCCTGCTGTCCTGGTTGAGCAACGCTGAAAAATCAATGGAGAGTGGAGAGGAGAAAAAGGGATAAACATAAACAAAAAACGGCTCCGTCAATATGTCTGCGTCTGAGTTCAAATTTGGAGTCGGAGAAGCATTAACTAGTCTTAAGGGTTTCTCAAAAAAAGGGCTTGGCTGTGGAGATGAGGCCAAGTGTGGCGTCATGCCATAACCATACATTTGGCTCTAATTTCCAGAAAAATCATCCGATCTGGATTCAGCATGATGCGTAGTACTCAATCCCCAAAGAGATATGTAAGATATTATCTGGTAGGTGTGGTGTAATTACTCTACAGTGCCCCCTAGAAGCCTTAAAAACACCAACCCCAAACCATACTTTATCTGAGGATCATGAGCCTCGGCATACATATATAGTGTCTCAGGACCTACCAAAAAGCCTCTTGGAGCCATAGCCAAAACAGGAAGTCGGCCATTTAAAATCTAACATCCCATTTTGTGCCATTTAAACACGACGTATTTGATCAAATTATTCTTACAGCTTTTGACTTACAGAATTCAAAACTAGGGAGAAGAGACTCAAGGCATTGGGGATAAACAGCTATCAAAGGAATTTTGATGTTTCAAAGCAGGTGGGCGTGGCCAGGCCTCAAATTTAGGCTGCTCACCATAAATGTACAGAGTGGAATTACTTAAACAGTTAAGGTCACAGCTGTGTGAAACTTCCTGGCTGTCATCTCATAGGGAGCCTAAGTCTCCTTCTCCTCGGCCCGTGGGTCCCCAAACCGAAAAAATTATGAATGGAAGTCAATGGAGCGATAAAAGTTAATTTCCGATCTGCTTTGTCTTACGTTCTGAATCACACATATGTTGTACTTCAATTTAAATGATAACTAATGATGTATATTTATAATGTGTTTGTCAAGAGATTTGGAATCTAATTGTAAAAATTTGCATTTTAAATGCCTAAAAATCAGAAGTCGCATATATGACGCCATCTGGCTAACAGGAGCTAGCACTAGCTATAGCACGTAAAACCTTCACCTAGAGCTTGTAGAGCTTCTCCTCCATGCTGGTTCTCACTCCACCGACTTCTTTATCCCCGACATAGCTGCTACTTTCCACACGGTCAGATTTATAGAGGTTTTATCCGTGTTTAATGCTCCTTTCTTCGGCCTGGAGGCTACAACCCTCGCTCGCCGTCTTCTTCTGCAGCTAAACGTTTTTACACAAAGCCTAAAGTAACTTTTACCTCCAGTCGAAAATCAGCGTTTTCTCTGCATCAAAAGTAGTTTTTAAAATTCACAGACATATGCTGGATTCACGGCGCATTTGAAACTGGATCAGAAAATAACTTTTATCACTCCATTGCCTCTCATTCTTTTTTTTAGCATTTGGGGACCCATGGACCGGAAGTAGAACGGCGGGGCTTAGGCTCCTAATACCCACCCTCAAGACATTCATTGGATGATTTGCTTATGTAACTTAAGCCCCTCTCCCTTAGAACAGGACATGTAGTGTTTTACTTTGAAAGGTGCTTATTTGCGTCCTTTTATCTAATCAACATTTGGCTGTGGTCAGTGAGTGAAAACAAGTTGGGGTAGGGTCTTATTTAGTGCTGAGAGCTTTTGAAAGATGGTGTGGCCGTAGCAGCATGGCGAAGCTCTGCTTCACAATACGGAAATACATTTGGCTCGAATGTCCAAATGCATTGTCAGATCTGCACTAAATTGAAGAACATGAATATTAGTCCAGCCCCTAACAAATATATATATGCAAATATTTGGTGGGTGGGGCCTACTTCCTGCCCTGTGCCCCTTAGGAGCATTAAAATATTCAGTAATAAACATTGCCTTCATATATAGGAATGTCAAATTCAGCAGATAAATGTAGTTTGTGATTACGTTCAGTAGAAACTGTTGAACCAATGTCCAACCCTTACAGGAATTCAGCCAACTCGGATCAAAGCCAGCATTTTTTGCTATTTATACATGTCACATTTGAACAAACCTCAAACACATGACTTACACAGCTGCACTGTCTGTCACAGTCAATGTTTGAGCATTACGGTGTGTCCACACTAAACGCGATAGAAAGGACTAGAGCTTCAGGTTTACATGTAAAATCAATGGAGGAGCGCGATGAAGCGCGACTTGGTGACACTTCAGAAGCAGATTTGCGTCGTGAAAAAGCTTTTCTGCCTGATTTGCACGAACAATTTGCGCTACAGATGCAATAGAAAATTTGATCTGCCTTTTATGTGGTGCATTTTGTGCATTAGCGCTCATCGCTTCTATCGCTCGAGTTGGAAAAATCCGACCTCCAGCATCAAATCGCGCCGCGACAACCAATCAGGGGACAGAGTTTCAGTGATTCTGTGACTGTCATGGAGTCACAGCCTCAGCAGGACATGGAGGAAATACTGATAAACACCATGGCTAATCACCCCGAGCTACATGACACAAGCAGTTTTCAATACAGAGACAGAAAAAAATAAACTATTTAGACAGGAATGCTCTTAAAAGGTTTGTGGGTGGCTCTTAAAAGAGCCGATGTTGCTGTAAAAGCGCCTCTCGAACTAGAAGTGAGCCTTGAAACGGCCTCCTCACCTGGTTTCCTGGTAGCGGCTCCCGCTCCAAGTCCCACGCTGCTCAAATATTATAAACTTTTACGAACCGCATACAGATGGACAGCTGCTCAGAAATGTAGTTGGTGTTTCAGCAGGCGAAGCTTGGAGCTTCACGTCACAAACTGGGTGAGCAGGTCACGTTCTCCAGGCGGTTAGGAGCCGGTGTTTATGAGAGGCTCGCTGCTGTTTATGGATCCCTCCGCCATAGCTAGACTGTATCTGTAGCTCACCAAACCCCAAGTGCAGCGGTCCCAGCTCTACCAGAGGCCAGGCCGAACACGTAATCTACTCGGTCCTCCGTCAGCTCAGTCCATAATCTACCACCGGCTGTGTTACACTCTGTCCCCAGTTCATGCATGAAAATGCCATATTTTAAATGCATCCAGTAAGTGGACTGAACTTATATAGCGCTTTTCTAGTCTTACTGACCACTCAAAGCGCTTTACATTGAATCCACATTCACCCATTCACACTCACATTCATACACCGACAGCCAACATGGACAATGTTTTTTTGGAGGTTAAGTGCCTTGCCCAGGGGCACATCGACATGTGACTGGAGGAATCGAACTTACGAACCTCTGATTGCAAGCCAGCTCTACTCTACCCCACACTTTGCTTTGTACAAGCTTCAAAGTGCGAATGTGCACCCGAACAGCTAGGCGCTAGTCGCTCTTTTTTGGGCGCTTTATCGCGTTTGGTTTGGACACACCGTTATCTTAAACATTGGGGTAAGATTTCTTTCAAAGGATTTTGCTGTGTCAAAGCAAGTTGGGATGGCCATGTCTTCAAGTATTGCTTCTCGACATGAACACTGGATTATTTTTTTTGATACATTCTGTCTTTTACAGTTGACATGTACCTATGATGAAAATTACAGACCTCTCATCTTTTTAAGTGGGAGAACAATTGGTGGCTGACTGAATACTTTTTTGTTCCACTGTATGTATTGACATCTGTTTAAGCTTTTAGGGGATGTTAACTCTGTTGTGGCACTTTGAGATTTCAGTTAAATGTAAAGTGCAATGTATTATTATTATTATTAATTGTTATTATTATTATTATTATTGTTATTACAATGCTGGATGAGCCCTGAACATGTGCTCTTGGTCTGGTCCAATTGAACTGAAGAGGGGAACTGTGGGCTGTTTACACGTCATCAAGTTAGATTTTACATCAACAGAACTTAAAATCCAATTAAAATCTAATTCACTGATCATTTAAAAATTAGACAGGTCATGATTATATCAAATGGCATAATTTGTGTGTCACTGCTGCTCAATAAAATAAGAATTACAAGTAAAAAGTCTACTAGTATTTATGAACTTGATTTTTTTATTTTATAATAGGCTATATATATTTAAGTAATGACTAAAAGCTCCCTGAATTAGATTTTAGGTTGCAGAGAATATTTGAAAGAGAGCAGATGTTTTGAGTGCGAATATTAACGGTTTTGAGATCAAAGACAGATAATCCTGCTCTGAAATTCTAAGTGTATGCTCTTGATTATAGCAGTAGAATTCCCCCATAATTAGGAACTACCTTCAGGGTAGAAGAACAAGAAGTCCTGGAAGTGATGGTATGGCCCCACAGAGCCCTGATCTCTACGTCATGGAGTGCTTCTAGGATTACATGAAGATCCACAGAAGAATGAAGTGAGGAAGAATAGATCCACAGAAGATCTTAGTTCTCCAAGATGTTTGGAACAACCTACCAGCCCATTTCCTTCAAAAACTGTCTGCAAGTGGACCTAGAAGAATGTGTACACACATGATGCTGATTTGATTTAGATTTCTATTTTATCCTTTTACTGCTGAAATTCAGTTAAAACGAGGTTTTGTTTTTCACAGTTATCCATCAGTTTCAGTGGTTTTCAGATGACTAGTACAGAATAAATGGCATTTAAAAGTGGAATAAATCATGAATATTTTTTTATCACGATCTGAGTTTCATACCCCAGAACCTGGTTATTAACCTGATGTTTCTGATATTTACCCTATAGGGTTTACGTCACATTGCTTTTATTTTGAAGCGCCTCGACGGAAGTTGACGTAGACCTTTGGTATTAGCGTGTATGGGAAGCAGTTTTAATAGTTAATCAACAACCACTCTTTTTATTTTTATTTTTTTATTGAAAAATTCACAACATACAATGTCAAAAAACAATAAGGGATTTCACCATCTTAGAAAAAGACAAAGCCAAGACTTAGCAGCAAATGAAATATAAAATACTATAGTTCAATTATATTCAAATAAAAACAAATATCAGGTAATAAAAAATTAGAGGAAAAAGGATAAAATAAAAAGGACAAAAGGCATCAGTCAATGTATATTGACACACAATCTAATAGTTCTATTGCATTCTTGTTATTAACTTTCTTCAAAGATTGACATAAAAGACTTATATTGTTTTTAAAGTGCAAAAAGTTTGGATTTTTTATTCAAAAACGACATTTGTGTGTGAAAAATTTACCAAAAATAATAAAGTTGTTGACCAAAAACTGAATTCTTCTATCTTTATTAATCAAACCAAATTGAATGTTATGAAAAGTTAATATCGGAATAGTATTCTTTGTTGACAGCCAATTACGCAGATCCTCCCAGAAATGTTTAACCACATGACAGTTAAAGAACAGGTGTTCTTGGGTTTCGATATCATTTTTACATAACACACAAATATTGTCTTGAACATTAAATCTCAAACGTAACAGCTCCTTACAAGGATAAATGCTATTAATCGTTTTGAAATGGACTTCTTTCATTTTTGGCAGGAGAGAGAAATTGAGAAAATGAGATCGAACTGAAATTGTATCTGATTTAGAAAAACTGGGGGAGAGAATATTCCTCCTAACTGGCAGGGGAAATAATTTAGATGTTAAGGAACATCTTAAATATTTATTACTACAGTTCGGATCCAAAAGACAGAGATTACCAATAAACAAGGTAGGGAGACGATGCAAAAATCACTGAATGTTGCAAACCTGATTTGATCAAATGAATTAGGTTAGGAGAAATAGCTTTAATTACTCTGGAGTATTCTATAGATGTACAATCCAAATTATACATCAATTTAAAATCTGTGTGATTAAGGAATGTACCATCACTGTTCATCAGCTGAACAATAGCCCAGACTCCTTTATCCATCCAAGTGTGATAAAATAAAGATTTCCGTTTGTACAAAACAAACCTATTGTTCCAGATTGATGCAGTGTGAGGGCTAAAATTGTGGGTGTAAAGTAACTTCCAATAAAGTAAAACTTGTTTGTGAAATTCAGAAAGTTTCATTGGATCAAAATCACATTTTAACAGAAAGTCAATGCCTCCAACTTTACTATATATAAAAGAGGGTATGTTAAACCAGAGGGAATGTTTTTTTCTGACAAAATTTTTAACCACTGCAGTTTCATAACTCCATTCATCACCTCAAAATCCATAACATTCATCCCTCCTTCTTCAATCGGTTTTACTATATCATTTTGTCTAATTAGGTGTTGTTTATTATTCCAAATAAAATCAAATTGGACTTGATTGATTTTTTTGACGTATATATTCGGGGTAGCTAAAACAGACGCAGGGTAGATTAATCTTGTAATACACTCCATTTTTGTCAACAATATTCTACCAAATATAGAAATATTTCTTTGTAACCAGCTATTTAAAATCTTCTTATTTTTATCAATGAATGATTGAACATTGGTATTAAACCTATCCTTGATCTTTCTGTCAATCATTATTCCTAAATATTTGATTTCATTCTTAATCGGAATATTACATATTTGAGTGTCTATCGTGTCATGAACTGTCAGAATTTCACATTTGTTCCTTTTTAATTTTAGACCTGAGGCCTGGGAAAAAAGAGACAATGTTGTCATTGCATTTTGTATTTCTGTTTTATCTTTTAAAAGTAAGGCTGTATCATCGGCTAGCTGAATTATTTTACAAACAAATTTTCGGCTACAGACAACGGACTAATTGTTTGATGATTTTGTATTAATATAGTTAGCATGTCTGTTGCCAAGATAAAAAGAAGTGGACTAATTGGGTCACCTTGTCTAATTCCTCTCTTCACTGGAAACCTAGTTGTAGTACCAGCTTGAAGCAGAACTGCGCTGGTTATATCCTTGTACAACATTGAAATTATGTTGATACATTTTTTACCAAATCCAAAATGCTGAAGTGACATTAAGATAAAAGAATGTTCCAAACTATCAAATGCTTTGAAAAAAATCTAAAAACAAAATAATACCATCATCAATTAAGTTTCCGTAATCTAACAAATCCAAAACCAGACGGATGTTGTTATGAATTAGTCTGTTAGGGAGAAAACCAGATTGTGTCTCACTGATAAAATATTGTAATCCTTTCTTTAGTCTGTTTGCCAAAACATGAGTAAATAATTTGTATTCCACATTCAATAATGTTATTGGTCTCGAATGATCAATGACCGACTTGTCTTTGTTTGGTTTTGGTATTAATATAATCACACCTTGCTTCATTGTTGTTAACAGATTATTATCTGAATGCATTCCTTTAAAGCCTCAAATAGTAACTGTCTGATTTCATTCCAAAAAAAAAAGGTAAAAGTTTGAGGTCAGACTGTCCTGTCCCGGGGATTTTCCCAAAGCTATTTTTTGTACTACAGTATCAAGGTCTGAGATTTGAATTTCTGAATCACATTCTGTTTTAAATTCTGTGGTGATATGAGAGATAAACCTTTCTATTTTGCTGAAAAACTTTGTAGAATTTTCATCTGAAAACTGGGATGAGTATAAATTTCGGTAAAATTCATAAATATTTACAGAAATTTCTTTCAAATCAGTAATAACCTTACCATCTACCTTTAAGGAGTTTATAGAATTTTTTTCCGTCTTGTTTTTTCTAATTTACTGAAATATGAACTATTCTTCTCTCCCTCCTCTATCCATTTGGCTCTGGATCTAATGAAAGCACCTCTGGCTTTATTTAAATAAAGCTCATCTAATTTAGATTGCAGTCTTAAAAAATTCTTCTTTATTTGTATCGGAAACATTGTAGTTACTACAACATATTAAGGTCACTCAGCAATTTTGTTTCCGCTTCTTTAAATTTTTTACTTTTTTCTTTGCTAAATTGAATAGAATAATTTCTTACTTTGTATTTAAAAAATTCCCACTTTTTCCCAGCTGAATCTAGAGAAATATCTTCCTTGACAGATAACAAAAGTTTTTTAACCATATCACAATATTGATCATCTTTCAAAAGTTCTGCATTAAATTTCCAGTAACTTATTCTTTCAGTATATTCAATCTTAGGAACTAGGTTAATAGACACAACGCAGTGATCAGTGACCGGAGCTACAGAAATATCTGCATATGAAATATGATATAAAACATTTTGAGAAACTAACCATAAATCTATTCTAGATTTGTTATTACGATTTGGCCGTGTCCAGGAAAATTTTCTAGTAAGAGGATTAAAATGTCTCCATGCATCTGTCAAAGCATTATTTAAACAAAAATTATTCAACATTTGGTTGTATGTGTGTTTCGTGAGCTTTGTTGCGAATCGGTCCAACCATTCATCTGGAACAGAATTAAAATCTCCCCCTACAACAATATTATCTGTTGGAAATCTAACTTTAAAATCTTCGATCATGTTTGTAATTTCGCCCAATAATACTTTGTTTTCTGACTCTGAGTTAAATCCGTAAATATTAAAAATGATCCAGAATATGTCTTTAATATTAAGAATAACCAATAACCAGTGTCCCTTTGAATCAGCCTTTTGTTTTACAATTTTATCTGGGCAATTGTTAAAACAGATCGCAACCCCCGCCGACCTGTTGGTGCCATGACTTAGTAACATTGTGTCTCCCCATTGATTTTTCCAAAACTTCTGGTCATCTTCAGTTGAATGTGTCTCTTGAAGAAAAATAAATTGTGCCTTTTATTCTTTACAAAACAAAAAAACTGCTTTCCGTTTAGTAAGATCTTTCAGTCCTCTCGAATTTAAAGAAATAAAAGAAAGTCTAGAACTCAATAACATAAGTGCAAAAAATATAATAAACACACACAAGAACAAGAACAACCCGAATGTAAGTTTTCACAAAAGATTTAGTTTAGTGAGAAATAGAACTAATAGAAGTGTCCCTCTAAATAACTTGGAGTCTCACCCAGAGAGCTGCAGAACCTCTCAGCTCATCTTCAGGGAAAGATCTGGGTGTTCTCTATGAAGGCAAACGGTCCTCTGAAGAACGGCCTCTTGTTCTGCTCCCGCGCCTCCTTCACCTTCGGCCACAGCAGCCTCCACACCTCACTCCGTTCTTCTTGCAAACTTCACAGTTTTTGGATACCATCCAGATCATATCTCTGCCCTCTCTCTTCACAAATTGAATAATCACCTGTCTGGAGCGTTGGGGGATCTTTCTTTCCGATGCGATGCACTGTGTCCACCATATCGCACATATTCCAGGGGCTGCCAGGTGTGATTTTGGATAAAAATGCGATGACGGTACCATCGATGTCTTCATTTTCTTTTTCACAGAGCCCCTTTAATCGCAAATTCCACCTTCTTTTGTACCTTTCTTGTTCTTTGCATTTCTCCTTGGGGTTATTCAGCTCTTCTTGAAGTTTCTTCAGTTGTTTTTCGAGTCCCTCGGTTCTCTTTTTATTTTAGGAAACTTATTCTCTTAGCTCTGCCAACACCGCTCCGTGTTCATCCATCTTAGCGGCTAACTTTTCCATTTTATTTTCTTGTGTGTCAAATCTGTTGGATAGCTTATTTACCGCCTCCAAAATCTTCATCATTGTTGTATCCTCTTCTTTACATCATCTCTCGTCTTCTGGCTTGTTTTTCTTTTTAGCCTGCTGCTGGAGCTTATTCGGAGTGGTCGGAGGGGCACTGCGTTTGCTACTTGCAGACTTTTTGTTCGACATTTCCTCGCAATATTCGTGGTCCAACCGACTCATCGATGGAGAAACAAAGTCAAAAAAGAGGCAAAACACAAAAAATGAGGTCTGAGCCACCTGGAAGAGACTTACAACTTTATAACTATGCGTTTTTGAGGGAAGAAGTAAGAGCTCCTGAAAAACGTGCTGCTCAGAGCGCCATCTTGCCGGATGTCATCAACAACCACTGCTATCAATAAGTCCTATTTTAGATAGCAATAATAATATATCCTGGTACAAATACATTATTCCTAGTCCAAATTAAAATTAAAGATGTCAACAACTTTATCACTGAGTCATGGATGTCTGGAATGTGAATTTTTCCTAGGAAGAATTGATTTATAGATATCTGCTATGCATATCCAGTATACCTATTAAATGTTAGAATTACTTGCCATAACCGCGAGTCTCCTTGGTGGGTCTGCTCCTCTTCAACTTCATTTCCTCCTGGCCGGTAGTAGCTAATGTGGTGGCGGGCGGCGCGCTGCGAGGAGCCGGCCGCTCAGGCGCCATGCTGCGGCGGACAGTGACGAGGGCTCGCCCGGAGCAGGAGGAGATCCAAGGTAGCTGTAGCTCAGTGGTCACGGTATCAAAACTTTCCAACGCATCCCCAGCAGGAGTCACTGATGGCTGATCGAACTTGCCCGTGGTTGGTGGGATCGTAGCCGTGGACAGTTTGTTTCTTTGGTTTTCTTCCAGCACGTTTGTCCCGGTGCAGCCAACTGTCCCCAGCCGAAACCTGGCTCAATGTCCCGCTGCGGCTCGTAGACTCCCAGCCTCTTTAAATATCACAGCCAAGCAGCGGAGGTTAAGATGGGGTCAAAGCAGAGCAGTCCCTCCGACAACCCTGCTGCTGCTGCTGCTGCTAACGGGCGGACCAGAGCCTACTCCGGCTCGGACCTGCCGTCCACCACCTCCAGCAGCAGCGACGGCAGGACCGCTGCAGCGGGGCCCGGGGGGCGGTACCGCGCACACGGCTCGTCCAGAGCCTCTGGAGGCGCGTCCAGCTCCGGTCAGCCACACGGAGCCAGGGCCAGTTCCGCAGGGGGCTCCGGGGGTGCTTTCGCCTCAGCCCAGCCCGGCATCAGCATCCCGAGCAGCGGAGGAATGTACAGCTCACCGGATTCTGGCGGCAGCAGCCCGGAGGAGGCGGCGGACAGGGACCGAAGAGGGCATGAAGGTCCTCGGTTGGTGATAGGATCATTACCCGCACACCTGTCCCCTCACCTGTTTGGAGGTAAGCGCTGTGCTCCACCCGGCCAATAAAAAGGACGGTCATTTTTATAAAGCTACACGTCTCAGTGGCGGACCCAGGGCCGGATTTAGGACTGATATGGGCCCGGCATAATTAGAGTTATAGTTGTATGTGAAAAGGCACACAAATCAATACATATTTGAATAATGCACAAAATCTATTTTGTGTGTATTGATTGATACTGGATGAAGATATCAAACTAAATTTTCACATTGATGCATCCCATTGTGTTTTTGATTTTTTGGTATGGATTACTAGTTGGAAAGTTGTTGTGAAGTCTGTTTTCACAACTTTGATCTTTATTAAGCCGTTCGCCCTAACTAACCAAGACAAACATGACTACAACTTTAGTTTCCAGATTAGAAGGTATTGTCTCAATAACAAATGACATCCATGAATGGCTGATGCTGCATGGACTTCAGGATAAACAATGAATATGATTACGTGCAACACTGAGATATACTTTAACAAAACAGAAAGCTAAAAAATGTCAGAAAGGACTTCTCTGCCAGCCGGATAGATCATTCATATGAACAAATATATGATTGGGCAGCGAGATGGTTTAAAAAGACTATCTTAATAATAACAAATTCCTTTCAGTAATGAGTAAATTGTTGTCATATAGATAAGCCTCCTAAGCATTATTTTAACAGGGACTTTGAAAAAACGGCTACTTTGCTATTGCAGCAAAGTTCTTCACAAGATCACTAAACTCTAGGTTTCTCACCAGATCACTTAACAGACCTGAGAGTCAGATGATTCAGCAGTTCCTGCCCCATTGTGGATCTGAGTCTGTTTTATTTTATCCCTCATAACCACTTAGATTTTGGAAGGAAAACATCAGATAAAGTCTGAGAATAACCCTTTGTACATCCCAGACTTGGAATGTATAATGTTGGAACGCTATGTTGGAAGCATTATCATAGAATTGTCCCATGTAGTTTGCAATATTAATTTTCATCTCTTCCAAAACGTGGAGTACAGACTCAAATTGAGCTTCCCTTGGATGACTTTGAAATTCTTTTTTTTCTTTCTTTATAGATGTCAAAATGACTGCTTTCTAACATTATCACTTTCCAGCTTTTAAAATAGTTTAGAATGCAATTTAAA
The DNA here is from genome assembly GCA_028564705.1 of Apricaphanius iberus. Classification (NCBI taxonomy): domain Eukaryota; kingdom Metazoa; phylum Chordata; class Actinopteri; order Cyprinodontiformes; family Aphaniidae; genus Apricaphanius; species Apricaphanius iberus. Next base: position 137,474 of record JAPXFQ010000835.1, on the reverse strand, counting down.
GAACATTTATTCAGCAAAATGCATTTAAAAATATTTTTTTAAATTTCAAAAATGAAACAACACAAAAATTCTCACCACATAAAGACAAAGATATTTTGTAAAAAATTAATTGTTCTGCTTTCTTGTTTACTTATTTATACATTTAATATCACCCAAAAAACTGTGGCGACTGTGGCTCAGTGGTAGAGTAGTTGGCTTGCAATGCAGGTTCAATTCCAGCTTCCTCCAGTCACATGTCGATGTGCCCCTGGGCAAGGCACTTACCGAGCCCAACATGGCTCGGCTCGGCACTTACCGAGCCATGCTGGGCGTAGGTGTATGAATGCGACACCCAATGAATATGAGGGTTGAGAGCTTCAATTTAAAGCGCTTTAAATGGTCCGTAAGACTAGAAAAGCGCTATATAAGTTCAGTCCATTTAGTGTGAAGACAAACACTGAACATAAGTATCCTTGTGTACCTCATACAAAGTATCTAGGCACAGCTTGATGACATCATCAAAATGCAGAACCACTGTATGGCAGTATAGTCAAAATCTCTTCCTTTACCTAAATTGCTATAATTTCTACCTTTTTTATATTACGCACTAGGGATGGGCCTGAAATTCATATTGCGATAAACATTGCAGCTTCTTGTGAAAATTATATATATTGCGATATATAAATGATAATAGAACCATTTCAGAACAGGGTACATAGACCCTCAGGATAACTTTTATCTTTTTAGAAAACCCCAAAAAGATGATACATGTATAATCGGATTTAATTCAATTCAGTTTATTTAAATAGCGCCGTTTCACAACAGATGTCATCTCAAGGCACTTTACAAGAAGAGTTATTACAATACAATGTTTAATGTAGAAATTAGAGAACCACAGAAGATTGCGTCGTGTTATTCTCAGCAATCCCTCACACTGAGCAAGCATGAAGCGACAGTGGAGAGGAAAAACTCCCTTTTAACAGAAAAAAAATAATGTATTAAATGTGAAGAGTGGATAAACAAATATGTGTATTTTAACATTAAATACTCCTCTCTACTACATTGCACACTGCCATTTTTTCTGTCTGCACAGATGCTACTTTCAGGATTTTTACAGACTCCTTTCTGCTCCAAAAACGTTCTGCAATGTTGCAAGTACTGTTTCAAGATGAAAAAAATACATAATCTAAATGTCATGGGTCTGGCGGAAGTATGCGTTGATGCGTTTTTCAACACCTGTTTAAACCTTCAGTGCTTATTGTGATGAAACATGGAACAGAATATTAATAGGCTATGAATAGTTAATAATAATAGTTAATGTCTGGCTGTCAGATGTGTGGATAAATCCTTACAACTTAATGCACTGTCAGTTTAAAGTTTGCACCTTATGTTTGTATGTATATTGTTTTAATAAAAGAATGCTTTAACATGATAATTGACATATTCTTTTTAAAAAACACTTAACTAAAAAATATGTTGCCTGTAAAAACGTGAGTCAGGATGCACAGAATTCATGCATGAGTTGGCGCAAGGTCAGGATGGTACCACCTCTGCCTCAGTGAGCCAGGAAAAACCCTGATAACTATTTTTACCTGTCAATTCAATAGTATATGATGTTATCATTTTAAGCAATTTTCAATTCAATTCACTTTTATTTATATAGCGCCAATTCACAACAAAATTCAATCCAGGCAAGCTTAACAGAGAATATATGAGCTAAGATAGTTGCATTTAAAATACAAACAGTTGAATTGCTTATGCCTGAATGGAGAGTAGCACACCTTCCCCCTCTCCACATGGAACCAACCTCTGAGCATGGCAAGTAGCTATTGGCTGTCTCAGAAGTCTCTAAATGACATCATCACTTAGTTTGCATAATGTACATGTTATTATAATAGAAGCTGCAGGAGCGAGAAATATTTTTATTGCTGTCTGGATTTTTAATTCCTATTTTAGCTGTAAAACTGAGCCAACTATGTTAAGCCAGTTTTTGAAGTTGTGATTTGATTCTGACTGTTATGGTACGTTCACACCGCCCTAAATGTCAGCGTTGGGAGCAGCACATTTACTAATTAAGTCTATGGTTGAGGCCGTCAGAGGAGCGTCTCAGTCTCTGCGGCGCTTTGTGAGCGTTGGTTCCATCAACTTTTCAAGCTTTTCCTGGATTTCAAGCTTCAAAGCTCATAACGCTAGCAACGCAGAAGTTCAGCTAGCTGAGCTTTTGATGGTCTTAACCATAGACACTATATACGTAGTTGCCTCAGGGACTGACGCTGCCTATTGGAGCTGACGTATCAGTGCGGCCGCCATCTTGGATAGGTCCCCATTCGCCCCCAGACAGTTTATTTCTAATGAGGACGGTGTAAAGCCAACAATAAAAACATATTTGATTATGCTTTTTAACAAAATCAGACATGTGTAATGGCATATTCATACCAATATAAATGATTACCTTTTATGTTTTGATAAAAAAAGTAGTTTGATTGTTAATTTGAATTTATTTCACTCTTCCTCACTGGACTTACGGAACCAAAAGCAGAGTAAAAGATAAAAACACGTCTTCTGAACCAATCTCAGCTCCATCCAAATAGTTGGTGAAGGATTTTGTGTAGAAAAATCTATCATCTATAGTTTTTTTCCTTGAAGATAAATAAGCGTTTTTGGGTCATTATTATAACTTAAGATTTATTTATCCCGCACATGTCGAATGTCTATGTTCTCTATACAGTATGTGTTCTTTAAATAATTCAATAAAAATCACCAGATAGCTGCCCATTCTGCATAGACTCTAGTTGGGTTTGTAGTGAGGAAACCCATCCAATATGGCCGCCATGCTGTATCATTCTGCAGCACAGAATGAGGCGTCTACGTATATAATGTCTATGATCTTAACGCGCTTGACCCAGGACGGCAACCAATCAGTCTCACTGTTGTGACGTCGCCCAACGTTCACGTCTAGCCAATCATGATCCGTTGGTGTTTTAAACATTGGGCAGAGAAAGGCCCGCCCACGAGCTTTACAAACTTCAGCTTAAAAATGTATCTGCGTCAAACTAGATGTATTTTGAGTGTTGCTTGATGCTGACAAAGTGTGCGGTGTGAGTTTTTTAAAGAATCGATTTTTCTATTTATTTTTTAAACACAGCCCTACTGGTCTTTTTACTTGGAGCTCCCGCTGCTGGTGAAAGTGGGAATGACTTTGGGGGAAAAAACCCTCACATTTAAATTAAAAGGTGCTGAGCAGTTCATTGGGGCTAAGATTGATACTTTGATAGGCGAACATGAAATCAAACATGGGCGACTGTGGCTCAGTGGTAGAGTAGTTGGCTTGCAATCGGAGGGTCGTAGGTTCGATTCCAGCTTCCTCCAGTCACATGTCGATGTGCCCCTGGGCAAGGCACTTAACCCCCAAATTCTACATTGTCCTACCGAGCCATGTTGGGTGTCGGTGTATGAATGCGAGTGTGAATGGGTGAATGTGGCTTCAATGTAAAGCGCTTTGAGTGGTCAGTAAGACTAGAAAAGCGCTAAATAAGTTCTAAAGTTCTAAGATCTAAAGAGTTCTAAGATACACAATATTACCATTTCTCTCAAACATTGTTCACAAATCAGTCTAAATGTGTGATAGTGAGCACTTCTGCTTTGCCTCACAGGTGACATCATATGATGTGTTGCACTGCATGAGGCAAATGGTGGTCACACCAGATACTGACCGGTTCTGATTCCCCAGACCCACAATAAAGCAAAAAACTGTACAGCACCCACAATACAGCAAAAAACTGTGGCCTTTTATTGGGGCAGTATAAGGTACACCTGTGCACTAATCATGATGTCAGATCAGCATCATGATGTGGCACACCTCTGAGGCGGGATGGATTATCTCAGCAAAGCAGAAGTGCTCACTATCATACATTTAGACTATTTTGTGAACAATGTTTACAAAAACAAAATACGGAGTGCAGCTCGGATGGTCGCTGAGGCAAAAACTGGGGCGTGGGAGGAGTTTGGAGAGACCATGGAGAACGACTTCCGTATGGCTTAGAAGCGATTTTGGTCCACCATCCGGCGTCTCAGAGGGGGGAAGCGGTCTGCCACCAACACTGTTTACAGTGGGGGCGGTGTGCTGCTGACCTCAACGCGGGACGTTTTGGGTCGGTGGATGGAATACTTCGAAGACCTCCTCAATCCCACCGACACGCCTTCCTGTTTGGAAGCAGAGTCTGAGGACTCTGGGACGGGCGCTCCAATCTCAAGTGCTGAAGTCACCGAGGTTGTTAAAAAGCTCCTTGGTGGCAAGGCACCGGGGGTGGATGAGATTCGGCCGGAGTTCTTCAAGGCTCTGGATGTTGTAGGGCTGTGTTGGTTGACGCGGCCCTGCAATATTGCATGGACATCGGGGGCAGTTCCCTTGGATTGGCAGACCGGGGTGAACACACTCTGTGGTCCCCCTTTTTAAAGAGGGGGACCACCGAATAGACCTGGTAAGGTCTATTCGGGGGTCCTGGAGAGGAGGGTCCGACGGATAGTCGAACCTCGGACTCAGGAGGAACAATGCAGTTTTAGTCCGGGCCGTGGAACACTGGACCAGCTCTACACCCTCGGCAGGGTCCTGGAGGGTGCGTGGGAGTTCGCCCAACCGGTCTAGATGTGCATTGTGGACTTGGAGAAGGCGTTCGACCGTGTCCCTCGGGGTGTCCTGTGGGGGGTACTCCGGGAGTATGGGGTACCAGGCCCAAGATACGGGCTGTTAGGTCCCTGTATGAACGGTGTCAGAGTCTGGTTCGCATTGCCGGCAGTAAGTCGGACTCATTTCCAGTGAGAGCTGGACTACGCCAAGGTTGCCCTTTGTCACCGGTCCTGTTCATAATGTTTATGGACAGGATTTCTAGGCGCAGCCAAGGTTTTTGAGGCGATCCGTTTTGGTGACCTCAGGATCGGGTCTCTGCTTTTCGCAGATGATGTGGTCCTGTTGGCTTCATCTGAACGTGATCTACAGCTCTCGTTGGAGCGGTTCGCAGCCGTGTGTGAAGTGGCTGGGATGAGGATCAGCACCTCCAAATCCGAGACCATGGTCTTGAGCCGGAAAAGGGTAGAGTGCCTTCTCCGGGTTGGGGATGAGGTCCTTCCTCAAGTGGGAGAGTTTAGGTATCTGGGGGTCTTGTTCACGAATGAGGGGAAAAATGGAGCGGGAGATCGATGGACAGATTGGTAAGGCGTCTGCAGTTATGCGGGTACTGTACCGGTCTGTCATGGTGAAGAGAGAGCTGAGCCGAAAGGCAAAGCTCTCAATTTACCGGTTGATATACGTTTCTACCCTCATCTATGGTCATTGGGTGGTGACCGAAAGAACAAGATCACAGATACAGGCGGCTGAAATGAGTTTCCTCAGCAGAGTGGCTGGGTTCTCCCTTAGAGATAGGATGAGGAGCTTGGTCATCCGGAGGGAGCTCAGAGTAGAGCCGCTGCTCCTCCACATCGAGAGGAGCCAGTTGAGGTGGCTCGGGCATCTGGTCAGGATGCCTCCTGGACGCCTCCCTGGTGAGGTGTTCTGGGCACGTCCCAACGGGAGGAGACCCAGGGGAAGACCCAGGACTCGCTGGAGGGACTATGTCTTCCAGTTGGCCTGGGAACGCCTCGGGAGCTGACCCAAGTAGCCGAGGAGAGTGAGGTCTGGGTCTCTTTGCTTAGGCTACTGCCCCCGCGACCTGACCCCGGATAAGCGGAAGATGATGGATGGATGGATGGATGGATATATAGTAAAGAGAATCGGTCCAAGCACAGAACCTTGTGTTACTCCACAAGTAACCCTTGAGTGTGAAGAAGATTTATCATTTACATGAACAAACTGGAATCTGTTGGACAGATATGATTTAAACCAGCCTAGTGCTCTTCCCTTGATCCGTACTACATGTTCAAGCCTTTTTAAGAAAATATTATGATCGACTGTGTCAAAAGCAGCACGGAGATCTAACAAGACCAGAACAGTCACAAATCCATTATCTGAGGCCATTAGAATATCATTAGTAACTTTTACCAGTGCTGTTTCAGTGCTATGATGAGCTCTAAAACCTGACTGAAATTCCTCAAACAGGTTGTTGCTGTTTAGATGCTCACATACTTGATTATCAACTATTTTCTCAAGGATTTTGGATAAGAAAGGAAGGTTAGATATAGGTCTGTAGTTAGTTAAGTCATATTGATCCATATTGATCATCTTAAGTAAAGGCCTAATTACAGCAACCTTAAATTCCTGAGGCACATATGCATTTATTAAAGATAGATTCATCATGTCTAGGATAGGGCCAGTAACCAGAGGGAACACTTCCTTAAATAATTTGGTTGGTATTGGGTCTAACACACAAGTTGAGGGTTTAAATGAAGCTAATATTTGTGATAATTCCGAAAGTTCAACAGAATCAAAACGGTACAGACATAAACATGGTTCTACAGTTCTCTCTGATACTGCCTCAGTTACTGAGAGAGAGTTAGTCATGTTTGGGAGAATGCCAATGATTTTATTTTTAATACAATTTATTTTATTTATGAAGAATACAATAAATTCATCACTACTGAGAGAAGGGGGAATAGTTGGCTCAACAGAGCTATGACTCTGTGTAAGTTTGGCAACTGTGCTAAAAAGAAACCAATGATTTTTTTTATGGGTTATTTACTCCTACTACAGATTATTTATTGGTTATTGTTGCCAGCCACAGCCACACTGTGTGTGAATTATACATTTTTGAATTTATTTTATTTTCAAAAAACATTTAGAACTTTCTCCAAGTACCACTTGGGAGAACTTGAGTACCACTGGTGCTAAGCGTACCTCAGTTTGAGAATCATGGCTCTAACAGCTCTCTTCACACCAAGCTGCTTGCCTATTGTAGATTTGCTCTTCCCAGTCTTATGAAGGTGTACAATCTCATCCATGGTGTACTTGGACAGCTCCCCGGTCTTGGCCATGGTGGAGGTTACCGATTAGTCGACTAATCGGATCACCCATAAATTGTGTCTTAACGCAGTTGCTCAAATATATACATCACTAGCTTCCAGCTGGTAGTGTTTTCTCCAAGTGCTTTCTAAAATACTGACCGTTAAAATGATCTCTTATTAAATATTTATGAACTAATTATTAACAAAAATACATTGTTACAGCAGAAACATGATGTGCTAAGGGAAATAAAATCTGTTACTTTTGCTAATGTTACTGATATTAATAGAAATTAGGGGTGGGCGATATGAGCTAAAAATAGTATCACTGTATATTGAGCTTTTCACCTCGAAAACGATTAGTGGACGAACACTACCCCCCCACCCCCACCTCGTGGCTTAGTGGTGATGTGAATGAGATCATGTGACTTCCTCTTTACACTTCCAACTGATGATTTTCTAAAGGGCCTATATTATGCAAAATTAAGTTTTTGGAGTTTTCAACCATCTGGTAATAGACATTTTCTCATAAAAACCCCACCAGAATGGTTTTTGGCTTAATTAACGTATGTCTGAGTAATCCTCCTGAATTCTGCACTCTGAGCAGCTGCACCTTCCTTTCCTACAAATCAACTGAGTGTTCCACTAGTTACATCACTGGTTGAAAGTTGAGTGCTAGATGTGTCTGCACTGCCCCTTGAGGCAGAGCAGCTTACCTGTGGTTTATTTTTAAACATGACCTCCTCCTTCTCAAAGCTCATAGCTGCTTCGGTTTTTGGCAGCTTAAAACACTTTTTGTTGGATTTATTACTTTCTCTTTCAAAAACACCTGTTTGGTTTCATGGATCACAGGATTTTATTCTACATTCCTAAAGAACAGCAGCTGGATCAAATAACAAAGATGCCTAATGGACAGAGAAGTAAATAGCTACATGCTAATGCTAATGTGTGTTAGCCATTTATCAAGCTGCTTATGTGCCCTTAAAACAACATTGTGTGGTTAATTAATTGATCTGTAGCATCTCAGAATGTTCAGTAAACGGGTGCAAACAACACCCACATATTTTTTATATACTGGGCTGGAAAGATTTGCGTAGTCGGTGCAACTATGTTGGTTTGGGCTCTGTCTAAAGCCTGGAGAATTAGCAATTGAAATAGGCTTTATTGACTCCAATAAAATCAAAATAAATCAATGTCTGAGCCCTTAATATAACAGAGTTTCATTTTGTGCTTTTCAAAATCACTTTCCGAATACTGTTTGAGATGAAGCTCAGCCTGTTTGTCTCAGTCCGAGCTGCTGTGGCTCTGCATGGAAGAGTAGTAGAGGGCGCCGGGGTGGAATGCAGGAGGCAGGTTTATAAAGAAACGAGCCGTTTCAATTCGTGGTCCAACATTAACTACAGGATGCAAGTTAAATTTCAGGACAAATTAATACTGTAACGGTAACATTTTCTCATATATATGTCTATCCCAGAAGTTAAAAGCTGTAAGATTGCATGAAACATCCCCTTTAATAAAACATTGTGTAGTGTATCCCATTGTAAATAATGTTATGCCAAGTTTTTTTTAGAGATTAAACCTCTTAAAAAATGTTTTATTTTTTGACAATAATGTCAAAACAGAAAATTGAGAAAATGGTCAAACATTATTGAAAAATGAAAGTAATTTATTGTTCATATCCCTGGATTAGCGATTAAAGTCATATTTTTAATTGAGCAGCTTGTGTCTTCTGATTGTGTCTTCTGTGCTCACCCTTACCTTTATGTAATGGACATGGTTGTCCTGCAGACAGCTGAAACTAATTCATATCATTTATTACCAAGGCGTGGCAGGGCAGCACAGTTAACGCAGGACGACGCACCCCCTAAGCACCACCTAATGTTTGGATTTTCACTCTAGGAGTACCACACCTATTAACAAGACATGGGCCAGTATAAGATTTTGATTGGATGTTAGTAGAAAAGAGAATCAGAATCAGAATAGGTTTTATTGCCATTGTTTGAGAACAAGTTCACAAACTAGGAATTTTTCTCGGTACAATCGTGCACATAAAACATTTAACATAAATAAAAATAAAATAAATAAAAATAAAAGAATGAGCTATAAGGCTAAAGTCTTTATGAATATTATAATCTGTATGTATATAAAAGAACTATAAAAAGATAAACATCCTTTTTAACATAAGAACAGCAGCAGGGTTCCATTCACAGATGTGCAGGTGAATGACAGCAGCAGATCTAAGTGTGATCAGACCACACAGTGCAGTAAAATAAAGTTACGTAGTGCAGATGGTTCTATCCTACATGGGTCTTTAACTGAACTATCGGGTCTTGTTATTGTTCATGAGTCTGATGGCGGAGGGGAAGAAACTGTTCAGGTGGCGGGAGGTGTGGGTCTGGATGGACCGTAGCCTCCTGCCTGAGGGGAGGAGGGAGAATAGTCGGTGTCCAGGGTGAGAAGAGTCAGCTGTGATCCGACCCACACGCCTCCGGGTCCTGAAGGAGAACAGGTCCCGGAGGGATGGGAGCCTGCAGCCAATCACCTTCTCAGCAGCCCGCACGATGCGCTGCAGTCGGTGTTTGTCCCGGTCTGCGGCGCCGGGGAACCACACGGTGATGGAGGAGGTGAGGATGGATTCGATGATGGCCGTGTAGAACTGCACCAGCATCTCGGTCGGCACCTTGAGTTTCCTCAGCTGCCGCAGGAAGTACATCCTCTGCTGGGCCTTCTTGATGAGGGAAACCTTTCCAGGAACTCCCTTCTTTGACCTGGTAATCCATGATGACGAAGTGTATAACCAATAGTAAACCCCAAGAGACGCAACATGTGGGGGAGGAGAGGCTACTCTTCCTCACATCCAACCAGAAGCCACTTCTATGAAACAGCTTAAGGTGAGCCTAGGACGAGTAGAGACGTTCAGGATGGCTGATTGGTTCTCATAGTGTGTGTCCTCAGTGCAGTGATGACAGATGGTGTGTGCAGCAAGGTGTCACACTCACACACACACTACTGATGTATTGTCGTAGATTCTCAGTTATCCAGGACATGGTCACCTTGGTGGTGGTGGGGGGTATAAATGATGGCAGCTGGACTTTTGTTATCTTGAAGACATTTTACCGTTTTACGTATCAGTGAAACATCTTCAAGATTACAAAACAAGTCCGGTTGTTGCCATCATTTCTAACTCTAAAGAACCCCAAAACTGTTTTTGCAGGAGTTCTTTTGGTGAGATAAACCAAGAATTAGTGGAATGCCTTTGATATATTGTGTTCATATTGTATTCCAGGGAAGGAGAGTTTGGCTTGTAGCTGCTCTTCACACTGCATGCTGTTATACTGTTCCTTCCCAACCAACTTGTGTAACTAAATGCTACAAGGAACTTGTAGTTGTCCTGGTTTTAAATCCGGACTCTACAGTGGTGAAGGTCATGTTTTGGGTCCAGATTTTGGAATGTGTTTTTCCATGAACCCAGAGGTTTATTTTGGTCTCCTGGTGCTGTGTTTGTGTATGATACTAATATTTACTTAGGAGAGCCAAAGAGCCTGACCCAGGTTGACGGCTGAACCATGTTAGCTAGACACGCCTATTCCATGCTACACAGAGGCCCTCCTCTTTATTCTTTTTTCATTCAACTTCCTCTTTTCACATCTCATATTACAGGTGCCAGTAATATTAATTATACATGAATGAATGAATATCAGTAGGGTGACCCCAAGCTGTCTGCTGCACCACTCTCCTTTATTGTCCGTGAGGCAGATACTCTGACTGTTTTTAAGACTAGGCTTAAAACCTTCCTTTTTGATAAAGCTTATAGTTAGAGTGGCTTAGGTTATCCTGAACTATTTTTATAGTGATGCTGCTATAGGCTTAGACTGTTGGAGGACAGACTGACTACTTGTTGCTGTTATTGCGATTGTTAGCCTTGTTTTCTCTCTTTGTTTTTCTCTCCAAAGAAGCTCCACCTGGTCTGGTATCCTTCTCAGCTACAGCGCCCCCTGCTGGATGGTGAACATCGGTTCAGATGATGCTCCCAGTAACCAAACATCCTCCATTTCCTGTTATTAACTTTTTACTTTCTTTAATTTATAAAGTACTCTAACATGAGTTATTTTGTTCTTTTTGTGTCCCTGTCATCTCAGACTCCCAGACGGTCATGGCAGATGACCGCTTCTACTGAGCCAGGTCCTGGTTCTGCTGGAGGTTTCTTCCTGTTAAAGGGAAGTTTTTCCTCTCCACTGTCGCTACATGCTTGCTTAGTATGAGAGTTTGCTTAGGGTTTGCTGTAGTTGGAGGTCTCCATCAATGGATCTCAACCCCATGTCAACAACTTCATGCAATCTGCTGGGATTCCTTACATAGGAAACTTTAAACTGATTGGTATGTTTTTATAATTGTATTGCTATGATTAATCTTGTAAATGCTTTGAGATGACATCTGTTGTGAATTGGCGCTATAGAAATAAACTGAACAAAACTGAAACTATTGTCTCCCAATCTTTGCTTAGTTCAGATGCGTAATGATCAACTCACAGTCAGAAATGATACAAGGTATGTCAGGCAGTAACAATAGAAGCAGAAGTAAAATAAACATGGCGACCTTAGGAGATTATAAGCAAAAGACGGCAGAAGTATCATAGATGGTATGTAAAACATATTTACCGTTATTTTTTATTTCTTTCCTACTGGTTTTGCTGCCATTTCTACCAACTAACTGTAAAATAGCGCTTGTAAAAGAAATGCTGTTCGGTTCTCGTCTGACCTTTTAAAGCCAATAAACTTCTAAACTACATAACTAAACTGATAACTTTTCTACCTACCATTGCAGCATAGTTTCTGGTTAACTAGAGTTTATTTTCTTCAGCTTGTCAACACATTCTCCCTTCAAGCAGCAATGGACGACAGAAAGTAAGTTTTGATTGAGCTGTTTAAGCTTTGACTAGAAGTGCAGCTCATAGAATCCTCTAGAAACACATGGAAACAAACGACGTAGACGGAAAAGTATAAACTAGGCATTAAAAGGTAAATGCTTCTGTATCAAGCAGACTACAGACCGTTAAAATTAGCCTCTGCATTTCAAACGTATGCCTTAAAATGAAATAATCCTGAACAACTTTACATATGTGATTAAGGACTGTTTAAATAAACACTGATTTTATCTTACTAAAATTGTATTGGGGTGCACAAAAATAGAACCAAAATGTTCTATCTATCGTGTTCTTTAGAGTTTAGAGGCCCACGTAAATGGCCATGAAGGGCCAGATTTGGTCCCCAGGCCTTGAGTTTGACATGTGTGTTCTAGGGCATTATGCATTTCACCTTGATAGCGGTAAGTGGACGATAACAATCACCACATCACGCTTCTCTTCCTTTTCTGTATTCAATGTCTGGTAGTGGCCAAATTTACATATTGTTATTTAAAATATGATGGCCTCTTGCTATTGAATGGTTTCAAACAGCCTTTAATATCAGGGCTTTCTGTATTTCTTGGAGTCTAGTAAAGTCAGAAGTGATCACACAGAACAGATTAGGTGAAGAAGTGACAGGGATGAGTTAAATCAGTGATATTAGTGTGGAGTCATTTATTTTAGACAGAAAATATTTGACATAGGAGCACAGGTGGGGACAGGCGTCTCAACAACTCAGCAGGGTTAATATCTGCTCTGCCTGAGCAGGACGCCCTGGTCGGCAGCAGCTCCGTTGCTGCAGTAACAAACATACGTGCTCCACGTTAAAATCTAAGTATCCTATAACAGCATGAAAAAGTCATTTTACTTGTCGCTAGTCAAATTTTTCTAAAAAAGCTGTCTGTAGACGAGTCTATTGCTAAATATAGCTACACAGTAGCTGCGTTAGCAGCCTTTCACTGCTCTGTCACATGACTGCATAGTTGTTCTATTTAGCTAAAAGACATCATGTCAGGAGTCATGGTGGTTGAGACAAGTCTCAAAGTTGCTGGACCCTCATGGACAGGAATTTGATTTGAACCGCTTACCTAGATTCATTGCTTCTTGACACACTATTGGCTGGTATCTCAGGGCTGCCAACTCACACATAATGACTGTGAGACTCACGCATTTGACTGTCTTCACGCACTTAAGCCACAAATCCATCTTCTCACGTTGAAGAAATAACGTCAAGCTACATGTAATCCCCTTAAAAAGAGACGCGGGCGGAAGAGCGTTTGGAAGAGGACGACTCTGACGCAGAGGACCCCCCACCAACACAGTGCAGATGATGTGTTGGCGATAGGGCGATCAGACCCTGCCAGGCTAGTGAAGAGTAGCTCCTTCCACTTCAGGTTTCTGAGCCTCGATTTTGGACCACTGTAAGACTGTGGATCAACATCTAAGCTGAAGACTTGTGCCCAGCTACCTACTAAACCAGATAATCTTTTCTGCACACCTCTGAAAAGACTGTAAAAAACTGTGGATTAAAAACATGGCACACTGCTCACCCGAGAACTTTTATAAGCTACTCGAAAGACAGAATGCCCTGGAGGAAAAGCTCCGGAATATGGAAGAAAACCTACGCCGTTTGGAGATAAACTATGACACCAATGCTGGATATAACAATGAGACAACAATACAGACGAAGGAGCAACAACAACCGAAATTCGACAGCCCCGTGCTTTGGTCCAGCCTCAATCAGGGAGCACCGACAAGTACCGTTCCCTCACCAAGACGTGGAACGGGCAGAACGCCAAACTCAAATTTTGAGAAACTCTGGAAATACCTCAACACCACTCCCCAGGAGAGGTGGAAGCTCCAGGCATCACTCTCTCTCCCTGGAATTCCCTTAAAGAACAGATTTACAGCCTTAGACTGTCTGCAGGACACGAGCCCTCCGACCGGTCAAGACCAGCAGGAGAAATTGAGGAACACCGCTATGGATGGAAAAAAGGCAAAAAGAAACAAAGAACAAGAGCATACACATTTTAAAGTAACCCCCTGAGCTAAGGTTCTGATTATTCATGACGGCTCCATAAGTGGGATTCATCACTTCCTTAGTAATCACATCAGCATTCACTGCTTTTCAAAAAACAATATAAGACAAATTATGGAAAAAATCCCCTCAATTCTTGCTCTTCAACCTGCAATTCACTCACTGATCATACATGCTGGATCTTATGACATCACGCTATGTCAGAGTGAATTATTAAGAGCTGATGTGTCTCAACTGCTGGTAATGTTGAGCCAACCCAATATCTCAAACATCTGGATTTCTGGCCCAGTTCCAGAAGGTAAGGACGAACGTTTCTCTAGAATCAGATCTCTTCACAAATGGATGAAAACCAAATCTTTGGAAACTTCTGTCGGATATGTAAACAACTGGAAGATCTTTAGGTCGGCGAATCACTTATTCAAAGACAATCAACGATATCTCAATAAGGCTGGAATTAAACTGCTGGCTGCTAATATATTTGCACATTTGAACAGCAATGCTCAAAACTCACCCAAGGTCAGCACCTCAACTCCAACAGATAAGCTGCCAGACGCCGGCGCCTCCAGCTTCACACAGACTCCTACAATCTCTCACAGTTCCCCGAAGGTCAGCGCCTCAGCTAAGCGTGCTGATAATAATAGGCTGAATGCCCCGTCTAGTGGTCTATCACAGACCTCTGACAACGATAATGATGACTCAGCAAAACTAGGCTCACCGATTGAATTCTGCAAAAAACTACAGGATCAGATTATTAAAGGAACGCAGCTGACCCCAAGGTTCTCACTCAGATCGACTGGACACAATGATTCTGCCCTCCCACCATTGCAGATGACTGATGTGTGATGTTTCAGGCTCGCAGACTTTTCTCCAAGAAAACTTGTCAACCAGCACCAGTCTGGTTACCGAGAAAATAGCATTCCAGTTATTGTTAGTAATAGAAATTACAAAGGCAACCCCCCCGCATCAAGGCAAATCTCATAAATATTGCCTGTCAGAATAACTTAAAAACTACCAATGAATCTCTTAAATTGGCATTACTCAATGTCCGTTCCCTATCAAATAATTTTTTTTAATTAATGACCTTATTACCAATCACAATGTAAAGGCTATGTTTTTGTCTGAAACTTGGTTGGATGCAAATAATGAAAGAACCTTAATGCTAGAAGCCACACCACCTAACTACAGCTTTCTAAATGAAAACAGGCAACAAAGAAGGGGGGGGGGGGTCGTCTGGGAACTATTTTTAAAAATGTACTGAACTTTAAAAAGATACTTCTGGGTACATTTCACTCCTTCGAATACCTTACTATAGAGATAAAAGAACTGAACAAGGTCTTAGTCATAAATGTGTACAAACCCCCCAAAGCGAGCTCAAACTTTCTTAACGATCTCAATGACCTTCTTTCTTTAACATGTATTGAATTAAATATGACAAACTAATTATTATTATTATTATTATTATTATAATATCTGAACATTCATACTGACAACCCCCAGGATAGACAGACTAAAATACTAAGTGATACTCTCCATAACTTTGGTCTAACCCAGCATGTCAAACAGCCAACACACAAACAAGGTCCCACTTTAGACTTAATCATTAGCTAAGGACTAAAAATCTCTAACATCTCTGTATTGGATGTTGCATTATCTGACCACACTGAAAGCATTATTCAGTGTTATTATTATTCAGCATTATTCCGGCTAAACTATCTAATCAAAATGACACCATAGTAAGAAATCGACCTCTGCTGAAATCTTTTTTTTTTTTAATTCTTTTTTATCCCACTGAAGCTCAAGCCTCCTTCCTGCTTGAGGAGTGAGCCGGCCCATTTTGTCACCCGAGGGGGTGGGGTTCCCCCAGCTGGACGTAGCGTGTGGAAGGATCACACTATTCCAGCCAGATCCTCTCCAACCCCTCAGGTGCCTCGGTCAGCCAGGAGGAGGCAGTATATAGCCCAGAACTGATGCATGTTTTTGTGGGAGTAGCTCACATTAACTAATCAAGGGAACATGGGGAGAACATGCAAACTCCACACAGAAAAGCCCTTTTGCCAACCCCACCCAGGGTGTGGGTGCTGATGATATGGAGGAACAAACACACCCTCAGCACCCACAGCGTCCCCGGCAGGAATCGAACCCAGGACCTTCTAGCTGTGAGGTGAGCTGCGCTACCAGCTGTGCCACCGTGCTCCCAGCTCTGCTGAAATCTTTAAACAAATTTACTGCTCTACCTCACCCCCCCAGGACCCAGCACCCCCACTACCCAACACACACTCTGTTAACAACCTGGTAGATAACATTTTCTCTAAAGTCTCAGACATCATTAATGCCATTGCTCCAATTAAAGTAAAAGTAGTGTCAGGTAGAAACAAGTCTCCATGCACCAACAATCCTCTTGTACGCAGCGGAAAAACAGATTGCCGTGAGGCCAAAAGAAAATGAAGGAAAACTCAACTTCAGGTTCACTATAAGATCTACAAAAACAGGTTGAACAAATATAACTTAACCTTGAAAACTGCAAGGGAATCATTTTTCTCTGAAATCATTAACAAAAACATTAATAACATTTGGACCTTATTCGCAACACTTGAAAGACTAACCAATCCCCCAGTGACAGCAGCTCCTGAGCTACACTACACTAGGGCCTGTACTGAATTTGCCAACTTCTTCACTGAAAAGATTCTAGAAATTAGAAGATCAATCTGTAAAGCAGCAACCAAGCCACCAACATTATCATTCCCACTTAAAAATAATGCAGATAAGATGTCTGATTTCAAAAAACTGAATCAATCACATCTTGATGAAATTATTAAACAACTGAACTTCTCCTCTTGCTGCCTCGATATCTTACCCACAGCTTTTTTAAAGAAAGTTCTCCCTGTCATTAAGTTGGATCTGATGCACATAGTTAACACATCCCTCCAGTCAGGTGTTTTCCTCCAGGCCCTCAAAACAGCAGTTATCAAACCCCTATTAAAGAAAAACAACCTAGACAATACCTTGATGCAGAATTATAGGCCAATCTCTAATCTCCCATTCATCAGTAAGATTATTGAAAAAGCTGTATCTCAACAGTTGAGCACATTCCTGACAACGAACAACTCCTTAGATAATTTTCAGTCTGGTTTCTGTGCCCATCACAGCACTGACACTGCCCTCGTCAAAGTTTTCAATGACATCCGCATAAATACAGACAGCGGTAAAACTACATTGTTGGTTCTGTTGGAGCTCAGTGCAGCGTTTGACACTGTTGATCATACAATATTACTGGAACGATTAGAGAGCTGGGTCGAACTCACTGGTACAGCTCTTCAATGATTCGAAGCTTACATCAAAAATAGGAAGTTCTTTGTGTCCATCGGAAATTTCTCATCAGAACAAACAGAAATCACATGTGGGGTCCCCCAGGGCTCCATCCTGGGCCCCCTCTTGTTCAATATTTATATGCTCCCACTAACCAAGATTATAGCAGCCAATCAGATTAGCTACCATAACTATGCAGACGATACACAGCTATACATTACATTATCACCAGGTGACTTTGATTCTATCCATCAGATCTATCTTTTTTTTTTTTTTTTTTGGACAAGATGGCGCCGCGGATGGACGCCTCGGTATTTCGCTCCCTAGTACTTGTTACATTTTTACTTTTTTGCGTAGTTTTCTGCACTCACTCTGCTATTAAAATGAGCAGAGAGGAAATCTTACAAATAGGGCTATCCAGTGCCGGACTTCTTTCACCGGTTTTTAATCAACCAGACTGCTTTATGGAGATTCTGACCGGAGGAGTAGCAGCGCTCTGTGGATTTAGACGGAGACGCCGACGAGGGAAACGAGCTGGTGTGCTAGTTAAGTTGCGGCAGCGGGGATTACGCACCGCTCTCCCATCCATACACCTGGGGAACGTCCCCTCTCTGCCTAACAAAATGGATGAATTGCTCCTTCTCCTATCCAAGAACTCAGACTTTCGTTATTCTGCCGCCTTTTGCTTCACTGAAACCTGGTCCAGGGAAAACATCCCGGACAGCGCACTACGGATGCCGCGCTTCCAGCTGTTCCGAGCGGACCGCTGCGCGGAACTGTCTGGGAAGTCAAAGGGAGGAGGAACGTGCTTCTACATAAATGAAGGTTGGTGTACAGATGTCACAGTGTTAAAGAAGACATGCAGCCCTCACCTAGAGTCTTTTTTCATAAACTGTAAACCATTTTATTCACCGCGGGAGTTCACCTCGTTTGTGCTGGTCGCTGTATACATTCCACCGCAGGCGTGTGTAACGGAGGTGTTACATCACCTCGCCGACCAGATCACAGACGTGGAGAAAACTCACCCGGACTCTCTGCTAATCATTCTCGGGGATTTTAATAGAGCAAATCTCAAACTTGAACTGCCTAAATATAGACAACACGTGACGTGTCCCACCAGGGACATGAACACTTTAGACCACTGCTACACCACAATAAAGAATGCATATCGCTCTGTCCCCCGTGCTGCTTTGGGACTTTCTGACCACTGCCTGGTCCACCTCATCCCATCTTACAAGCAGAAGCTGAAATCTGCTAAGCCTGTAGTAAGAACTGTGAAGAGATGGACAGATGAGTCAAAGATGCAGTTACAGGCCTGCTTTGACTGCAATGATTGGAGCGTCTTTTAAGCAGCAGCCTCAGACCTGGACGAACTGACCATCACTGTGACATCTTACATCAGCTTTTGTGAGGACATGTGTGTGCAGACCAAAACCTTCTGCACGTTCAACAACAATAAACCATGGTTCACTGCAGAACTGAGACGGCTACGCCAGGACAAGGAGGAGGCCTACAGGAGTGGGGATCGGGACAAGCTGACAAAGGAGATCAAGGCAGCAAAAAGGAACTACAGTGCAAAGCAGAAGGAGCGTTTTTCTGCCAACGACTCTTCTGCAGTTTGGAAGGGCCTGCAGACCATCACCAACTACAGGAGACCATCCCCCCACCCTGTGGGGAGCCCCCGCCTGGCTGAGGAACTCAATGACTTTTTCTCCAGGTTTGAAACGACTTTCACAGCTTCCACCTCCCCCACCATCTCCATCACAAAAGGCCTAGCATCACCCCAAACCATCCCCATACCTGACCCCCTGCCTGCGCTGAGGATCTGTGAACAGGATGTGTGCCAACTATTTAAGAGACAGAGGATTAAGAAGGCATCAGGTCCTGATGGAGTGTCTCCGTCCTGTCTGAAAGTCTGTGCTGACCAGCTGGCTCCCATCTTCACTCGGATCTTCAACAACTCCCTGGAGCTGTGTGAGGTCCCCTCCTGCCTCAAACGCTCCACCATCATTCCGGTTCCCAAGAAGTCCCCTGTCACAGGATTAAATGACTACAGACCAGTCGCCCTGACATCTGTGGAGGAGGCAGCAAGTGAAACTGGGTGACTTTATATCCAGCACCCAGTCCCTCAGTATCGGCGCCCCCCAGTGATGTGTTCTCTCCCCACTGCTCTTTTCCCTTTACACCACCCTATTGCACGTCAAGGGACCCTTCTGTGAAGCTCCTGAAGTTTGCAGATGACACGACCGTCATTGGACTCATCCGTGACGGCGACGAGTCTGCATACAGAAGGGAGGTGGAACAGCTGGTCCTCTGGTGCAGTCAGAACCACCTGGAGCTAAACCCGCTCAAAACTGTGGAGATGACAGTGGACTTCAGGAAGAGACCCCCATCAACATCTCCTCTCATAATCACCAACAGGTCCGTCCCCACAGTGGAGTCTTTCAACTTTCAGGTTCCTAGGATCCACCATCACACGGGAACTGAAGTGGACCTCCCACATTGACTCTATAAGGAAGAAGGCGCAGCAAAGGCTGTACTTTCTGCGTCAGCTCAGAAAGTTCAACCTGCCTCAGGAGCTGCTGACCATATTCTACACAGCAATAGTCCAGTCTGTCCTGACCTCATCCATCTCTGTCTGGTTCGGATCCGCCACCAGGCAAGACAGGGACAGACTGCAGAGAACAGTCAGGTCCTCAGAGAGGATCATAGGTACTGATCTTCCCTCCATTCAGGACCTATTCCTGGCCAGGGTCAGGAAGCGGGCCAGAAAATCACCACTGACCCCTCACACCCTGGCCACAACCTGTTTAGGCTCCTCCCCTCAGGCCGGCGTTACAGAGCGCTGTACGCCAAAACCACCCGACACAAGAACAGTTTCTTCCCCCAGGCAGTCGCTCTGAAGAACTCTGAATAATCAGAGTGTGAGTCCATTCACATGAACAATAAACTATAACTCTGCACTGCTGTATTTACCCACTGTAAAATAACCCCGGTTTGGTGTATGTATTATCCTGTATATATTATCCTTTATTATTTATTTGTATTTATTTTTATTTCCTTTTTTATTTCACTTATTTAAGTTCTGTACTGGAGAGAAAAGTTTCCGGAGTCAAATTCCTTGTATGTGTCATATTTGGCCATTAAAGCTGATTCTGATTCTGATTCCAGACCTTAAATGAATTCATTGAACAAATCAATGACTGGATGTCCCATAACTTTCTCCAGCTAAACAGAAACAAAACAGAAGTAATAATTTTTGGACCTAAGGAGGAACGATCCAAAGTCAGCACACAGCTTCAGCTAATACAACTAAAAACTACTCATCAAGCTCGTAATCTAGGTGTAATAATGGACTCAGACCTGAACCTCAAGGGTCACATAAAGGCAACAACAAGGTCAGCTTTCTATCACCTGAAGAACATTTCGAGGATTAAATGACTGATGTCACAGAAGGACCGTGAAAAACTGATCCATGCGTTTATCTTTAGTCGGATCGATTACTGCAACAGCGTCCTCACAGGTCTACCTAAAAAATCAATCAGAAAGCTGCAGCTGATCCAGATCGCTGCTGCTCGTGTTCTCACTAGAACCAGGAAAGTAGAACACATCACCCCAGTTCTAAAGTCCTTCCACTGTCTCTGTCCCTGAGTAGCACAAAGATAGCATCTGTTCTTCTACAAAGTAGCCTTGGATGTTAGATGCTTTTGGACGGTTGTGCTTGGTTCCCTTTTCACTGTTACCCAGGTGTGGCAGCATGAGTGGATATTAAGTCTTACTGGGCCTTAAGCAGGTTTTCACACAGAGGCCCCCTTTCTGATTAAAAACCACTACCCACAATTGGTTCTAATCTGGGAAAGTAGGCGGAGTTTATTAGCCTGATCCTAAAAATCAATCAGAGGTAATTGTTAATATTAGACAAGACAGTATGATGCTCAAACAAGTTAAAAGAGTTAAACTAATGGTAACATAACATAACAATCACATAAGTGATTTTAGATTTAAATTTAATTCAAATTTTGAAATATAATTAACACGTTTTTCTAAATGAAAAAGTACATAATCTGCATTTTTATTCCTTTAAATTTATTTAATCTAAATATTTTTGCAACATTTAAAAAGATTTTAAACAATATCATTTAATTTTAAAAAACATTAATAAAATTAGGTAAAAAGAAACTTGCTTAGCTACTGCACAAAAATGTAAACTATTGATTTCTTTCACAATCTACAGGGAAACAAAAACTAAATCAAATTGAGTTATTTTCAAATTTCATAAGTTATAGTTGTATTAAGTTGTATTCTTTGTTCAATTTCCTGCATTTAGTGGGGGCCCTGAATGGGTTTAGGGGCCCTAAGCAACAGCTTAGTTTAAATCAGTTTAATCAGCTCAACTAAGTCTGATGTCATCAGGCTTTTTCACCCTGCATGACACTACACACTCCCATACAGGAGGTGGTGTGCCTTGGTTATTTTCTTTAGACAGTGCAGGCTGTTTTTTCATTAAATAATGTAAATGTATAAGTAGCCTGATATTAAGTGCAGTGGAACAAAGTTCCAAGGCGCGTTTCTGCATGGACTCTGTATTGAGTGATGCACATTGGAGCTGCACAAGCACATTAAAGTAATAAATATATGAGCATCGTCATGGCAACAGTGAAAGAGAAGCCAGAGCTTAAAGACCCTCCCACCTCACTACGGTCTGCTGTTTGAGAATGTTTTTCAAAAGGTTCATTTTAACAAAAAAACTTTCAACTTAAATAAGTTGACTATGTTCATTTTTGTCTTTGTTTCAAACAGTATATACAGTAGGTTTTCTTTTTAAAGACAAGGTTTTTTGATTGTGTCTTCCAAAGGATGGAACGTACCTGCTAACAGTTTCGACTGCTCGCTGCAGTCTTCCTCAGAGCGCCATCTGACGTGTCTCTGTCGTGTCATTTGTCATTACATCCGAAAACAATAAATTCAAGAGATGGATCAGGGAGTCCATCGAGATCCGGAAGCGTACAAGCGACACCACCAACAGGGATCAGGGGGCGTACACCCTGGGTCACACCTGGGATTCCATCCTTCAGTGGCGGAGTGGGGAAGCCCGGCTGGTCTGGGGGTGTGGAGCGACACACCTCCAGACCAGCCCAGCTGATAAATGACACGACAGCAACACGTCAGATGGCGCTCTGAGGAAGACTGCAGCGAGCAGTCGAAACTATTAGCAGGTATGTTCCATCCTTTGGAAAAAAGGATGGAACAAAAACCTTGTCTTTAAAAAGAAAACCTACATACTGTTTCAACTTGAATAGTTAGCTTGCTGATATTCAAGCTGAAGCTGTTGCTTCTTTGTTAAAAATTTTCAGGTCATTTTTACTAGTTACAGTATTTTATTTTTATTTAAAAATGTTTCAAAATGTGTATTTAATTAGAAAAAGTGAAAATAAAGGTTTTGCAAGAACTGAATATGATTTTAGCGTACTGTTACACCCCTAATACTGAGCTATATCTGGTGTAGGAACTACTAAAATAGGCTGCTATAAATATGTTTAAGATATTTTTAAGTCTCAAGTATTTTCAGATATCAGCCAATCACAAGCAGCTGTCGTGAATAATGGAAGTCCACTGACCATCTAAGACTTCTGTACCTTTCTATCAGTCATTCTAATCCAACAAAGAATCGCCCACTGATGAGAACTGAACGGAACCTTAAAGAATCCAAACTAACCTGTTTAGTTGTGTTTTGGTACATTTATGTACAATGAAAAAAAAGTCCTGTTTGAAAGGTCTGATTTCTTCTTCTAATGAAAGCAGCTTGAAAGATGAAAAGCTGTCGGACTGAAATGAAAGCTGATGTTTTCTTTCATGCTTTTGTGACACAAGCTTCATTTGTCCTCATGGAACAGTGGAGTTCTTACAGAAAGCATTGCTGAGAGGTGCTGATCAATACCATAGTCATTCATAAAGCCCATTTAATAGCATGCAGCAGAGGATGTGCTGATTCAGGAGCTGCAGCCTGAGGCTAATAAACATGGGGGAACAGGTGGAGGTCTGGGGGAAGTTTGGGAGCATTTTCATCATCTAGCAGTTTCTCATTTTTACTTGTCATGCTTTATAAATACGAGACAGAGCTTAAAAGTGGATGATGATGCTTACTCAGTGGCGTCTCCTGGCCTAAGGCATCCCCAGCTTTAGCCGCCAACATTTCCCCTCAAGCCCCGATTGTTTTATTAACCCAGAGTGAATGAGTTTACATTAGCCGCCCTTCTGCATTAATGAAGAAGGCAGTTTTGGAATATTCTGGTTTCTGTGAATAAACAGATCCTCGACTTTGTGAGCGATCAGTGAGGAGTTGTAGAGTAATTAGGGAATCTTCGGTGAAAGTCTTTGGAGTGGACAGAAAATTGACAGTTTTTGACAGTTCTGGTGGCTGACAGCGGGCGGTAAATCTCTGGGCCAACAGATAAATGGATAAAGATCAATTCATTTCCTGTCTGTGAGAATAGATCTTTCCCCAAAGTAGTGTTTGGACATTACAGACATATGTTAAAATTGACCGACAGCAAAATTAAAATGGAGAACATGTTGACTGATGGGCTTCTAGTCTAACTTTAAATATAATGCATTACAGAAAAATCTTTAAAAACAGGTTTTGCGTCTGCGTCTCCTTCACTACAGCTCCTTGTCGCCCTGGAAACCAAGAATGAAGCTGCTCATTGCAAGCTTTCTCCCAGCTCCTAACTAGCAGCCTGCTTTTAGCAGCACCAGAACCTACTGCACAAAGCTCTGCCAACTCGGTCACCTGTTCAGCGCCGGCCTAGGGTGGCACGTGCCACACCTAGAATCCCATAGGCCAATGAGGTCATATGAAGGTTTATGAATGTTACAATTTTGACATAATTAAAGAGGAATTTTTTTATTTATCCCACAGTTTTTTCCCATTATCACCCAGTGTCCATCCCTAAGTCCAGTCCTGGGTATTGCTCTTCCTCCTCCAACCCCAGGAGGGCCCTACACTGGGCTCAAGCCTCCTTCATGCTTCCCCACTTTTCACCTGAGGGGTGGGGATTCCCCAGCTGGACTTAGCGGGTGGAAGGATCACGTTATTCCAGCCAGATCCTGCCCAACCCCTCAGGCGCCCCGGTCAGCCATGAGTGGGCAGTGTACAGCCCAGAACTGATGCATGTTTTTGTGGGAGTAGCTGACATTAGCTACTCAAGGGAACATGGGGAGAACATGCAAACTCAACACAGAAACCCCCCTTTTGCCAACCCCACCCAGGATGTGGGTGCTGAACAAACACACCCTCAGCACCCACAGCGTCCCTGGCAGGAATCAAACCCAGGACCTTCTAGCTGTGAGGTGAGCTGCGCTACCAGCTGTGCCACCGTGCTCCCTAAAGAGGAAATTTGACATACTACATTGGTGCTTTGTGCTGACTGTTGCAACTTGTCTGATGTTGCTGATTTTAATGATCTTGTTTACACATGATGGTGGAAATATATTTTGAAGTACATATTGCAGTACTTGGCTTTAAACAAGCTGCAACAATGCTCCAAAAGGTCTTAATACTTTAATACTTTTTTAACGCCGTTGGTTCCCCCAGATTCCTCTAGAGGGCGTGGGATCAGCCCCCAATGTTCCTGTGTCCAGGAAACGCCCTGTGCTTACCTCAGTTATGTTTCACAAATAACAATTTTTTGTAAGTTATGGTTCCAAACCTGCCAACCTGTATGCGTTTTGTGTAGCTAGGACACAATTTGACATCTAGGCGCTGGTACGACTCTCCTCTAAACTACACTAAAGCTGTAGACATTTGACTTCTGTGCTAAGTGTGTGGTTCTCATGTCTGATAACATGAAGCAGCAATGTGGTGAAAAGGTAAAATGAGCTCATTTTCCCCCGTTTTCCTGCTTGGAGGCTACAGTTTGCCACAGGTTATCCCAAATAAAGGACTCTCAGCTGTAAGGCGGCCATAAACATTTTCCCCCTGGTACATTACAGATAACGTGTTTTTTTCATAGATAATTTCTTTCCTTCAACTGCCACGTTTAAACCAAAACATACAGAGGCTACCACCGCTAATGCAGGCTAATGCAGACGCACTGACACACAACACAACTTCTGATCCACTTCCTCTATGGGATGACACTTTAGATATTTACTAGGAAAACTAATAAATGAAATGTATACTTGTCATCAGGATATGAGAGACCCATCATTCCTGACAGGTCAGCCACACCTCCCGCCTCTCTGTATATAAATAACATTTATAGATATGACATATAACATCTAAGCACCTTAGGAACACATTATTAAAGCATAGGCTATGTTTGGATTTTGTTGGTGTTACTTCCTTTACCTTTGTTAGTACGTTCTCAGTTTACACCTGAACCCATGCATTTAAACCTGCTCCGTAACACTAGTAGCTTCAGAAGTGACACCTCAAACAAAGCAGCCAAAATGTCCATGATGCAGAATTGTGACAACATTTTTCTCATCAGAGCTGTAGTCTTTATTAGGTGTTTCATACGGATCCAAACCGTTTCTAGTTTATAATGCAGCTTTATCCATATGCCGCTCCCTGGCTTCCCTTGTTAACGTAGCCCTGTATGTTTCAATTCAATTCAGTTTATTTATATAGCGCCGTTTCACAACAGATGTGATTATGTGAGAGTTATGACATTTAAAAACGAATAAAAAAACGAGAATCCATTAATAAAAAGAGGAAAGTGAGAGGAGCAATTTAGGGAAGGTGTAAGAAACAAATTTATGCAAGAAAATGTAGATTAAAAAAAGGATAAAACGCAGGGGAAAAAACAACAAAACTTGAGAATCAAAGAGTGATCAAAAAACGCAATTTGACTCAAAGGCAGATCTGAATAGTAGAGTTTTAATCGTTGATTTAAAAGAGCCTAACGATTCAGCATTTTTGCATTCTTCAGGAAGTTTGTTCCAGATTTGTGGAGCATAGAAGCTGAAAACTGCCTCTCCTTGTTTAGTTATAATTTTAGGAATGTTAAGTAAGCTCGAGTTGGAGGACCTGAGTGGTCTGCTGGGTTGGTATAGTGACAGCAGATCTCCATCATACTTTGGTGCTAAACCGTTCAGTGATTTATAAACTAGTAGGAGTATTTTAAAGTCTATTCTCTGAGCTACAGGGATCCAGTGCAAGGACTTAAGAACTGGGGTGATGTGTTCTACTTTCCTAGTTCTAGTGAGAACATGGGCAGCAGCATTCTGGATCAGGTGCAGCTGTTTGATTGACTGTTTAGGTAGACCTGTGAGGACCATTGACGGATTTAGGATTGAAGAAGATCAGGGGCTTAGCCCAAAGATTGTGGCTTTAAATAATGCAGCATCTCAACTTCTGAATTCGGATCGTCTTTCAAGCAAATGAAAGACATCAACCTGGTCTCTGCTGTTTTTGCTGCTCTGTTCTTGTTTTAATCATGTTTCTTTGCATTCCGCTCAGGTTTCAAGAGCAATTTCCAATTCTCTCAAAGACAGCTTAAATTAATTGCATATACACACAAACATTTTCACATTATTTTCATTTATTATACATATATATGAAAATAACTTTTATTATAACAAATAAACTATTATCCAAAGGCTTCACGTCCCTGGCACTTGATGAGGATGCACAGGTATTTTCAACTTTACCGACGTAGTACAGGAAACAAAACAGGAAACAGTATCTGAGCAACACCTTAGATCTGAACATCCTATTCAACGAATCTCTCTATCAGGGAGCTCACAGCAGGTTGAAGACATACTGAGGCTTCTGGGTACATATGTGGCCTCTGCAGCAACATGCTCCAAAGAGCCTGGAGCATGGTGCACTGCCTGTTGGCACTCACTCCACCATGGTGCAGTGCTAAAAGGCAGTGCAGACCAAGACATATGCTGCATCATTTACCCCTGCTGAAGTTTCCAGGTCAGGGAATAGCTGGTTGAGAGTCTTTACGACTTCTAATCACTTTAGTTTGAGAAAAATTCCCTGATTTCAAAACCTTGAAGTGGAGCTGTAATCCCGTTTTGTAGTGTGGCCGCAGAGAGCAGATGAAGCCTCCACACGTCAAATGTAATTTAGGACCAAAATCAGTGTTTTTTTGTCACTGTGGACAAGAAAGTCAAATGCATTTATCTGCTAGATGTGCACAATATGGATTATTAAATTCGTTCAGATTGAGTACCAAATGAATATAAATCAAATAGCTATTACAGAATATTATTATGAATTTAAAATGGAACGATAAAAATTGGTTAACCCCATAGGCCAAACTGAGGAAATAGCACAATCTAAGATATGTTATATTTATATTTTATACTTTCAATGTTTAACTGCTATATTTACTTACTGTAAAACCATTTTAACATTTTTAAGTTGTCTCAGTCATCCAGAGAACATCTGCCTCTCTGATATTTATTTAATTATTTATCTAAGTATTCCTATATTCTTCCAATGTCACCATACCTAACATTATGTTATCATTCGTCCTCTCTACCAAAACGTACACCAAACTGACATTTAGCAGGCCAGAACTTTTAAAATAAGGTTTACAGACCTGAATCATGATCCAATTTATCACAGCTGCGGTTTTCGATCTGTATTTTTGTATAAAAACGTGTTTGATATCCATATCAGTAACTCTCCTGCAGGTGTTTAATTTGCAGCAGTATGTATCCCAATACATTTATTTTTAGACATGAAGGAGGACGGGGACACGGACGCCCAGTGGGCACCAGAGTCTAGGTACCCCAGGCACACCGTCGCAGGGCCGACCGTTCCCCCAAAGGGAGGAACAGAGGGAATCCCCCGGGGAACATCCAGCAGCTACAATGCCGGGACAGGCAACCAGCTACGCCAGGGCGGGCCCGGTTCGTGACACAGGGATCCCGGGGAGCGGGTTGCCCCGCACCCCAGCAGAGCCCCAGCAAGCGATCAGTGGACAGGGGTCCACTGCCACAAGACCAGGGTGACCTCAGCTGGCCGACAGACGACAGAAACCGCCGCTGCCTCACGCCAACTCCAACCACTAACCCCCCAGCCCAACCCCCTACCAACACTAGGGTACAGCAACAGCAGGTGGGTCACATCCATCCAGCATCTGGACACCAGATCTACCAACCACCGGGTCCAGATCCCACCACCCTCAGAGCGCCGAGAACAGGCACCCAACCCAG
Organism: Apricaphanius iberus; assembly: GCA_028564705.1. NCBI lineage: Eukaryota > Metazoa > Chordata > Actinopteri > Cyprinodontiformes > Aphaniidae > Apricaphanius > Apricaphanius iberus. The sequence goes on along the minus strand of JAPXFQ010000835.1, from coordinate 109,140 downwards.
GCCAGACAAACCCAACAATGAACCGACCAGGCTTGGAACCCACAGAAAAGGCTGTGGATTTGTGTGCCAGGTCCGACCCCCTCTCAGCCACCAAATGGCACCACCCAGTTATACAAAACGGGCACCCCAAAGAGGTGCTCCAACCAGTCCAAGGAGGACCTCTGCCTGACACACCCGACCCATTGGCCCACCCCACCCCAGCCAGGCACGCACCAGAGCCGAGCCGGACCACACCTGGGCCCCCAGCCCCAGACAGCAAGACCGCCAAAGCCCTAGAGTGGCAAGAGCAGCCAACCAACCAGTTCCGGACCAGACAGCCTGTCCTGTCTCCCCGACCCCAAACCCCAACTGATGGCAGCATGCAGCAACACTGCTCAAATGGGGTGTTGTTGCATGATTTTCTATTATGCAATTAAAACAGAGGGGTGGGACATGCTAGTGCTATCAGACACCCCCATGCCTCACCCAGGGCCCTCAGTGTCTAAATGCAGGAGTGGGCACTGGCGCCAGAGGTAAGACCCACTGAAAGGCCCCCCCTTTGGAGCAGAAAAGTGTGTCTACCGCACTGTAGAGGGTGACAATCTTTCGGGATTCCCACGGGTCCCGAGATTCCTGCAGGATTCCCGTGGGACGGCAGTCAATTTCGCTTAAGAATTCCCACCAAGCTGTCAGAGAGGAGCTGATACTAATACTTTTAAAGCATTCATGATTTTTTATATTTGAGCTAATAAATAATAGGTCTGACAGTTTTATCTTTTTGCATAGTCTCTGTTCTATATCTATCCAGGACTCATCAAGATAGCTATTTTTTTTAACCATCTTGATATGTATTGGGGCCTGTTGGCTAAGAAATATTTGGTAGGTCTAGACCTCCTTTATCTTTGGACTTCTGCAGTGTTTTTAAGCTGATACGTGGGGGTTTATCTTTCCAAAGATATTTAGAGACAGAGGAGTCAAGAGATCTAAACCAATCAGGTGATGGTTTGCTTGGGATCATTGAGAATAAATAATTGATTTTAGGCAAAACCATAATTTTTTATTGTAGCTACTCTTCCAAGAAGTGATATGGGAAAGGATCTCCATCTAGCCAGATCATCTTCCACTTTTTTTTTTAAAGTGGGACATAGTTTAGCTTTGATAAGTCTGTCAGCCTTGGTGAGATATGGATACCTAAATATGTAATATTTTCTGACTGGAGTTGCACTGCAAAGGGACTCTGGAAAAAAAGTTAGATTGGAAAGACTGTAGATTTTAACCAATTTATGGAATAGTCTCAAACTCTTGAATAAGATTTTATCATCTCGATTACCTGAGAGAGAGAGGTTGTTGAATGCTGTAAGAAAAGTAGTACATCATCTGCATACAGACTAAGTTTATGTTCAATTGTATTACACTGTTAATATTATTATTTTGCCTGATTGCTGCTGCTAATGGTTCAATAAAAATAGCAAACAGGTAGGGAGAAAGTGGACATCCTTGCTTGGTACCTCTCTGAAGAAAAAACCCTAATGTTTGATTATTAGTCCTAATACATGCAGTTGGGGAGCTGTATAATATTTTTAACCAGTTTATTAAAGAATTTCTGAACCCGAATTTATGTAAGGTTTTAAATAAAATATCCAGTTAACTGTATCAAATGCTTTTTCTGTATCTAAAGATAATATATTAGTTTGGATGTGTTTACAGTAGGAATAATCTATTAAATCTATTAATCTACGTGAATATGAGGAGAGCCTCGCTTTTATAAAACCTGTTTGATCAGGATGGATTATAATTTATTTTCTCTATTCTTCTTGCAAGAGCTTTGCAGATTATTTTAAGATCAACATTGATGAGAGAAATGGGTCGATAACTGGTAGGAGACATAGGGTCTTTTCCTGGTTTTAATAGAAGATTGATGTAGGCAGAGTTCATGTTTGGTGGTAATCGACCATTTTCCTTTGTTTCCTGTAACATTTTGTAAAATGTTGGTGCCAGAATATTCCATAATTCTTTATAGAACTCTCCTGGAAATCCATCTGGGCCTGGAGCTTTATTATTAGGCACGGATTGGAGGGCCTCCTGGAGTTCAGATACTGTTAGCAGTGAATCCAGGGCCTTTGCTTGACTGTCTGAAAGTTTAGGAAGAGTTATTTTATCCAGAAATTGTTCAATTTCATTACTCGATGGATTTATCTCTGGTGTGTATAAAGTCTCATAAGATTATTTGAAAGTTTTGTTTATTCTTTCAGGATCATAAACTATATTCCCAATTTGGTATTTATTTTCAACTGATTAGCTAAGAAGCTACTTGATTTATTATGTTCAAAGTTTTCTATTAGAAGTCTTTGGATTAAGAACTGCGTCCATTTATTAATAATTTCATTTAATTCTAATTTTGCTTTTGGTATTTTTCTTGAATTCTCTTTATCCAGGGAAGGTTCTAATGATCTGATAGTCTCTTCTAATTCCTGAACATGTTTATTTTCTGTTCTCTTTTTATTTGATGAGAATTAAATTATTTTACCTCTAATCACAGCTTTCCCTGCCTCCCATAGAGTGGATGGCGACATACCAGGGAGATCATTAAATTTTAAGTATGAAGCCCATTTGTTTTCAATATATTTATTACATTTTCTATCCTTAAGTAATGATGTATAAAATCTCCAATTTTTATATTGAAGGGTTGCAATTTTATTTGCTAAATTTAAAGAAACAGGAGCATGATCGCTGATAACTATAGGATGTATCTCAGTGTCTGAAATGTCATTCAACAGTGAGCTGCTGACTAACAAATAGTCCAATCTAGAATAAGAATGATGGACATTTGAGTAAAAAGTGTATTTTCTGTCGTTGGGATGAAGCGATCGCCATGCATCGCAGAGTCCATAATCGCTCATGTACTGTTTAACTATATCTATGGATTGCCATCTGCGCTGAAACCCTGCTGTACTGAGCCTGCCTATGTCTTCATTTAGTCCAAAGTTGAAATCGCCTCCAAGAACAAGTGAGCAATCCATGTGATTAGCCAGAACCGAGAAAAAGGTATGAAAGAATGAGGGGTCGTCAACATTTAGACCATATACAATAACTATACATAACTTTTGGTTATATATAAATAGTTTTAATATTGTAAATCTACCCTCTGGATCTGTAACTGTGTCTATTACTTTAAAATTTGTATTTTTATTTATTAATATTGCTACTTCTCGTTGTCTAGAGTTATAGCATGACGAATATACATTAGGATACTCCGGTGATTTTAAATCATTAGCAGTTGAGCTTGATTTATGAATCTTCTGTAGTAAGACGACATCTGCCTTCAATCTTTTAAGATAGTTGAAAATCTTAATCTTAAAATCTCATTTCTTTGTGTAAAACTTCAACAAGTGCAAGACGGGTGTCCAGGCTGGTTAACTTCTTATCTATTGAGTCCAGAACGCCGCCGTAGCTTCCATCTGGCGAGTTGCTGGAAGTGCTGGCCTCAGAACGAGTGCGTTTCTGGGATGGAGTGCTCGTCCGTGTGTCAGATGTTGGTTTTCGTGGCTTACCCATAACGATGTTGTGAAAGCACTCGTGTAGGAAGCACTCCAGGCTATCCAAGGTTTCCGCATCCAGGTTGTTTAACCTCTTAAGCCCTTAAGCTGTTTTTTTTTCTGAATTTGCCGTACCTACACTCTGGAAGGCTTTTTACAGCTTGTAAAACATCTAACATGTTCAAATTGCTCTCATACAATAAGAAGGTCTATGGGTATAATGTGAATGAGAAAATTCTTAAGAAAATCATAGTGGGCGTGAGTAATTGAGGGTGAAAAACAGAAAAATGTGAAACAAATCCACATTGGCAGCTTTGTTTCATTGTTAAGTAGAAAATAAACATCATAAATAGTAACTACTCAGTCTTATTGACTTTAGACCAACTGTTGGTGTCTGTAATAACTAGTAATTGAAAGTTAAATGTTACTCTAGGAGGCGTGCCCCAAAAAATGGAGGCTAGTGGGTTTAAGGGGTTAATAGAAAGATAAAATTTATGGTTTGTTTAAAGGGAAACAAAAGATGTACTGTATTTGGTTCAAAATTATTATTATTGGCTTGTTTTACCTGAGCTTTTCCCCTCTGGTGGGAGGTTTAATGTCCCTAAATGTAAAACCCAAAGACACAGAAACAGCTTTAATCCTGCTGCTATCACAGTACTGAACAAGTTGAAATAGCATGTATGGCAGAGTCAAATATTTTTACTGAGTTGCTTATCTATTCATTTTAATTTTCTTTTAATGTCCCGATCTGTGAAACAAAGGGTTTTTCAGTCACGTTTTAGATAAGCTCATGTTTTTACAGTTGTGTTAACCTGTCTGTGCTTATGTGTTGTAAGGACGAATTCTCCTTATCTGCAAAACAAATCTCCCCATGGGGTTAAATAAAGTAACCTGAACCTGTGTGTTTGTTTGTTTTACCAGTAAACCACCATTTTACTTACGCACAGCTCTCGTAAGATCTCAGCAGCTCATGACCTCACCTTAGCCCCAGGCCTAGTTCCTTCATAAAACTTGTACAGGTCCAGCCTCAGACATGTCTGCTTACCGTTGAAGATCTCATTTTAGTTCAGTCGTAGTAAGGTGGGTGATTTGGCCTCAAATCAGTATTGCGATACATTGAGCAGTTTACCTCAATGATAAATGGACGATAAGTACACCAACTTTTTTCTAGATCGGAGTGTTGCTTTTCTTCTTGATGAGCTTTTTGCATTTCCATCTATGAGTAAGTAGCATCGGCTAGAGTGAGTGTAATTTATCAGCATTCTGGACTCAGCGGGGTCAATATCTGTTCTACTTTTTCTTATTTGTCATAGCTGAGGTCACATGACAAACAGGTGTGGAAATTGGAAGGGAAATGATAAAAAACAATTTTAAAAATGTTCCTGTTTATTTCTTCTTCTTCCACCACCCAACTGTTATTCATTGTTGCTTTGGTTTCGTTTCTTTTCTTTTATTGTCAGGCTTCAAGTGCCCAGTGTGTTCCAAGTATGTGTCCTCGGATGAGATGGATCTTCATCTGGTTTTGTGTTTAACCAAACCACGAGTCACGTACAACGGTAAGAATGAGGCCTCTTTTTTAACTTCAGTTAAACTATTAACTACTGGCAGGCTGCCCAGTGATGGAGGCTGTTCTTACGTTCTCTGCCACAGGATGGCTTGGCAGTGGTTAGGCTAAGGACATGAATATTGGTCTGAAGGCCTTCCTTGTGAGGCACAAATTCATCCAGCAATCTTGCACCTGTAAATGGTGAACTTATGTAGCGCTTTTCTAGGCATACTGACCACTCAAAGCGCTTTACATTGAAGCCACATTCACCCATTCATACTCACATTCATACACCGATAGCCAACATGGCTCGGTAGGACGATGTAGAATTGGGGGGTTAAGTGCCTTGACTTGTGCCAGGGGCACATCGATTTGTGACTGGAAGCTGGGCTCGAACCTACGATTGCAAGCCAAATACTCTACCACTGAGCCACAGTCACCCTCACTATGTAACTATGATCAGTTTATTTAGCACAGATTCATAGCAGGTTTCATCTCAAGGCACTTTACCAGAAAGTCATGTGAATTTAATCACCCAAAAATTCCAAACAAGTTTTCTTCCTAAGGAATTCCAGCGGATTGCATCAAGTGATTGAGAGGCAGCGTTTACTCATCCTGAACCAACATGTAGCGACAGCAGCAAGTCACCTGGGCTGTGTCTTTGACTTCACAACAACTTCTCATTAACTGAGACACTCAACTCTTTTAAGTCATAATTTAAAACTTACCTATTTAGACTCACTTGTGAGTAACTGATCCCATTACTGCTTTTTACTTGCTTGTTTTTAATTTTCATACAAATGATTATCTTGCTTACTGTTTTATAGTAAATGCTTTCTCGTATTTTATTCTTCCCTTTTTATTGCTAAGTATTTAATGCATTCTTTTAGTGATTCTGTGTTCTATTGTTAATCCTGTAAAGCACTTTGAATTGCCTTTTGTTCAAAGTGTACTATACAAATAAAATTGCCTTCCCTTGCGTTACATAGAAAACTTTTAACTTATTAGTATTTTCTTATAATTGGATTGAAATGACTTTTGTTGTAAAGTGCCCTGAGATGACTTTTGTTGGGAATTGGCGCTACAGACATAAACTGAGTTGAATTGAATATGGAAGCACTGGAATGGCTGCTGCTACAGCCTGCCTGATCCAGTTTATGTCTAAATGTCCATATGTTCTTGCTTTCTTGGACAGGTTATGTTGGATAAAAGATTCTAAGAGACTCTGGTTCAATGACAATAAAGGTTTTTACTTGTTTGAGTTTTTCCTTTTTTTCTCCTTGTTTCCAAGGAAAGTTTCTTCAGAGATGTCCATACAAGTTCCCAGACTCCCAATATCATCTGAATGTAAAGCTCAATGTTTTTTTTCTTATTTCTTTCCGTTTGTGTTACTTATTAATTACAGCCTTCTCCAAAGAATCTTCCTCATTAGACTGTAGGGTATTATCTTTCATTCAAAGGCTATCTGTGTTAACTTTGGCAGTTGTCTTTCAGCTGTTGTATTGATTTCTAATGTTAGCTTGTTTCTTAGCAGGGTTTAGTGATCACAGATTTGTTTTGGTTCTTTAATCTGCTTCTCCATATCACTCAGACCCAAAAAGTCTTTCATTTAAATCAGGCTTATTTGTGCAATCAAGAGCATAAAACATAATCATGTCTCAATGGTCCGCTAAGAGACATTCCTATGGACCAGAAATGTTAGCTGGTTGCAGTTCAAATCAAGATTTTGAAACCAGGGCGTGTAATTTTGTTTTTTGTGCTAATTCAATTCACTTTTTCACTTTTATTTATATAGCGCCAGTTCACAACAAATGTCATCTCAAGGCACTTTACAACAAAAGTCATTTTAATACAATTATACAAACATTCCAATCAGTTAAAAGTTTTCTATGCAAGGAATCCCAGCAGATTGTGATGAGTCATTGATGTGAGGTTGTACCCGGATCATGCAGACTCCAACCAGAGCTATTCCTCAGCAATCCCTCATACTGAGCAAGCATGTAGCGACAGTGGAGAGGAAAGACTCCCCTTTAACAGGAAGAAACCTCCGGCAGAACCAGAACCAAAACCTGGCTCAGTACAAGCGGTCATCTGCCACGATCGTCTGGGGGTCTGAGAAGACAGAGAAGAGACTTAACTTAGAAAGACTTCAACTCAGAGAAAAATTGATCAATGGAAGAGAATCTGAGCACTAAACACCAAGCAGCTCTGAGGAGCTCAGCAGTGACAACAGGAAGTGATGCAGCAAATGTCGCAATACTCTTTCCATATTTTTATTTCTTCTATGATCTGGTTGCAGCATCTTGTTCAGTCGGCGGCTCCAATCAGCTGGTAAGGTACAGGGTGGAATTTTGTTGATAGCATAATGTATTGAGTACCAGTCCTGTATGTGGGGCTGTCATTGTTTAATCTTAATATCTACACCCTATTTGATCGCATACTCACTCTCTGGTAATAAGATAATTGACTTGGACCCCAAGATTCATTTTGGAAATGAATTTTAACTTGACTTTACCACTTCACTGGTTTCTGAGTTGAGATTAGTTTGATGAAATTATTCATCTTGCTTCATCCTGATCAGACCCCAAGAACACCCCCTAATGGTTTTGCTTTAATACATTTCAGGTGCATATATTTTCAGTTATAAGGTCTTGAAAGAGTCTAGTATTTATATTTCCCAAAGGGCAACATTGGTAACATTGAACAAAAATTTAAATACTACCCTTTTGTTTTTGCTCTCATTTTTTATGAGATGAACTCAAAGATCGGAAACATTTTCTACATACACAAAATAACCATTTATCTCAAATATTGTTCATAAATCTGTCTAAATCTGTGATAGTGAGCCCTTCTCCTTTGCAGAGATAATCCATCCCACCTCACAGGTGTGCCATATCAAGATGCTTATTAGACGGCATGATTACTGTACTGGTATGCCTAATGGTGCTTAACCTGTTAAACCCGAGGGTCCCCCAATTGGGGACTCTGGGAATTATTCTTTTAACAGGCTTGAGACAACACATCCTCTGACAGAAAAAATAGTAGTAATGCACATCAAATTAAACAGTAGACCACGCGCTACAAGGCTATCTAACCTATTTTTACCAAACACTACTCAGATGCCACGTAAATAAATATTTGTAAACATATTCATATTATCATAGTTTTGTCAACCCAGCCACCACATTCCGGCGTCTACCGCAGCAAGCCTTTGTGCTAAACGCACAATCAACCACTCAAATGAAAGCAGAGACTCTACCGATTCCAAAAATACATCTGCCAAAACGCTACGTCAAAGCCCCACGGACATAAAAGCCAAACCATAACACAACAAAAAAAAGCTTTTCAGAATCACAATTGAAAAGATAGCCTTACCTTTGCTGTTTTGCCATGTAAAAAACATTTCTTTGGAAAATAAACGCTATTTTCTGATAATTCATTTAAAACTGTCCAGGTGTTTCCTGTATAATTTTTGGTTCCTAGGAAATGTCCCTGGTTAGCTTACTGTATTGTCAAACTTGTTTTGCAAGTTTTGGCGTTATTCTATAGGTTTCTGCGATTCCAACGAGGTGTGACTTATGCAAATTGACCAATCAGCTCCGAGTGAAAGTCTTATGCGTAAAATAAGATTGTCAGTCTGCAAGACCGTCTTATGACACAAGATGGTGCAAGACGCACGGACATTACTTTGTTTTGCTGGTTTCACTGTTTATATCTGATAAATGTCACCAGAAAGATGCCCAAAAGTGTTTTTTAGGTCTACTGAACACTATGTGATATTAAAAGGAAAAATATAACTTTTACACAACAGAAATAGAAATGGCACTGTTTGTGCCAAACTGGACACCTCGCCTGATATGCCTGTAGTAAAACCTCTTTAGTTTTGTCATGTTTCACATAATCACTTTCAACTTTTGTAGAGATAATGTCCACATGTTGTATTCATATTTTATTGAGTAATCACTGCCATTCAAGCAATATCCATAAAATTTTTCAATATAGAACAGTTTTTTTTAGGCGGAGCAAAAAATAAATACATTTCTGCTGTGTTCCATCTTCAATTTCTCCTAACCAGTAACAAATAACATGCATAATGACACATCTATCAATTCTACTCAATGTTATCTTTACAATGACACCAAAATGGTTCAAATACTCCTTTTGGTTGCTGAAATGTACACATTTTTCATGGGTAAGCATTTTTTGAGAAATAAGCTTCAAAATAAGCCTAGGGTTTAAGGGGTTAAACACCGAACGCGATAGACGTGACCAGAGAGTCCGGTTTACATGTAAAGTCAATGGAGGAACGCGATGAAGTGCGACTGGGGATCCTGCGACAAATCAGAGGCAGATTTGCCTGGTGAAAAAGCTTTCTGCCTGATTTACGTGACCAAGTAGTGTGGCTGGTGCGTTTCAGGTGCGACCCAAAATATGCGCTGCATTTAATGTGGTGCATTTTATGCATTCACACTTATCACATCTGCCGCTCAAGTTGGAAAAATCTGATCTTTGGCTGCAAGTCGTGCTGCGAAAACCAATCAGCTGAGGGCTGCTAGTAATGCTGGGATTGAGTGAATGTAGTCACAGCATCAGCAGGACATGTAAACTGATAAACACCATGGCTAATAACCCCGAGCTACATGACACCAGCTGTTTTCTAACCAGAGACATGAATAAAAAAAATAAATATTATGAAGAGGTTAAATTATTTAGACAGGAATGCTCTTAAGAGGTTTGTGGGTGGCTCTTAAAAGAGCCGTTATGGCAGCAAAACAGCTTCCTCACCTGGACACCCAGACCTGGTAATGTCTCTCCCCCGCCGTTCACATATAAACTTTTACTAACAGCAGACAGATGGACAGCCCCTCAGCTTGGTAGTTAGTGTGGCAGTGGGGCAAAGCTTGGACCTTCACGGCACAAACTTGGCGAGGAGCCGGGGTGTCTATTGATGCCTCCACCGCTGCACGACTGGGTCTACCTCCTGAGCAGTGGTCTCGACATTTAGCAGTCAGCTCATAGACCAGAGTCCACTGGGAGCTTCCGGAGGGTCGAGAGAAGGAGGGAGGAGGAGGGCAGCAGAACGATCCCGGGCAGGATACTTCCACATTACCGGTTCACGCATCTGAAAATAGCATATTTTAAAACGTGGCCAGTTTCCTTTGGACACGCTTCAAGGTGCGAATGTTATGGCGACCAGCTAGGGGTGTGTCACGCTTTTTGGTCGCATCTATTGCGTTTGGTGTGTAAGCAACGTTAGACAGGCCACAATAAAAGGTCACTCTAAAATGTTCTGTTTTGTTTTATGGGGGGCTCTGGGGACTCAGAAAACCAGTTAGTATCTAGTGTGACCACCATTTGCTTCATGTAGCACAACACATCTCTGTCGCAGAGTTGATCAGGTTGTCTCACACTGTGACAGATGCCTTTGATTCAAATCCAACTTTCTGATGTTGTTCCTTTCTGTTTTTGTTGCTCTGATTTTCTCCTAAAGTCATTTAAAGCACCTTCAGTTGCCCTGTTGCTGATAGTGTGCTATTCCTCTGACATAATCGGTCTAGCTCCATGTAAGAACCAGAATGAACAAATAAGAGCTGTTTAGTGTTGACCCACAGTGTGGTCGTCCACACACAGCAGACTATCTCGGTGGGCTTTATAGAAGCTGAGCTGAATGCCATGTGCTCCATCCAGCCCATAATAACACGCGTCTGCAGGCCTATGTGGGTTAATCCATGGTTGCATAAGATCAGCCTAATGACTGTGGGTTTTGCTGCAGGTGAAGGTTTAATGGAGCACATGCTGACTTCCACTTAGCCAGACCAGTGCTATTCATATTGGGAGGGGTTCACACACATACACATACACACACACACAGAACTTTTAAACCATCCCGGTTAATCAGTGAGGCGTTCACTGACATTTAGGAAACAGCAGCATGTGTTGCCCTGTACCTAATAGGCAGGAGGACTAGTAGATTTATCAAATGTTCATCAGTGGACACAGACTGTAAAACAAATAAATCAAATCAAACCTTATTTATAAAGCAATTTTCAAACTACAAAGCTTATCAAAGTGTTTTACAGATTAAAATGCCCCCCCTTCCCAAAACCCAAAATAAAATCATCACTACACAACAATACCCCCCCCCCCACGCATCCTGTCCCATGCATGCACACACTTAAAAGCACTTTAATATTATTTTTTTAATACGCCATAATATTTACTTTTACTCAATAATATTTCTGAAGAAAAATGCTGCTTCTCCTCCTTCAGTGGCATTGTGCTCGTTACTTTTATTTTGGGAAAATACATTAATGCACAAATCATAGTTTGTTTTGTTGGGGCAACTTAATGGGGAGTCCAGGAAGCACATATACATGTTGGAATTATGTTTTGTATAGCTACTGACAGCCTCTTACAGAGCATAGACACGTCAGTACAATGTTTACTTTTGAAGCCAAACTGAGAAGGTGTGGACAACCAAAAAAACACACTGTTCTCCATGACTGGTATATATTATATGTATCTCTCCGGTCCAGCTCTCAAATAAGATGTAATGTCCTTTCTTACACAACTGGAATACTTCTAGAAGTTTGTGTCTGAATATATGGTTTAAGCTCTGACAACAATAAACAAATCGAAGTTCAACAACCATCTGCATTTTCGGCAGGCTCTGTAGCCTATGCGATTTTTGTGACAATGGGTGACCAGTGGCCCATTAGTGCAAAACAAAAGGTTGAGTAATAATAATGCTAATTCCTTGGTCGAAGGTGGGCACTAAATTACTGCAACTGCAAAAACCTTCCAAAAGGCTTGGTTTTCCTCTTTATTTGTCGATTTACAGTAAATAAATTGTGATAAAAGATTTGACAGGAGGTATTAGCTTCAATCATTTATCTCCAGATAACAGTGGCCAGCAAATCTCCAGTAGCAAAGTCTGTTATAATTTCACTTCTTAAATCACATGTAGGCTATGTGCTCTTGGTTCTACGGTATGAATTTTGTGAAACTCCATAAATGGGGAAAGAGGTGGAGCTTAGAGAGGCGCTGCGTTGAACAACGCAGCAACGCCGAAGTTCAGCAAGCTGAAATTTTGACAGACCCAAAGCAGTTAACGCAGTGCGGCAACCAATCAGAGCGTCTCACTGTAGTGACGTCACTATAAACGTCTCTTGAATAAAGCGCGGGATCAGGGAAAATATTCGAATGAAGTGCGGGATCTGAAAATCAGAACTAACCGAAGTCAGATGGACAGGCGCTCCTAAGGAAGAACAGAGAACCTGTAGTTGGTGACCTGGTAAGAGATTTGAGCTCCGATGCGGCCCAGGAGGTCGTAAAATTAGGCACGGGAAAGACGAAAGTAGTGCTGAAAGCGAACCTCATCCATAAGCAGCTCCTGGAGCAAATGGTTAAAGTCCCCAAACTCAGAACGCATCTGAAGAATGAGCGCTGATGCACTCTATGTCGATGATGTCTAGCTTTATCTAACAAATAAAGCCAAGCCACTTTCTAGTTACGATCCACCATAGTTCAGAACGTGCGGCAACAGAGGAAGCCCCGCCCATGCATTGTTTTTTTCCTCAGAAGCAGGCTATGGAAGCCAAAAAGTACATACGTGAAACTTCATCTGTTGAATGCGTTACCTGACGCAGACCAACTGTGCGGTGTGAATGCACCATTAGCCACCAGCATTAGCCTAGACGGACCTGTCAATCAAAAGGACACGCCCCCAATTATTTATAATTGCAAGACTAAATTAGAAATAAACGGAGAAGTTAGAAAAAAAATCACCCCCCTCAGAGTTGTCATGATGGTTAGCCTGAACTATCTAACCTAAAATGGTTTTTTGAACCAGGCTGTAAATATGTTCATTTTTGCTGTAAAGTTGGCCTTTTTAACATGGGAGTCAATGGGAATTTGCTCCTTTTTGGAGCCCTCCCCCAGCGGATGAGGTAGGAACTGCAATTCTTTTCACTTCCTCGTTGGCTTCACATTCTGCTTCACATTCTCCACCCAGGCAATACCTGGAGAGCACCCAGGCAGCTACAAACGACCACTGCCCCGATGCAAAGGGTTCCCACAGAGGAAACACTGGAGGGATGATTAAAATAAGAAGTTAAAATATGAATAAAACCAATAGATAATGAGAATAAATAGTAAAATACTGATAAAAATGTTAAGATTCAGTGTTTTAAATTATAAAGTGTAAAACAATGATAAGATATGACCAAATAAAAGTGTGAAGCAAAGAAACAATAATTAATAGATAATAAACAGGTAAAAGCTAAACATTCAATCAAATAAAACATACAGGGCAATTAAATAGAAATCAATGTTAATAATAAAAGAATCAGTAGGCAATAGGTTACTGAACAGTATTTAATACACCAAACTATTATATGTGATGGCTGAAGTTACCATAAATAAACCTGCATCACATCATATTAGTGAAATGTTATTCCTGGGTCATGTTTCTACAGCGATGATTTGGCCCTCATATCTGTTCAAATAAATTCAATTGACTTTTATTTATTTGTTGTGAATTGGGGCTATATGTCATCTCAAAGCACTTTACAACAAAAATCATTTCAATACAATTACACAAACATTCCAATCACTTATGTTTTTTATGTAAGGAATCCCAGCAGATTGTGCTGAGTCACCTGAGGTTGTGCCTGGATCATGCAGACACCAACCACAGCTATTCCTCAGCAATCCCTCATACTGAGCAAGCATGTAGCGACAGTGGAGAGGAAAGACTCCCCTTTAACAGGAAGAAACCTCCGACAGAACCAGAACCTGGATCAGTACAAGCGGTCATCTGCCACGACCGTCTGGGGGTCTGAGAAGACAGAGAAGAGACAGCATGGAGGATGCTCGGTGACTTTGAGCATCATCTGGACCGATGTTCCCCATACAGCAGGGGGCGTTGTAGCTGAGCAGGGTACCAGACCATGTGGAGCTTCTATGGGGAGAAAAAAAAAAAAACTGGGTTAACAATCGCAATAACTGCAGAAAAAATATATCCGGAGAGTGGTAGAAGAAAAAAGTAGAAGAGAGAAGAAAAGTGGTCAGTCTGTCCTCCAACAGTCTAAACCTATAGCAGCATAACTACAAAAATAACTCAGGATAACCTAAGCCATTCTAACGATAAGCTTTATCAAAAAGGAAGGTTTTAAGCCTAGTCTTAAAAACAGACAGAGTATCTGCCTCATGGACTAAAACTGTGAGCTGGTTCCACAGGAGAGGAGCCTGATAACTAAAAGATCTGCCTCCTATTCTACTTTCAGAAATCCTAGGAACTACCAGTAGACCTGCTTTCTGAGAATGAAGGGCTCTGTTGGGAACATTGAAGTAAACAATCCATGGACTAGTTTCTCTGCATCACTCCTGCACAGGATGTTTCTAATTTTAGCAATATTCCGGAGGTGAACGAAAGAAATCCTAGAAACCTGTTTAATATGGGATTTAAATGTCATGTCTTGGTCAAAAAGAACACCAAGGTTCTTTACATTATTACCAGAGGCCAAATTAATGCCATCCAGATGAAGTGATTGATTTAGCAGTTTAATTTTTAAAGTTTCTGGTCCAAAGACAACAACTTCTGTCTTTTCTGAATTTAAAAGTAGAAAATTCAGTCATCCAGATTTTTATGTCTTCCAGACATGCTTGTAATCTACCTAACTGATTGGTTTCATCAGGTTTTATGGATAAATATAATTGTGGATTAATTAAATCATCAGCATAACGGTGGAAATTCATTCCATGTTGGCTAATTATTTTACCAATTGGAAGCATATATATAGTCATATAATCCTTTTAAATGTGAAGGAATTATAAAGTTTATCAGATAGATCACCATGACAACCTGAGCCTAATGCGGGCTGTTGTTTTCATTCTGTTGTTGGGAAGACAGAAGAAGCTGAGTATAAGATAACATTGTATTGAACAAAAACACAATTCGATAAATCAGTTCTTTAAACATCACACGATAGGATTCTCTGGGTTATTTTTTAGATTCACTCTCTCATGGTTGTTGAAGTGTATCTATGAGGAACATCACAGACCTCTCATCTTTTTAAGTGGCTGCCAAATCCTTTTTGCATACCAAATATGTAGATGAAATCATGGGTTGTATGTGTAAATCTAGACCTGTTATTCAGGGTACATTCAGAGGAAGAGCAGCAGCCTTTCCGTGTCTGTAGAGACCAGGATGATCCTTTATCAATAAAACCTTACTTTAATGAGGAGAACTGTTTATGCTCCTTTCAACATAGAAATCACAAAGTGCTATCCAAAAAGAAGATCAAATCAGACAAGGTAAACATCCACACTAAGCCGGAAAATGCCTTAAACGTATAATTATTTAGTCTACACCCCCCTATCGTCCACACTAACCCGGCGTCGTTTAAGGTCTGTGGCCGGATAACTATTAGCCGGGTAAGAGAGCCGTGTAAATCTTAATTCAACGGCTAAACGAGCTAGTGTGGACAGCTTCCCCGGATAATGAAAGGAAGTGGCGTCAATGAATGCTGCGTCAATAACAATACGACACTACAGACAAAGACAACAGCGAAGAGTAATAAATCGATCTCGTCGTCTGTCCACACCAAAAACTCTCTTCTTCTGAGCAGCTATTGTTCTCTTCGGTTAACGGGACAAGCAGATATGTACTGTGCTGTAGAGCTTCTTGTATATATTATGTAGGCGCTGGCGTCACGTAGATTATACGCGTGTTTCTTGCGTCTTTTCTGGCATGCCCAGTATTTGCACAGGTTGGTATGGGATTGCGCAATCATGGGACCTTAAACGGACCTTAAACGGGGCGTAAATGCTCGTGTTGAGTGGATAACATTAGGCGTCTAACTCCCCGTATAACCTTATCGGCTTAGTGTAGACGTAGCCTGAGGGTCTACCTTTAATATGGAATCAACTGCTTGATCCTCCCTTTTTTCAACAGTGTAGATCTCAGTTGTTAATTATGGACAGCAGCTTAGAATGGTTCCCATCAGTCGTCCTTAAGCCTTTTCTGTGTGTGTGTGTGTCGGCCTCCAGAGGACGTTCTGTCCAAGGATGTGGGAGAATGTTCCATCTGCCTGGAGGAGCTGCAGCAGGGAGACACCATCGCCCGTCTGCCTTGTCTCTGCATCTACCATAAAGGGTAAGAACCATCATCTTCTCCTCACAGTATAATCTTCTGCTTTCTTACACATCTTAGAAATTCAAAGTTTGCATGTGGAATCATCCAATCACAGCTCCCACATGAATATTAATGCTGTCCTCTTTCTGATCATGTCCAAGCTGCATCGATGAATGGTTTGAGGTGAACAGATCGTGTCCGGAGCATCCGTCAGATTAAAGCTTCCTTTGCACAGGTAACATTCTTCCTAGAACATTTACCTATCCTGATCATGTCTGCAAACAATAAGCGGTAACCAGTCCCACCGCACTATGATTGGCTGCAGGATAAAGGCTACTAGTTTATTACACATTATACAATCCTACAGGATCAGTTCAATAAAACAAGAAAGCTGTAGCATGAAACAATCTGTAGGGATTTCAGTGTTTACACCATAAACCTCAATTCTAATGTCTTCAGAGGCAGAGGAGCTTTAGAACATTTACAGCTAGAAATGTTTGAAACCAGAGACGTTTTTCATGAAAACACGCAAAGAGCTGCTGGTTTTTCCATCTGAAACATGGTAAAGATCCACAGTTTAAAGCTTTAAATCTTACCTTCAGCACAGATGACTGACCAAGGGTCAGTTTACTGACAACGTTCCAGTTTTTGTCTGACTTCCCTGGTGAGAACGACACTGCTGTTACTCCACAGGGACAGTACATATGCCCGGCCTTTAGATGGCAGTGTATGCAGTGGTCTATGCTTTCCCCTGGGCTGTTTCTCAATACCCAAGTATGCAAATACGTTCTTCTGTATTTAGCGAGTACAGTTGCAAACCCGTTCTTTAAAGTGATAGTCTGGACTTTGTAAGAAAAAAAAGAGAGAGGGACATGATTTGAAAAAAAAAAGACGACCCAAGCTCCCTCCCCCTCCCTTTCTGATTGGTCTTGAAGCGGCGGCTACTTTTCCGTGCACTCGCCAGGTCAATGGGCGAAGATGTGCGGAGGAGAGAGAGAAAACAACAATGGAGTTATCGGAGGTGAGGATGCTTTTTTGGCTTGAAAAAGTCGAGACTAATGGTGGAGGCTTGATTCGGAGGCTCCGTGAAAACAGAAAACTGAGCATGATTGACAGCCCTTGGCATCACTTGATTGGTTCAAGTGGACGGCACCGTGGCTTTTGAGCCATAGCTGAGATCCGGGAAGGCGGGACTTATCCGTAATGTTATAATTCATAAAATTACTTATTTTATATCAACATTTAAGGCCAGGAGGTCAATTTAATATAATTCTTAAAATTTGTAATTCATTTAGAGATCCAGACTATCACTTTAAGTACAATAGGATCAGAGCGTACTTGGTTGATGTCGCTGCTCAGCTACGATCATTCCAGATTTTTAATAAACTTCAATAAACTTAATAAACTTAATTTTACACATTTATAATATATTTTATAATATTAAAAATTAAGAGATGGTATTGATACAAAATAGAAAATCTGTAAAATAAGGGACTTAAGTTTTCATACGAATTCTAAAAGGCTCTACTAATTAAATGTTGCTTTACCACCTTATATTACATTTTTCCGGCTTCTTAGTGATTAGTGACATGATTGTTTACTAAAAATGAAAACCCTTACTTCCTTCACAAGACTATTTGCTTTTAAATTATTTACTGATGATCACCAGCTTTAGAGATATGGAGTTAATCAATTAATTTGATTATACTTTGTGCTCCACACAAGCACTAATAGTTTAAGGTATTTAATATTTTACCACCGTGGTCAGCGTTGTTGATTTAAATTGCATGATTTATTTACAAAACTACTAAACACGATTGAACAAACGTATTGTCTTTTATCATCGTCAGGTAAACTCATATAACATACCTACAACATAAATAGACGAAATGTTTTAAGTAAAAAATAAAAAAATTCTAAGAATGACACAAATCAACAAACACAGGAAATTGATACTGTTACTATCTTGTCAAAAGCAAATGTTAATATAATTTTTAAAAAACATTAGAGAAGATGAGGAGACTGAAGAAGATGATGCAGGACACGGTGAAGAAGATCACTGGGAGTTTTTGGGAAGTGGCATCAAACCTGCAACTCTGGTCTCTCCCCCTGCAGAGTCGTCTGCATTAAACAAAGGATAAAATAAAGTTTATTCTCCACAGATCCAGTCTTAGGGAAATGTGTAAAGTGCTCTGTTTGATGTTTAAGGAGTAGCAGTAAAATAATTGTATTACTATGAATGTATATGCTAAAAATGGTTGGCTCACAAATAAAAGTAATTGGTATTTTATAAACTTTGACAACAGTTTATTAAATAACAATATTAACCTCATAAATCTCACAAATTCCACAGAATAATAACCGCCTATTATTGGTGCTGAGCTGCTCCACAGACACAGGAGAAGATTTTAAAGTAGTACGATTCTTAATAACCTGGGAGTTTTGATGAAGTTTAAAAGTCTAATTTCTCTCCTAAATACATCTTACAACTGCTTTTTGTGACGAGTTAATAGTGGTATAAAAACGATATATTGCAGCACTCACCTTCTGTGTTTACTAGGGTTGGTTCCTAACGTCCAGTTCCGGAACCATTAAGAAAATGTTTGAAATTTAATGGGGGGTTTTTCGGTTCCTAAATGCTCGCAGTGTGAGCAAACAAAATAGTATAGGCCACGCTCTAGTTTGTTTCTGGGGTTTTATTAGGCTTTACTCCACCCAGCGAGCCCCGCAAAATGTCACTTCTCTGAACCACAGACTGTATAATACTCTAAACAACATGGAGCGTAGACGCTGATCGAAAGTCTGGCTTCATTTTAATTTACAAAAGGATGGATTTGCAAAGTGCAACACCTGTGATAAACTTAGCACCAAAGGAAGATGTACAACAAACTTGACCAAACACTTTCGGCAGCTGCGTGGTTTACAGTGTGCTAACGAGTGTACCGTGTTTGATGTGTTACACGTCGCTCTCCTACTCCCGTTGCTTCCTTCACTTCAGACTTTTAACCGTCAGCCAGCAACTCCTCGTTGGAAGCGGAATCAGGCACATCTAAATTAGGATTGCTTTATTCTTTACAGACTAGCTTAAGTTTGAATATACTAGTGACGCTAGCATAAGGCAGGCTGCAGCTGCTGCTACGCTAACCGGCCAGAGACCCCAGCCAGCAAATAGACAAACCCCATTCACCATGGCAACAAGGGGAAAGCCGTCAGCGGAGCAAATTTTCGCGTGCCGCAGAAAAGTAACGGCGTATTTGGGAAAAGGGCTGCAACCCCTTAGTGAAGTAGAATCGCTCACATTTAGGTAACGTTAAGTAAATAAGATTAAGCTAAATAACTTAGCGGGTAGCTACTTTATCTACCCCTGACTTAAGTTACAGTAAAAGTTCAGGTTTAATTTTATTGATAGAATAAATAAAAATGGCCTGTGTAAAGGCTTTATCAAAGGATTTTTTCCCCCTCTTCTGTACCTCAAAGAATCAGAATTGATAACCATTTAGAACAGGAATCGATAGTGAGAATTGGAATTGTTAAAATGCAAACGATGCCCAACCTTAGTGTTTACTGCTGTTGACAGTGCGAGGCATTGTGTGGGATACCTTGCTGGCTGAAGTCTTCAGAAGGGTTCTTTGATGCATCCTCGATAAAATGGGCAGAGCCAGAACACTTCCAGGAACATTGAGCGTACTTTCCTTGATGCAATACTTAGAGGTGGAGCAGTACTTGGGCCGCTGTTTATGAAGTACACAAGTCTTACATACCAGTACGCATATTGAGAAACGGCCCCAGTTTCCTCCTCGTTACCCAGAAAACAGCTGAAGGATGGTGGAGTGTGTGAGTTCATTTTAATATGTATCCCAGTTATTTTAACTCAATTCACTTTTATTTATATAGCACCAATTTACAACAAATGTAATCTCAAGGCACTTTACAACAATAGTAATTTCAATACAATTGTGCAAACATTCCAATCAGTTAAAAGTTTTCCATGTAAGGAATCCCAGCAGATTGTGATGAGTCATCAATGTGAGGTTGTGTCTGGATCATGCAGACTCCAACCACAGCAATTCCTCAGCAATCCCTCATACTGAGCAAGCCTGTAGCGACAGTGGAGAGGAAAAACTCCCCTTTAACAGGAAGAAACCTCCAGCAGAACCAGAACCTGGCTCAGTACAAGCGGTCATCTGCCACGACCGTCTGTGGGTCTGAGAAGACAGAGAAGAGACAGCATGGAGGATGCTCGGTGACTTTGAGCATCATCTGGACCGATGTTCCCCATCCAGCAGGGGGCATTGTAGCTGAGCAGCGTAACAGACCATGTGGAGCTTCTATGGGGAGAAAAATACTGAGAGAAAACTGTCAGAGGCTTCTTCAGATTAGTTGCTGCACTGACTGCTAGTGGAGACCCTTCCTGTCCACATCATCACCATCTAGAGCGACTCTCTAAAGATACTTGGGGGATTTGATTTTTACAACTTTCCTTTCATGAGGACCACACACATTCTGGTTTTTGACTGGTTCACTGGAGCTCCAGCTATGTAGCTGCTTAACTGGGTAGTAAGGGAGAAATGTCCTAGTCCAAATCTGCGTTGAATAAATGGGAAAGGTTCCTGCGGTGGAATCTCACCATCAAATCTTTGACCTGATTGTCCTTCTGAGGATGGTTCTGACTGTGTCTTTGTTCTGATCCCAGGTAAGCCACGGTGGGAGGCTCTACAGACTGAAGCTTGGACCCAGCAGGACTGTTGGACCATGTCAACACTGTGATGGATTAACCCCCCCCCCCCAACAAACAGCCAACCCAATGTTGTAGAACCACAGTATGCCAAATCTCTTTGGAGGAATCTTCAGGGATAAATGTTCTTGTTGCACATTTTGCTGAGTCTCCAGGTGAATGGACACATCTGCACCTTCCATGACACCAGGACAGGGGGAGGAGGTGTTGGAACAGTGGCTTTAACTTCACCTCCTCTGTCAGCGTGGATTTCTCCCAGTGCCTTGTTGCAGTGATGCTCACATGAAGCAGAGTGGGACAGAAGCTATCAGCTGCAGGATCATCTCACCTGAACCAAGGCTGTCTGCTTGGGCAGCCGTTCCTAAACAGTGCCAATCGACTGGGAATAGCATCCTTCACTCATCTCATGAGGCAGGGCTCTCCAGGTGCAAAGCTAAATTCTACAGTTCCCAGGCTCCAGCTTCTGCTGTCTGTAGGCACCAGCAGGAGGAAAGTAAAAAGCTGGCTTTGTTCTTAGTCTATTCTTTGTCATATGATATTTTTACAACAAGCTTGTCTGTTATGTTGATTTCCTGATACTTTAGTATAAGAATATTAGCAGAATGAGGAAAGTTCAGAATCCCCATAATAACTTAGGAGGACTGCACATTCTTTTCCAGAGCAAAACGTGACAAGAAATTTAGATAATTAGTTCTATTGGAGAGAAAGTGAGAGAAAAGAAACAAAAAGAGCATCAGCATGTTTTTACTAATTCCAGCATTACTGTAGAAACTGAGAGATGCTTCGGTTTGCTATGAATCACTGTAGAAATGTAAGGGCCTGCACAGGTCTCCTGTTCCAGCTGGTTCCTCTGTATTTTCAGGTTAGGTCTCAGAAACAGGATCACTAAGCAGATCACTAACAGTTTCACTACAAGCTCAGTTAGTTGAACCGACTGGATGATGTTTGTTCTGGGATCAGGATTGGGAAACGGCAGCTCACATCACCATGATTTTGGCATTTCTTCTTCAGCACAAAGCAACATGATACGAAACATCACCAAAGCATGATGCCAGCACCACCATGTTTCACTGTGTGTTTAATGTTAGGGGTTGTCTGATAGACTGTCTGTGGGCCCCAGACCACAAAAAAAGAAAAATATGGTGCTCCTTTCCTCTCCAGGCCAGTCGAGTTTATTTTTATAGCACTGATTCACGATAGATGTCATCTCAAGGCACTTTACAATACAATCATCCACATGTTCCAATCAGTTTGGATGTTTTCTGTCTAAGGAATCCCAGCAGATTGTCTGTCAACATTCACTCCTCCTGGACCAACATGTAGCCACAGCAGACAGTAGCCTGGGTTGTGGCATTGACTTAAGCCCAGTTTATACTTCTCCTTCATCAGAGGTGCAGAGACACGCAGCGCCCTCGTGTGTTGATGCAAGGTTTTCTCCAACAGGCACGTAACTCTGGACGGAGTAGAGCCGCATCCTTTTACTATCTGTTGAAGGCAATGGTAATCTGTGACTGGTCACCCCAACATCCCCAGACCATTTCACCAGAACAGTGCTCTACAGTCGTAATCAGTAGTAGTAGGGGGCCACCATGGTAGGTTCAGGTGGAAGGAATTCATCCCTTAATCAGTGGGCTGCCGGTTCAAATCCCTGCTCTGTCCGTCATTTGGTCGTCAAATCCGTTATCGTGTCCTTGGGCAAGACACTTCACCGCGTTGCCTACTGGTGGTAGTCAGAAGACCTGGTGGCGCCTGTGTCCAACAGTTTCACCTCTGGATAGCCACAGCTTCCCCAGGGCTGCTGTGGCTTCAGATATTTTATATCTGTGGCCATTTAGTAGTTTGCCACCCTCAGTGGGTGAAAGCGCAATACAAATGAAGGCCATTTACCATTTTAGTAGTTGTGCGGTTTTTGGGCACTAGATGATTTATATTGCAGTTTATCTTACATGGACTTTTGGCGATTTTGAACTCCAACAAAACAGACTGCTGGGGTTGTTTCTAGAGTTTTCTATGAGCTGTACTCCTAGTAAAAAGCTTTCCAGCTTAATCAAAACGTTCTGTCGGCCATTGCTCCTTGATTGGATGTGCTGAAGTACAAGCTGAGGTAAATAAACTATCATTGACCAGTGATGACACTGCAGTGGTAGGAAGACCCTTTATAAAAACTTAGCACCACCTGTTGTCCTGGTGGGGTATTGCTTTGCAAGACTGACACACAAACAGAGAAGTCGAAAAGGAAAATGTCTCCATCAAAACTTCTGCATCTTGGGGCAAACTGGCTGATGGAGAAGTAGAAAGTTGGCTTTAACTGACTTAGTTACTGGAAGCTTCATCTCAGTCAATGCCTCCCTAAAAACAAAGTATCACAGCTGAGCAGGGTACCAGACCATGTGGAGCTTCTATGGGGAGAAAATACTGAGAGAAAACTGGGTTAACAATCACAATAACAGCAGAAAAAAATATATCTGGAGAGTGGTAGAAGAGAAAAGTAGAAGAGAGAAGAAAAGTGGTCAGTCTGTCCTCCAACAGTCTAAGCCTATAGCAGCATAACTACAAAAATAGCTCAGGATAACCTAAACCACTCTAACTATAAGCTTTATCTAAAAGGAAGGTTTTAAGCCTAGTCTTAAAAACATACAGAGTATCTGCCTCATGGACTAAAACTGGGAGCTGGTTCTACAGGAGAGGAGCCTGATAACTAAGGGCGCTTTCACATGGTACGGGAGTCCGTACTCGGGTACGGTATTTGGTCAAAATCCCCTTATTCCGTACCATGTGAACACAGACTGTACCGTGCCAGAATACGGCCAGAGAGACCTGCCTTGGAGGTAGTATCCGAGTCCAGGTACGAGCGGCCACGTATCATGTGAACACAACCCGTACTCTGGTCGTACTCAAGACAATAGACGCGCTCCACGCGGAAATGACGACACCGCCGGCCGAAATTACAGAATCACCTCTCGACCATACAAATACCAAAACAACGCGATTCAAGCATCCCACAGCAACACAGCAGGTTACAAAACGGCGGGTTTACTACAACACTCACCCTGTAGATGGCTTCAGGTAGCAGCTGACCAGTAGACCAGTTTGTTTACATTCTAGGCTGTCGCTCGTTTTATGACGTCGGTACTTCTCACTCCCTTGTTTGTTGGAGAACTAAGACTTATTTGTATACCGCCACCTGCTGTTTATTTGTAGTAAAAGACTGGATCGCAATACGGGCAGAGATCCGTGCCATGTGAACAGAAAAAATTAGCATTTTCTCTGGCCGTTTTCTGGTACGGCCACACATGTGAAAACGGCCTAAAAGATCTGCCTCACATTCTACTTTTAGAAATCCTAGGAACTACCAGTAGACCTGCATTCTGAGAACAAAGTGCTCTGTTAGGAACATATGGAACAATCAGATCTCTGATGTACGATGGAGCTTGATTATTAAGGGCTTTCTTTATAAGTGAGGAGGAGGATCTTAAAGTCTATTCTGGATTTAACAGGGAGCCAATGGAGAGAAGCTAAAACAGGGGAAATGTGATCTCTCTTTTTAATATTTATTAGAACCCTTGCTGCAGCATTTTGGATCAACTGAAGGCTTTTAATTGCATTTTGTGGACTTCCTGATAATAAGGAATTACAGGAGTCCAACCTTGAAGTAACAAACGCATGGACTAGTTTCTCTGCATCACTCCTGGACTGGATGTTTCTAATTTTAGCAATATTCCAGAGGTGAAAGAAAGAAATCTTAGAAACCTGTTTAATATGAGATTTAAATGTCATATCTTGGTCAAAAATTACACCGAGGTTCTTTACATTATTACCAGAGGCCAAATTAATGCCATCCAGATGAAGTGATTGATTTAGCAGTTTCCTTTTTAAAGGTTCTGGTCCAAAGACAACAACTTCTATCTTGTCTGAATTTTAAAGTAGAAAATTCAGTCATCCAGATTTTTATGTCTTCTCCTTTATCCGTTGATCTCACTGAATAAACTCCAAACTGCTGCTTTGTCAAACACGCCCCTTTGAAATAATGATTAATTTCTTAAGCATGCATGTCATGTGACCCACCCTTACCAACCAGGAAATTGACCTTATAGAATTTCTCCCTCCTCTGATCTGGTTTCCTATCCACCACTGAGGTCACTCCCCTGCCATTAATCTAGAGGGAATAAAGCACTTCAAGAGAATGAATGAACTTTTGGTTGGATTGGTTAAAAAGTAAAATAAAAGAGATCACTAGATAAACTCTTAAACATTTAAAAAGAGATGCCTGTAAAGAGCGAAATTTAGAGAATAAACTAATGTTTTTGATTTGTTTTGAAAGAACAATGTGGGATATGTCCTTTTTGAGCTATGCTCTAGACTGTCACCGTTAATTGAGCACTTTCACCAGGCATGATGGGTCAACAGGCTGGCTAGACAACACAACAGAAAGTTTTAACCCTTTATGAGGACCCTGTGTTTTACTTCTTTGCTTTTTCTTTCTTGTTTATTTTCCGTTTTTGCTTTTTATGTGGTTTCATTTTTAAGGAGCAACGTGCAACAGTTACTGACATCTAGTGGTGGCCAACCACACTCCTGGTGTAAACCATTTTCCTTAGAAACATTAGAATCCTCCATCAGAAGGCCCTCATGTGACAGAAAACAATAGATGGTAGCTAAGGCTAATCTCTGCTCTGTTATTTCAATATTTTATATATGAGTTTATAGCTGGGTGTGGCCACATGCTTAGGATGAAGCTGATGGAACAAGCGCAGCTATCTGCTGTGTTCTGGGTGGATACAGCCGGCTTCATGCAGGAAACCTGGCTGCAGCGTGTAGTTTGGCTGTAGCGGTTTGTTCACACCATAATCTTCACCACACAGGACTTCCTGGGCTGCATGGTGCTCCTGAGGATGGTCACTTCACCACCCAGACAGTGATCTACTTTACCTGCTTTGACTACAAGGGATTTAGAGCCATTTTCCATACGCTGCTTATAATGTCTCAGGAAATATGAGTAAATGATTCTAATAAATATAAATTGTTTTGTTGTCATTGGGGTTCATAATCTGTCCTATTTCGGGTCAACAGGCCTGTGGATCAGAACCAAAGGAAAAGCATGATAGAATGTTAGGTTTGGAGAGAATACTGTGCAATTATTTGAAATTATATATGTAAGATTTCAGGATTTTTTAGACAATTTATCTCTATTTTGAAAAAAAATAAACAGATCTCAAATTCCAAAGTGTAATTATGAAGATATTTTTTGGGATAAAAGTATATGTGTCTTGTAACTGGAACGCTGAAGTCAGTGAGGAAAATGTTTTGTAATTTTTTTCAGTTATACCTTTTCAAATTCAAAAATGTTCAATTTCTTAAGTGTAATGGACAAATTACATTCTTTGAGTCACACTGTAAAAAAAGGTCCTAGATTTAATTTTTCCCCAATTGATCCAAAATAAATAGTGCAAAAACATATCCACATACCTGTGTAAAAACAATTAAAACCTGTGTATATTTTTCTGTTGCTCACAGAAATAAATCAGGGAATGTAAATCCACAAAACCGCTGATACGAGACACAAAAACAGTTTTTTTCTGCACCTTCTTCCTTTTGCTCCATTTTTACCGCTGCCATACAGTAGGTGGCGCTGCTGGGCGCAGTGATAACAAACCGGAAATATGCCCGTGCTAAAGATTTCGGACATTTAGAGTAGTTTAAATCGTTAAACTGTTCCACAAACGCCTCGAGACACAAAACATGAAAGCCATCTGTGATAACATAATAGACAGTAAAGACTTTATCACAGAAGGCTTTCATATTTTGTGTCTCGAGGAGTTAGTGGAACATTTTAGTGGTTTAAACTGCTCTAAATGTCCAATGTACCATCATAGGGTCACAATATAACAATCAGGGGACATTGTTGAGCCTAATTTCTTCATACTGACTGACGTTTTTTGTTTATAGTAGTCTGTTGCTTTTTCAGTGTTGCAAAGCAATTCCCCACCAGGACAGCAGGGGGTGCTAACTTTTCATGGCTAGTCTACCTACCATTGCAGCGTAGTTTCTGGTTAACTAGACTTTATTTTCTTCAGCCTGTGAAAACATTTCCCCCTCAAGGAGCAATGGACGACACGAAGTAAGTTTTGATTAAGCTATAAAACTTTTTACTAGAAGCTCATAGAATCCTGTAGAAACATGTGGAAACAAACACAGCAGCCTGCTTTCTTGTTTCTCTACACCTTGTGCTCAAAATCACCAAAAGACCAGTTTTAAAAAATTATCTTTTAAATATAAACCATATAGTGGCCAAACGCTGCATTAAGTACTGATTCCAGCGACTATAGAGCCCCATTCTGGTGAAATGATCTCTGTTGCTGAACTGACCAATCACAGGCAGACGTTCTACGTTGATGGAGACGGATGATTACAAAATGGACCTCTGTTCCGTCCGTAGCTGCTTAGTTGCGTTGATGGTTAATGGCGCTGCCTCTGTTTCAAGGGAGACGTAGCAACTAGGCTTATAGTATATTTACAGTTTGTTATCACTGTGCCCAGGAGCGCCCCTGCTTTACGGCAGAGGTAGTTACACAATGTTTTAGACAGCAGTACAAATGGAGCTATAGCACTGTTGAAAAACCAGTGGAGGAACGTTCTCCACGTCCTGCTACCAACTTCTGCTTCTGCATCAGTTCTGTTGCTCTTTCTGTGTCTCTGCTGCCTTCTCCAAACCCCAGACGGTCTCAGCAGATGACCGCTTATGCTGAGCCTGGTTCTGCTGGAGGTTTCTTCCTGTTAAAAGGGAGTTTTTCCTCTCCACTGTCGCTTCATGCTTGCTCAGTGTGAGGGATTGCTGAGAAGTCACGACGCAATCTTCTGTGGTTCTCTAATTCCTAAATTAAACATTGTATTGTAATAACTCTTCTTGTAAAATGCCTTGAGATGACATCTGTTGTGAAACGGCGCTAAATAAATAAACTGAATTGAATTGAAAAAGTGTGGCTTGTGTCTGTGAGCAACAACAAAAAGTATCCACAGGTCATTTACTCGCAGGTATATGGATGTGTTTTGCACCATTTGTTTTGGATCAACTGGGGCAAAACTAAATGGAAGATTTTTTTTAATGTGACTGAAAGAATGCTTAAAAGTGAAAGACTGAAAAAAAATGTATTACAAAGTAACAAAACTGCTATAAAATGTTCCTCTGTGACTTCAACTTCCCGGTTCCAAGATACATATACTTTTACCCCCAAAATAACTTCATATCCAAGTTCCATGGGTGAGAAAAAGTTTCAGAATAGACTTAGGAAGGGAAAAATTGAAAAAACAATGAAGACACCACCACCTTGTGGCAGAAGATACATATTACAACCAGGTGCCATGCCTATACATTAGTAGATCTGCCCCTACCCCCATAGTTTGCTCGTATCTGAGCTCTTTTCTACCTGGAACAAACTGTTGGTGAGGATCAGGAGCCTAAGCCTGGTTATTGAACATGAACGGCCAGCCTTGTCTAAAGGTCTAATCAGTCATCAGCTGGATTTTTAGCCTAAATCTTTGGAGACAGGAGAACCACTCGATCCCAAAGCTCAAGAACTGTTTGGAAATGGTTTCTTCATTTGTCCCCCATCTATTTAAGTCTTATCTGTGACTCATGTACAGACGTGGACAAAATTGTTGATACCCTTCATTAAATAAAAGAAAAACTCATAATGGTCACAGAAATAACTTTAATCTGACAAAAGTAATAATAAATAAAAATTAAATAAATGTTGACCAATGAAAGTCAGACATTGCTTTTCATCCATGCTTCAACAGAATTATTTAAAAAATAAATGCATGAAACAGGCCTGGACAAAAATGATGGTACCCCTAGAAAAGAATGAAAATAATGTGACCAAAGGGACATGTTAATCCAAGGTATGTCCACTAATCAGCATCCTAGGTGTCTACAATCCTGTAATCACTCAGTGGGCCTATATATAGGACTCCAGGTAGTCACTGTGTTGTTTGGTGACGTGGTGTGTACCACACTCAATATAAACCAGAGGAAGCAAAGGAAAGAGTTGTCTCAGGAGATGAGAAAGAAAATCATAGACAAGCATGTTAACTGTAAAGGCTATAAGACCATCTCCAAGCAGCTAGATGTTTCTGTGACTACAGCTGCACATGTCATTCAGTAATGTACGATCCATGGGACTGTAGCCAACCTCCCTGGACGTGGCTGCAGGAGGAAAATTGATGACAGATCAAAGAGACGGATAATCCAAATGGTAACAAAAGAGCCTAGAAAGACTTCAAAATAGATCCAAGCTGAACTTTATGCTCAAGGAACATCAGTGTCAGATCGGAACATCCTTCGCTGTTTGAGCCAGAGGACAAATCATTAAAAAAAACAGACTGGAGTATGCCAAACTACATGCTGACGAGCCACAAAGCTTCTGGGAGAATGTCCTGTGGACAGATGAGACAAAAAATTTAACTTTTTGCCAAGGCACATCAGCTCTATGTTCACAGACGGAAAAATGAAGCATATCTAGAAAAGAACACGGTCCCTACTGTGAAACATGGGGGAGGCTCGGTTATGTTCTGGGGCTGATTTGCTGCATCTGACACAGGGTGTCTTGAATCTGTGCAGGGTACAATGAAATCTCAAGACTATCAGGGGATTCTAGAGAGAAATGTGCTGGCCAGTGACAGAAAGCATGGTCTCAGTCGCAGGTCACGGGTCTTACAACAGGAAAATGACCCAAAACACACAGCTAAAAACACCCAAGAAGGGCTAAGAGGAAAACACTGGCCTTCTATGAGCCCTGATCTCAATCCTATTGAGCATCTTTGGAAGGAGCTGAAACGTGCTGTCTGGAAAAGGCGCCCTTCAAACCGGAAACAACTAGAACAGGCCAAAATACCTGCTGAGAGGTGCAGAAGTCTCATTGACAGTTACAGGAATCATTTGATTGCAGTGATTGCCTCAAAAGGTTGTGCAACCAAATATTAAGTTGTGGGTACCATCATTTTTGTCCAGGCCTGTTTCATGCATTTATTTTTTAAATAATTCCGTTGAAGCATGGATGAAAAGCAATGTCTGACTTTCATTGGTCAACATTTATATAATTTTTATTTATTATTACTTTTGTCAGACTAAAGTTATTTCTGTGACCATTATGAGTTTTTCTTTGATTTAATGAAGGGTACCAACAATTTTGTCCACGTCTGTACATGGCCCCACCCCCACGCTCAGAGAAACTAAAATAGAATCCTGTTTCCAAACTTCCTCAGCTGTCAGTTTCATGATGCCTATTGCCACATTTTGCTGCTTAAGAGAAAAAAAACAAGAACTTCCCCACATTAGGTTCCTGTTTCACTTCCCCTTGAGGCTGCAACTTACTGGAAGGCTTTTACAGAATCATCATTTTCACAGTAGTTTCTAGTCTTACTGACCACTCAAAGCGCTTTACATTGAAGCCAAATTCACCCATTCATACACCGACACCCAACATGGCTCGGTAGGACAATGTAGAATTTGGGGGTTAAGTGCCTTGCCCAGGGGCACATTGACATGTGGCTGGAGGAAGCTGGAATCGAACCTACTACCCTCCGACCCAACTACTCTACCACTGAGCCACAGTCGCCCGCCATTGCGCCCTTTATATCGTGATACACCTCGTATCGCCAGATTCTTGCCAATACACATCCCTGCTGAGGAAGTTTATTTGGTGCTAAATTTAGGCCACGTCCACACTAAGCCGGATAATGCTTTAAATGTATAATTATTTAACCCTAACCCTAACCCTATCGTCCACACTAACCCGGCGTCGTTTAAGGTCTGTGGCCAGATAACTATTAGCCGGGTAAGAGAGCCGTGTAAATCTTAATTCAACGGCTAAACGAGCTAGTGTGGACAGCTTCCCCGGATAATGAAAGGAAGTGGCGTCAATGAATGCTGCGTCAATAACAATACGACACTACAGACAAAGACAACAGCGAAGAGTAATAAATCGATCTCATCGTCTGTCCACACCAAAAAACTCTCTCTTCTTCTGAGCAGCTATTGTTCTCTTCGGTTAACGGGACAAGCAGATATGTACTGTGCTGTAGAGCTTCTTGTATATATTATGTAGGCGCTGGCGTCACGTAGATTATACGCGTGTTCCGTTCGTCTTTTCGCGCATGCCCAGTATTTGCACAGGTTGGTATGGGATTGCGCAATCATGGGAACTTAAACGGAGCGTAAATGCTTGTGTTGAGTGGATAACATTAGGCGTCTAACTCCCCGTATAACCTTATCGGCTTAGTGTGGACGTAGCCTTAGGCTGCCTCTACGCATCCTGTTAATGGGCTGCCATTTGTGTTATTGTCGGTTTCTTTAGTGAATAAAAGCTCCATTCATTTGTGTGGAAGTCAGACTTTAAATCCAATATGGCTGCATCAATGGACTGATGGTAGTAAACGGGCCGATTTCTCTTCAGGTGTCATGAACTCAGCGACACACACAAACACACACACACTACCTACAGCCTCTAATAGTGAACATGTTGCAGTACACAGACAAACTCCCTGTTTCTGATTTGTATTTTAATGGTGAGAATAAAGACCAGTTAACCCTACTGGGTCTCCCACTCCACACCAGTCCCAGGTTAAGTTGTCACTGATGTCGTTTCCAGGACCAAGTTCCAATTCTTAGATGCTAAATTAGCCACTGTTGGCTGATTCCAACACTCAGGCTAATCTTTGGTCTTTGTTTCTTAATTTTTATTAAGAAATATATATATATATATTTTCCTTTCTTCAGTTATATAAATTAAAGGCAAACCATTGTGAGATTGAAATGAGTTGAACAATGACTGTATTGTATAGGAGGGGATAAATAAACCAAAGAGTAATGGCTTTATTCTGAATAGTTAATAACTGTTATGCTACAGGTTGTCTGGTTCTATAAAAGCATTCGTCCTAAAAGTTCCTAGAAACATTTTTGTTGTTTTCTTTCTGTTTTTGTTCTCTTATATTTTGCGACCCCTGCAGTTTAGGATCTAAAAATATCATAATTTTAATAGCCCGATTTAAACAGCGTCTTATGAAATGTGCAGGAGATAGTCACATCCCTAGAAACAAGAGGATATAATTGTACTTGGAACAAGACTGATCCCACTTCATTCTGGAAACAGAAAATAGAGAAACTGATTGTTAAAAAAACAAACCCTGAGCTAGTTCAGGTATTTGCCCTGGTAGCCCTGAGATATGGAGCCAGCAGGATGAAGTTCCTCCATTCTCAGTCCGCTTCTAGATGAGTTGTTAGCTCAGGAATTTGGAGCCACATGTGAAGTACTGAGGTCACTAGAAAACACTTTGTATGTTTTACGTATTTTAATGTCTGGATACCTGGAGAAGAAATGGATCAACTTTAAAGTTTTGGGATAAACAGGGCTGCTACTTTTTAAATGTTCACTGTGTAAAACCTGAATGCCACAGAGATTAGCAGAGCCCTGTGATACACGCTCCAACCACACGGTGGTGCTGTTGCTCCTCCCTGCTGTGCAAGGAAACCTGGCGTCTCCTGGTGTGTTCCTTCATATGTCTGTAATCTGACAACTATACTACTGATTCTTACTGATCCTTCATGCTCATATCTGATCAGACTGAATTTTTTTGGTCATTTTTATTCTGACTTGTTTTGTTTAGTTTTTTTGTGAATTGAAGACACAGGCCTTAATAGATGTGCTAATTTCAGGAGTCTCCCTTTGTGTTTTTTAACAGATTATATTGGTTTTCTGAAGCTGCCATGGTAACTGCTGGCAGCTTTCTAATGAGGGACAAACATCACACTCACCAGTAACTTCACTCATTTAATTCAGAGTTGCAGACATAAATATGTAATTGCCATTTGAATCTATACAGAGACATTCAGAATCAATAAGACCCATTCCAGTTATTAAACCATGCCATGCTGTTCCTGTTCCTCTTCCATTTGGTAAAATGTCTCCTATGATTGGGTACAGCTAGCTACTCCTGGGCCTATTCTTCTTTCTTAATTTCAAATATTCAACAAAGTATTAGGAACAATCCTCATATTGAAGAAATGTGTACAATAAATCAAATGACAATGGATTAGCAGAAATTATTTTTTATTTTCAAAATCTAGCTGCTATTTTTTACTCAAATAAAATTAAAAATAAATAATCCAAACTGCCTTTTCATTTCTCAATTCAACATTGCTCATTTCGTAATTTAATTAAAATGAAAAAGGAAAGGAAATGTACTATTTAATTTTAATAACACCCTAGCAAAATTGTAACAAAATTCTGCTTGAAATTTTACAGTTCAAAATGAAAATGCAATTGCAGAAATGCCTTTTCATTTTCTGACTACATGCCAATTTTGACTCATAAATACAATTAAAAAGAAAACTACTTTTTCATTTCCCAATTCAACATTGCTCATTCTGTGACTAAAACAATAAAGAAAAGGTTATTGACAATCCCACATGGTGCAGGAGAATGACGCTAGAGCTCGTTTTGCTGCTGATGACTTGGTTGGTCACATTGGCAACAACAATACATCACACTATGCTTAAAGGCTTCTGGTTGGTTTAAATTTATACTCAAATTGAGTGAGGAAAATTAGTATTAATTATTCATATATAAGTAGCCTAATATACTCATCTATTTCCCTACAAAATGCAGTGCTGTGGGCATTTGTTGTGTATGGTAATGTTGGGCTATTGTTATTCAGAATAACAATATCTTCCTTAGTGAGCCTTAATGACCCAAACTTTTTAGATTGCTATATCCAAAGTTCTAAATCCAGTCGTTCAGAACTGAAAAAGCCTATTGGATGAGAGACGAAATGTTTTCATGAGAAGAAGAAAAGTCCAGTTGCCTTTATTTACACGCTCGCTGAGGAGTGATGTGTGCAGCTTAACTTTATTAAATCAATAAAAGCTGAATTCCAGAGTATTTTGTCAAGTTAAAAAAAAAAATAGCACTGAGGCAGCATTAAGCTGTTGGCTACGAAGGATAATTAATATCCACATTGTTGGTTATATTATTATTATCACAATGTACAACTTATAGCTGGGGTCCGGTCAGACTGCTAACACTGTGTGTTCTCAACACATCCTAGTCTTCAGTTTGGAATTAAGAGAACCCAGAAAACCCTGAAGTGAGGAAACATTCGCCTCAGAAGAATGCTCAAGAAAACCAAACACTTTTCCTTGGCAACCCTGGCCATTTTGTGTGGAGAAGCACCAGATTCACTACAGTTAATGGCATTGACTTGTACTGCAATTGTTTTGGATTTATAACAGACCTGAGAGAGATGAATGAACCTTAAATAGGTTACCCCCCCAACCCCCCACCCACCCACAGACACAAGGACAATAAAAAGGAGCCATCTGTACCGCCAGCAGCAGCCGAAGCACTGAGCCAGGGCATTCTGGGAAAGGGAGGTGGGGGGTGAGTTTACAACTGCTTTCCTGCAGTAAAAAAGTGTAACTGCATATTGGAGCTCTACTGTATTAGAGTTGTTTGAATTTTTCTCCAAAATTGAAATCTATCAGGAGGATCTAGAGTTGAACATACTACAAAACATCTGGCAAATCATATGAACAGATTAACCGTCAAATCATATCGAACAAAACAGAACCAGACTTGCTCTTTTACAGCGAGTTATAAAATCTTTGCACAGCAATTGGAGCAGAACCATCATTTCACAAACAAAGACTTCCAGAAAGGAAACAGCCATTTCTAAGTTCTTAGGATACTCAACTTGGAAGATGTGGTACAGAGAAAAAGCAACAGCTAGAGCAAGGGAGATGTCAACACTGCCATCATCAAGGATAATCTCTTCACCATCCATCTTCACTGTGATGGCACTACTCTGCAGTGGATTTCTGTCCTTGCACTTTGTCAGGAGTTGGAAACACTGGATCCTGTAAAATGTAATCAAAAAAATTCCTTAAGACACCGTTGTCAGAAAAAAAGACAAGTTAAAAATATTTCCATTAAAAGGCATTCATTATGAAAATTCTAATGATCCACAATATTAGATTATATTATGTTAGATAGTATATTAAACAATATAATATATATATATGTAATATAAAAAAAAACTTTTTTGCAGTTTCACCCTTTTACTTCTTCGGATTACATATAGCTGGGATTGAAATAACACAATAAATAATGTGGGACAAAATGCCATACCTTATCAATGACAAAAAGCTGCTGTTGGTCCTCTTTGAAGATTGAAGGTATTAGTAGTATTGCAGCGTTGACAATCTGACCTTAAAAAATATATAGGAATTGTAAAGAAAAATTTAAGGGTCTCTAATAATACATGCAGTTGTGAGTGGTAAACTAAAATGAATAACATGTAGGGCTGAACAACTACAAAAATGTTTGCGATTAATTTCTATATATTGAATGATTCTCGATTGGATTTTTGTCAAATCAAAAAAATTATAATTAAGAAGAAATTCAATGTAGCCTTCACTATTAAAGTCACATACAGTTTATGTGTCCCACTCCTGTTATATTAATAACAAAATCCCATCCATTTAAAAATGCGTGCTAAGGCTAACAGCTGTCCTCAGCTTCAACAATTTGGTTATCTTTATCATCTTTCCTGTAGTCCATTTTCCTTCAAGATTTTTGAGCAGCTGTACATTTTTGACACAACACATTTGTTTCACCTACCAGCAGGGGGACTCCTGCTTCTCAGCACTGTATGTTTTTTCTGCGACTTGATTAACCAGTTAACTTGATAACAAGGCGGCGTTTCAACTGGATTAGTCAATTGGCATAACAATTAAAACACACCATACGATTATCGTGATCAAGATTTTTTATATCGCGATTTAGATTTCTTGCCCAGCCCTACTAACATTAAATTATGAAGTTGTAAAGGCACAACATACCTCTTCTTTCCTCTTCTGTCTGTGTAACCAGAATTTAAGAAATACTTCTGTTGGAATAGCTAATCTCTCACAGGCGTGCCTCAATAATTGAATTCTCAAGTGACATCAGATTTTCTATAACAACAAATAAGTGTATAAAGTTATTTGACATTTTAGTCAGTATTTTTGTGTTTTATTGATGGCAGTCTGAGGAATGGAACAAATGAGTTCTACAAGTTCACTCAAATGCCAAATGGGGCAACATTAGATTAAAATAGCTTCAAAGTCTTTCAAAACTTGTTCCATGATGGGTATCGTCCACAAAAAGTCATTTCGGTATTACGTTGTGCGCAATGTATTCTAGGATTTTGGACCCCAAACTGGCAGAAGCGAGCATACATACAGATAGTGAAAGCTACTAAATTGATTTTTTTGAACGGGGAAAGTTGACAAACTTAAAACATATTTGCCATAGAGGGCTGCCTGTTTCCGCGAAGCATATAAAGAACTTTATACAACACTTAGTTCCGACCAAGTAATTTGATTGGACAAGCAACTTTCCAACAGTTCTTATTGGAGTACAACAGCACTGGAACTTTTATCAAACTTTATCACTCCGCCATACAAGAGTTCTGTTTGTGTTGCCTGGCAACAGCCTTTTCTCCCTTCCAGGAACTATTTGTGTTGGTGGAGCTAAATAAATGATTTAACAAACAAATCAATTCATAATCTGCTGTTGCTATTTTAAGTTATAAAATGTATTTGTGGAACTGTTGTATAAAAGCAATATCACACTTGAGGTCAATGCTGTTGTGCAGAATATCTGCACTGGTGTTATTATCTATGTGTCATGTTTAGGCTCAAGGAGGACCCAGATGCGGAGCGGCGTTTGTGGCTCTTACGGCCCATGTTTATTAATTGTCCAGAAAAACAGACGAGAAGCACAGAGAACTAGGGGAGGTAACGACGACAACGACCCGACGAGGACAGACAGACACAGAAGGGTATATATACTGTGGGGAGGGTAATCAGGAAACGTGGAACACCTGGGAGCAGAGGCAGAAAACACAGGGAGGACTAATAAGACAACAGGTGAAACAAACTAGGACTAAGTAACTAAAACAGACTGGGAGGAAACAGGGAGGAATAAACAACACAGACAGGGACGGATCATGACAGTACCCCCCCCTCAAGGTGCGCCACCTGGCGCACCAAGTAGGAAACTCAAGCCAGGGCGGGAGGAGGGGGTCCAGGACGGAGGGACAAAACCACAGTCCCCAGAAGACCCATGACGTGGCGGCCGGCGGCGAGGGATCAGCAGGCGAGGAGGCCGGCAACGAGGAACCAACAGACGAGGAGGCCGGCGACGAGGAACCAACAGACGAGGAGGCCGGCGACGAGGAACCAACAGACGAGGAGGCCGGCGACGAGGAACCAACAGACGAGGAGGCCGGCGACGAGGAACCAACAGACGAGGAGGCCGGCGACGAGGAACCAACAGACGAGGAGGCCGGCGACGAGGAACCAACAGACGAGGAGGCCGGCGACGAGGAACCAACAGACGAGGAGGGCGAGGAACCACAGACGAGGAGCCGGCGACGAGGAACCAACAGACGAGGAGGCCGGCGACGAGGAACCAACAGACGAGGAGGCCGGCGACGAGGAACCAACAGACGAGGAGGCCGGCGACGAGGAACCAACAGACGAGGAGGCCGGCGACGAGGAACCAACAGACGAGGAGGCCGGCGACGAGGAACCAGCAGACGAGGAGGCCGGCGACGAGGAACCAGCAGACGAGGAGGCCGGCGACGAGGAAACAGCAGACGAGGAGGCCGGCGACGAGGAAACAGCAGACGAGGAGGCCGGCGACGAGGGACCGTCAGACGAGGAGGCCGACGACGAGGGACCGTCAGACGAGGAGGCCGACGACGAGGAACCTTGAGCCTTGGGAGCCGGCGGCGTGGAACCTTGAGCCTTGGGGGCCGGCGGCGTGGAACCTTGAGCCTTGGGGGCCGGCGGCGTGGAACCTTGAGCCTTGGGGGCCGGCGGCGTGGAACCTTGAGCCTTGGGGGCCGGCGGCGTGGAACCTTGAGCCTTGGGGGCCGGCGGCGTGGAACCTTGAGCCTTGGAGGCCGGCGGCGTGGAACCTTGAGCCTTGGAGGCCGGCGGCGTGGAACCTTGAGCCTTGGGGAGGCGTGTTCGCCTGAACACCCTCGGCAGAGTCAGGAACCGGAGGCGTGTTCGCCTGAACACCCTCGGCAGAGTCAGGAACCGGAGGCGTGTTCGCCTGAACACCCTCGGCAGAGTCAGGAACCGGAGGCGTGTTCGCCTGAACACCCTCTGCAGAGGCAGGAACCGGAGGCGTGTTCGCCTGAACACCCTCTGCAGAGGCAGGAACCGGAGGCGTGTTCTCCTGAACACCCTCGGCGGAGTCGGGAACCGGAGGCGTGTTCTCCTGAACACCCTCGGACGAGGCAGGAACCGGAGGCGTGTTCTCCTGAACACCCTCGGCGGAGTCGGGAACCGGAGGCGTGTTCTCCTGAACACCCTCGGACGAGGCAGGAACCGGAGGCGTGTTCTCCTGAACACCCTCGGCGGAGTCGGAAACCGGAGGCGTGTTCTCCTGAACACCCTCGGAAGAGGCAGGAACCGGAGGCGTGTTCTCCTGAACACCCTCGGAAGAGGCAGGAACCGGAGGCGTGTTCTCCTGAACACCCTCGGAAGAGGCAGGAACCGGAGGCGTGTTCCCCTGAACACCCTCGGAAGAGGCAGGAACCGGAGGCGTGTTCTCCTGAACACCCTCGGCGGAGTCGGAAACCGGAGGCGTGTTCGCCTGAACACCCTCGGAAGAGTCGGGAACCGGAGGCGTGTTCGCCTGAACACCCTCGGTGGAATCAGGAACCGGAGGGGTGTTCGCCTGAACACCCTCGGAAGAGTCAGGAACCAGAGGCGTGTTCTCCTGAACACCCTCGGAGGAGTCGGGAACCAGAGGCGTGTTCCCCTGAACACCCTCGGTGGAGTCGGGAACCAGAGGCGTGTTCCCCTGAACACCCTCGGCGGAGTCGGGAACCAGAGGCGTGTTCCCCTGAACACCCTCGGCGGAGTCGGGAACCAGAGGCGTGTTCCCCTGAACACCCTCGGCGGAGTCGGGAACCAGAGGCGTGTTCCCCTGAACACCCTCGGCGGAGTCGGGAACCAGAGGCGTGTTCCCCTGAACACCCTCGGCGGAGTCGGGAACCAGAGGCGTGTTCCCCTGAACACCCTCGGTGGAATCAGGAACCGGAAGAGTGTTCGCCTGAACACCCTCGGTGGAATCAGGAACCGGAGGAGTGTTCGCCTGAACACCCTCGGTGGAATCAGGAACCGGAGGCGTGTTCGCCTGAACACCCTCGGAAGAGTCAGGAACCGGAGGCGTGTTCGCCTGAACACCCTCGGGAGAGTCAGGAACCGGAGGCGTGTTCGCCTGAACACCCTCGGGAGAGTCAGGAACCGGAGGCGTGTTCGCCTGAACACCCTCGGAAGAGTCAGGAACCAGAGGCGTGTTCGCCTGAACACCCTCGGAAGAGTCAGGAACCAGAGGCGTGTTCTCCAGAACACCCTCGGAGGAATCAGGAACCAGAGGCGTGTTCTCCTGAACACCCTCGGAGGAATCGGGAACCAGAGGCGTGTTCCCCTGAACACCCTCGGCGGAGTCGGGAACCAGAGGCGTGTTCCCCTGAACACCCTCGGCGGAGTCGGGAACCAGAGGCGTGTTCCCCTGAACACCCTCGGCGGAGTCAGGAACCAGAGGCGTGTTCGCCTGAACACCCTCGGTGGAATCAGGAACCGGAGGAGTGTTCGCCTGAACACCCTCGGAGGAATCAGGAACCGGAGGAGTGTTCGCCTGAACACCCTCGGTGGAATCAGGAACCGGAGGCGTGTTCGCCTGAACACCCTCGGAAGAGTCAGGAACCGGAGGCGTGTTCGCCTGAACACCCTCGGAAGAGTCAGGAACCGGAGGCGTGTTCGCCTGAACACCCTCGGGAGAGTCAGGAACCGGAGGCGTGTTCGCCTGAACACCCTCGGAAGAGTCAGGAACCGGAGGCGTGTTCTCCTGAACACCCTCGGAAGAATCAGGAACCAGAGGCGTGTTCTCCTGAACACCCTCGGAAGAGTCAGGAACCCAGAGGCGTGTTCTCTGAACACCCTCGGCGGATCGGGAACCAGAGGGTGTTCTCCTGAACACCCTCGCAACAAACACCCCAGACACCCTCGAGGAATCAGAACCCGAGGCGTGTTCTCCAGAACACCCTCGGAGGAATCAGGAACCCGAGGCGTGTTCTCCTGAACACCCTCGGAGAATCCAGGAACCCGAGGCGTGTTCTCCTGAACACCCTCGGAAGAATCAGGAACCGGAGGCGTGTTCCCCTGAACACCCTCGGAAGAGTCAGGAACCAGAGGCGTGTTCCCCTGAACACCCTCGGCGGAGTCGGGAACCAGAGGCGTGTTCCCCTGAACACCCTCGGCGGAGTCGGGAACCAGAGGCGTGTTCCCCTGAACACCCTCGGCGGAGTCGGGAACCAGAGGCGTGTTCCCCTGAACACCCTCGGTGGAATCAGGAACCGGAAGAGTGTTCGCCTGAACACCCTCGGTGGAATCAGGAACCGGAGGAGTGTTCGCCTGAACACCCTCGGTGGAATCAGGAACCGGAGGCGTGTTCGCCTGAACACCCTCAGAAGGGTCAGGAACCGGAGGCGTGTTCGCCTGAACACCCTCGGAAGAGTCAGGAACCGGAGGCGTGTTCGCCTGAACACCCTCGGGAGAGTCAGGAACCGGAGGCGTGTTCGCCTGAACACCCTCGGGAGAGTCAGGAACCGGAGGCGTGTTCGCCTGAACACCCTCGGAAGAGTCAGGAACCAGAGGCGTGTTCTCCTGAACACCCTCGGCGGAATCGGGAACCAGAGGCGTGTTCCCCTGAACACCCTCGGCGGAATCAGGAACCAGAGGCGTGCTCTCCAGAACACCCTCGGAGGAATCAGGAACCCGAGGCGTGTTCTCCAGGACACCCTCGGAGGAATCAGGAACCCGAGGCGTGCTCTCCAGAACACCCTCGGAGGAATCAGGAACCCGAGGCGTGTTCTCCAGAACACCCTCGGAGGAATCAGGAACCCGAGGCGTGCTCTCCTGAACACCCTCGGAGGAATCAGGAACCAGAGGCGTGCTCTCCAGAACACCCTCGGAGGAATCAGGAACCCGAGGCGTGTTCTCCAGAACACCCTCGGAGGAATCAGGAACCCGAGGCGTGTTCTCCAGAACACCCTCGGAGGAATCAGGAACCCGAGGCGTGCTCTCCTGAACACCCTCGGAGGAATCAGGAACCCGAGGCGTGCTCTCCAGAACACCCTCGGAGGAATCAGGAACCCGAGGCGTGCTCTCCAGAACACCCTCGGAGGAATCAGGAACCCGAGGCGTGCTCTCCAGAACACCCTCGGAGGAATCAGGAACCCGAGGCGTGCTCTCCAGAACACCCTCGGAGGAATCAGGAACCAGAGGCGTGCTCTCCAGAACACCCTCGGAGGAATCAGGAACCCGAGGCGTGCTCTCCAGAACACCCTCGGAGGAATCAGGAACCCGAGGCGTGCTCTCCAGAACA
Organism: Apricaphanius iberus; assembly: GCA_028564705.1. NCBI lineage: Eukaryota > Metazoa > Chordata > Actinopteri > Cyprinodontiformes > Aphaniidae > Apricaphanius > Apricaphanius iberus. Next base: position 67,703 of record JAPXFQ010000835.1, on the reverse strand, counting down.
CCCTCGGAGGAATCAGGAACCCGAGGCGTGCTCTCCAGAACACCCTCGGAGGAATCAGGAACCCGAGGCGTGCTCTCCAGAACACCCTCGGAGGAATCAGGAACCCGAGGCGTGTTCTCCAGAACACCCTCGGAGGAATCAGGAACCCGAGGCGTGCTCTCCAGAACACCCTCGGAGGAATCAGGAACCCGAGGCGTGCTCTCCAGAACACCCTCGGAGGAATCAGGAACCCGAGGCGTGCTCTCCAGAACACCCTCGGAGGAATCAGGAACCCGAGGCGTGCTCTCCAGAACACCCTCGGAGGAATCAGGAACCCGAGGCGTGCTCTCCAGAACACCCTCGGAGGAATCAGGAACCCGAGGCGTGTTCTCCAGAACACCCTCGGAGGAATCAGGAACCCGAGGCGTGTTCTCCAGAACACCCTCGGAGGAATCAGGAACCCGAGGCGTGCTCCCCAGAACACCCTCGGAGGAATCAGGAACCCGAGGCGTGCTCTCCAGAACACCCTCGGAGGAATCAGGAACCCGAGGCGTGCTCTCCAGAACACCCTCGGAGGAATCAGGAACCCGAGGCGTGCTCTCCAGAACACCCTCGGAGGAATCAGGAACCCGAGGCGTGTTCTCCAGAACACCCTCGGAGGAATCAGGAACCCGAGGCGTGTTCTCCAGAACACCCTCGGAGGAATCAGGAACCCGAGGCGTGCTCTCCAGAACACCCTCGGAGGAATCAGGAAACCGAGGCGTGTGCTCCCAGAACACCCTCGGAGGAATCAGGAACCCGAGGCGTGTTCTCCAGAACACCCTCGGAGGAATCAGGAACCCGAGGCGTGCTCTCCAGAACACCCTCGGAGGAATCAGGAACCCGAGGCGTGCTCTCCAGAACACCCTCGGAGGAATCAGGAACCCGAGGCGTGCTCTCCAGAACACCCTCGGAGGAATCAGGAACCCGAGGCGTGCTCCCCAGAACACCCTCGGAGGAATCAGGAACCCGAGGCGTGTTCCCCAGAACACCCTCGGAGGAATCAGGAACCCGAGGCGTGCTCTCCTGAACACCCTCGGAGGAATCAGGCACCCGAGGCGTGTTCTCCAGAACACCCTCGGAGGAATCTTGGAGCCGAGGTGCATCCGTCTGGACGCCCTCGGAGGGAACTCGGAACCGGGGTTCCAGGTGAGCCTCTGAAGAGCGCTCAAAAACAGTCTCCACAGGGGACCTGGGCTCAACATTCCCTACGGAACTCTTCCCTCTGTTCCACCGACCCTGGGTCAACTCGGCTCCACCCGAAGGAAACGCCGGCGCCTGGCTGTGCTGGAGAGGATGAGGAGGCAGACCCGAAACCGGCCGTGGGCGGCAGGAGGAAGCGGCGGTCGAATCACCGAAGCTGGAGGCAGCACCAAGCGGGACAGGAGGAGCCGAGGCGCTGCAACTCCGAGAAGGAAGCGAGAAACCTCCTGGAGCCGATGGAGCAGCTCGGCGACGCCTCCCTCCTCGTCGCCGGGAAGCAGGAAGAGGGCCAGTCCCAGAGGGATCACAGATGGGTGGCAGATCGGCGGAAGGAGCCAGGGAGATCAACCGGTCAACCCAGGAGGCAGAAAGCCGCGGCGAGGGCGGCGCACCCCGGGCACCGCCGCAAAAGTCCAGCTCGTCGTCCAGGGAGTCGGAGAAGAACTCCGGGAAGCCGTCATCGTCCTCCTCTGAATCGTCATACATGGACGCAAGGAGGAACGACGGGGAAACATCAACTGCGTTCCCAGGAGGACGCTCAGAAGCGCGGCGATGACTCGAGGCCCGAGGAGCGGAGAGGCCGCCCTCCTCACGACGGCGGGGCCCAACACCGGGCGGACAGCGAGCCAGCCGGAATCCGCAAAAGGGTGAGTCAGAATGGAGTCCTTGACTTACACTCAAATCTATAAGTTCTCTCCATTCTTCCTCGGTGTGTTGGTACTCCGCTGGGTCCAGTTGGTCGGGTCGTACTGTCATGTTTAGGCTCAAGGAGGACCCAGATGCGGAGCGGCGTTTGTGGCTCTTACGGCCCATGTTTATTAATTGTCCAGAAAAACAGACGAGAAGCACAGAGAACTAGGGGAGGTAACGACGACAACGACCCGACGAGGACAGACAGACACAGAAGGGTATATATACTGTGGGGAGGGTAATCAGGAAACGTGGAACACCTGGGAGCAGAGGCAGAAAACACAGGGAGGACTAATAAGACAACAGGTGAAACAAACTAGGACTAAGTAACTAAAACAGACTGGGAGGAAACAGGGAGGAATAAACAACACAGACAGGGACGGATCATGACACTATGGCACTCGGCCTACAGCCTTGTGCCTACGACCGACTCACGAACAGCACTACGTTTAGCTGGCACCCAGGCTAGACTCAGATGGCATTCTTTCATACCAGAGAACACTGAAAAATGTATAAAAACACTCGTGAACGAGAACTTCAAGAGGCTTTAATAGGCTCATGGTAGGGTTGAGGGGTTAGGGTACCCTTACCCTAGCCCTAACCCATGGTCTGGTCAACTCTTTGACACAGCAGTCTATAGAGCTCTGGACACCATGTGACTCTCAGAACTTCAGCGTGGTGCTGGCAGGCAGGAATGTAATCTAAATGAATGGCGCAGGCTGGGGTTTTACTCCGTCGGAGTTGACTTCTCATTGTAAAACTGAACATATTGTTGCTTATGGAAATTAAACTAATGAAATAAAAAGCATCTGAAATAAATACCATCAGTTAAGCTAAAGAAACGTTGGTTTGTGTACCTGATATGAAGTGGTCGTCACATAAGCAGAAGCCTTTGATCACAGGATCCCACAGATTCATTTTAGCTGATTGCTAGCGTGTTTTATTGCAATAATCCAATTTTTCTGCGTTCTGGATCCATGGAAATCTTGTTAAACTTTTTCCGTTATCCCGTCCACGGCTGTTAAGGCATCCTGGGGTACAGCAGGTATCCACCATATTTACTGTTTCTAGATTTGGGTTAGCCGCATATAATTATAACTATAATATAACTGCAGGAGGCTGCCTGCCACTATAGTGCTGATTGGATTTGAACTGTTGAATGCTGGGAGAATTGATGTCAGCTCCTGGAGCTCTATCGGGTGTTTCTTTTGGTGGGACTGCGGTTTTTCCTTCTTGAACAGCAGGATTTTCAACAACTTTGTTTTGGTGCATGGATCAAAATTAGGAATAAGAGTTCTAGGATTTCATTTATCTCTAATTGATGGAGTTTTAAATGAGGTATGGATGTTTCTTTTCCAACATTCCATATTTAGTATAGATTTAAGCATTTATATTTAGTTTTACACCGATGAGAAAGTTAAGTGTGAAATTAACTTCAAATTGACTTTGACCTAATAATTTGAATTCTCTACTCAGGCTGTATGCCTGGTGAATTTTGAGGACTGTAGAACGTTTATTTAGCACTTTGAGTGTCTTAACCATTTTGAATGGATATAATAAGGATACATCCTAATAAAAGATTGTCTACAGATATTTTAAAAATATCACTGAGATTCTGTACGAAGTCTCTTAATTTTTTTGTTATTATTTGTTTTACAGCAGGCTATTTTATCATTGGAAAGACTGCAAAATACGTATTGGTTTATCTAATTTGTCCGGAGTGCAGCTTTAAGCTCACAACAGTTTTTTTAACTGAGGATATTTTTAGAGAAGCTGGGTTTAACAGGGAGTTATTATTAATCTGGAGTCTCCTTCCTCCACTAGAGTATCTGAGTATAAACCATGTGATGATCAGTGATTGAATAATGTTGGGAGTCTTTTCCTTTTTGGAAATAATCTGAAGTTTGGGGAAAGGTCCTATTTTATCGGCTGATTTGTGAAAACTGTCTGGTATGTGTTTTACCTGTGGAGTCCTGAGGGGCCCTAGGTGAACTGTGGGTGTGGCTCCTGGGCTGACCAGATTGATCTTGGTGGCAGGAGCCGGATGCCTGCCTAGTCAATGCTGACGGGGTTGCTTCTCTTTCCTTTTGGAGGAGCAAGTGTAGCTGATGAGGTCATCGTGTCTCTCAGCTGCTGTATAGCTTCAGAGAAAAACCTGCGACAATCATTTTCTAAATCTTCCTGTGTCAAGTGTTTACTTTCTGACTTATCCTGTCCAAACTGTCTCTGGCTCACCTGGTCTGGCTGGGTTGGACCTCTGTCAGACTGGGAGTAGTCCGGTTTTCCAGGCCTTAGCTTCTGCCAACCTCCACCCCACTGGTTCTGTGGTGTTGATCGGGTCGACCTCTGTGGTTTGATAGCAGCCTTTGTTCTTGTGGGAGGAGGTTCTCCCCCTTCAAGGTCAAAACTGCCATCCTTCCTAGACTCTACTTATAGAACTCTGGGTTCGTTATCTGGCTGCCTTGACCTGTTTCTGGTTTGCCATGCTAGCTGGGCGAACTTCCGGATCTCCTCCATCTTTAACTTCTTCATCCTGCAATGCATTGTAACGTCAAAGCGTATGGTTTCATGCAAGTTATGAAGAAACAATGACTTAAAGGTGGGGTCTTCTTCCAGGCTTGGAGCAGTCCGACCTTGGAAGTATGCTGCGCGGAGTCTCCTATAAAAGTCTCTAGGTGACTCATTTTTCTTTTGGACAACCGAGAAGGCACCCAGTGTCGCCAACGCTGGGTCAGCATATACAGAGTACTCCTGTCTGAGTGCCTCACAAAGCTTAGCGTAGTCATCTTTGGTTGCTAGAAGAAGGGATTCCATGTGATTATGGACTACTCTTGACGTTGTCTTCCAAATGAATTTCAATTTCTCACGTGTGGAGGGATTGGGAAGATCCACAAGGCATCTCTCTACCTCCCTCAGGTAATCATCGATGTTTGAGTTTTTATCATCTGGGTCAAACTTCTCTATGTCTTTAGCTAGTGACTCTAGCTGACGTGTTCTGATCCCATACTCATGAAATGGCTCTGTTTCGTCCGTCTCACAGCAAGCATGAGCACGTTCATCATCGTATGGGGGCAGATTTGATGGTATCCGTCTATAAGGTTGAACCGGCCCCAGATAATTAGCCTGTTGGTGGCGGTCTGTCTGTGGGCCACTGTATGGGTAGCCACCCTGATTTAAACTGTCTGATGGATAGTTCAAGCGTCCAAAAGGACTTGGATCTGGTAGCTGCTGGTTTAACCCTCCTGGCGGGTTATAAAAGCGTCCAAGGGGACTTTGATTGTGGATCCTCAAAGCTTGGCCCGTTGGATAAGGGCTAGGGAAGTGATGACCTGAGGTTCTGGGGTAGCTATCCCTGTAATTTGAAATATTCCGCCCCCTTCCCCTACCAAAAGCTGAGATATGGGCATGTCTTGGATCCGGGGTGAGCTGTCCTCCCCTACCAAAAGCTGAGGCGTAAGCACGCCTGGAATCTGGGAGGAGCTGACCCCCCTCACCTCCTGCCTGTGGGTCACTACTTGCTGCTGGGACAGCTGGCATAGTCGACCTGGCAGCTCCGTGCTCCCGTGGAGGAGGATGGAGGGATGACTTGACGCCAACCTGTGTGTCAGGTACAAAGGCGAGCTTAGGGTTTACAGCTATCCCACCTGGTGGGATGCTGGATTGGTTTGGGTCAGGTCTTTTTTTTAAATTGGCTGGTGCTGACATCTGCTGTGTGTCAGCTGGGGAAGAGGCATCCCCACTTGGCCACTGGGATGTAACAATTAAATTCTGCTCTGAAAACTATTCCAGGGGTCCAGCAGTCTCTTCAGATTGCTGGTTTGTTTCTGCCTGGCCTTCAAAGAGTTCAGCTTTCACTGAGTTAATCTCAGCTTCCAGCTGGGCTGCTTTCTGTGTCTCCAATTGGAGACGTCTCTGGAGCAGTATAGGCTGGAAGTGGTTCTCTGCTCGCCTTGTGGATCCAGGATGAACTATGTCAGGCTTTGAATCTGCCTGTCACATGACTGAGTGTCATGCAGGTCTAACTCCGAACGCTGATGCGAATTTAAATGAAGCAGGTCCCCGAGCAGTTCCTGCAACTGGCACTTGGCTGAATAAGCCTGAGCTCCAGATTCCGGATTGGAACAGTCCATCTCCTCAGAGATGCCACACAAAAAGGAGTTTAGGGATTTACAAACACTAAACAACGACAATGCTAGCAATTACAACAATTGGGGGAAGGCCTTATTGTTAATTAGATTAACAAGACACGTTTCAAAGTGATTTTCAACTACTGTATCACTTCAAAATGCACAAACAGTCAGTTTGTGACTTACAGGGCTGTCTTTACAGTCCTAAAGTTGCACGAACGAATCGTGGCTTACAACACTAATGCTAGTTATATAGCCTTAAGTGTTATCTTGGCCAAGAAATTTTATAAACCGGTTGAAAAGCTACAGTCTCACAGTAGATAATTTTTAGGTCAAGTGAAATTCAGGTAGAGTTGATCAGACTTTTGCTGAAACTTGACGATAGATTAACGTGAAGGGTTATTCCTTGAAGAGGACAATCAACTCTCAAGGTTTAGTTAGAACCTTTCCGCGTTCGAAAGACACTAAAGATTGCTAAGATTATAACTGCCGTCTTTTAGACAGTGATCTTAGCGAGGGTAAACGCTCTAAATTGGTTAGATTGTGAGTCAGTTTAGATTGTGTACAAAGAAAACACAGACAAGACCTACAAATATGCGATTATCTGCGGGAAATGGCTGATTAGCTGCAGGTTAACTGGCTGCAAAGTCTAAAATCAATGTGTAAGCTGAATTATTTATGTTAGGTTTAGCTTAATTATTTCACAATTGCTGTTAAAACAGTGAAGAAATAATTGCAGGTTGTTACCTGGCTAAACAAAATTGTTCCTTGAACAAACAACTTCAGCTTGGACAATTTTGTAGAGAGGAGGCAGGATTAAATTATGACTGAAAACTGATTTTATCTCTGTCTGCTACTATGGTGAATTTAGTGTGCAGCTGTGGACTGCTTTGATTTACCACATCTAATAAGGGGCCTTTAAGTTGATTGTTTGCAAATTCTGTTTGGAAAAGATTGAATAAATTTATCATCAAATGTAGGGTTCCAAATTGGTTGAACCAATGTTTTGAACATTACGTTTATCAAAATGGAAATCACAAGAGGAGTACCAAAAAAAAATTTTTTTTTTAGGTTTATGATTTAGCTATTGATAGTATGATGGTTAATTATTAATTATAGGCTTATGAGTTGTTGTGGTGCTTTGTTCTAACCAGCACACAGGAAGTGGACTTTAGATTATTGCAGATTGGAAAGAATTGAGCAATGTGAATTGTAGAAGAGTGAAAAATTCAAATGCAGATTGATTAATTTAGCTGTCAGGCCAAAGCTGTTAGCAGGGCGTTGGCTCAGTGTTATACCTATAGCACAGAGCTAAGCTAGTTAGCTTCTGGGTTGAGCTAATGGTACCAAGCTAGGCTAAACAGCACACCAATGTAGTTGTAAACATGTGATGTTAACATTAACATCTTAGATCAGCATTAATCAACAGCAAGGAATGATGTTCAAAACCGCAAAGGGGAAACAGCAAACAGCAGCACAGCACAGGTTAATCAAAGATTAATGAAATAATTATTGCAAAATCAATTGCAGCATTAATATTTTAAATCATATGAAACCAGCAGCAGCACATCAAAGCATTTAACAGTGTTAAGTGATATCAAAGCAGCAATTAGCACTGTTAGCAGCACATAGCAGTTCAACTCAACTAGCATGGATTGCTCACTTGTTTTTGGGGGAGATTTCAACTTTGGATTAAATGAAGAAATAGACAGGCTCAGTACAGCAGGGACTCAGCGCAGATGGCAATCCATAGATATAGTTAAAAAGTACATGAGGGATTATGGACTCTGCGATGCATGGCGATCGCTTCATCCCAACGACAGAAAATACACTTTTTACTCAAACGTACATCATTCTTATTCTAGATTGGACTATTTTTTAGTCAGCAGCTCACTGTTGAATGACATTTCAGACACTGAGATACATCCTATAGTGATCAGCGATCACGCTCCTGTTTCTTTAAATTTAGCAAATAAAATTGCAACCCTTCAATATAAAATTGGAGATTTAATATATCATTACTTAAGGATAAAGAATTTATTAAATATATTGAAAAAGAATAAGCTTCATACATGGAATTTAATGATCTCCCTGGTATGTCGCCATCCACTCTATGGGAAGCAGGGAAAGCTGTGATTAGAGGTAAAATAATTTCATTCTCATCAAATAAAAAGAGAACAGAAAATAAACATGTTCAGGAATTAGAAGAAACTATTAAATCATTAGAAGCTTCCCTGGATAAAGAGAGCTTAAGTAAAATAAGGAAAGCAAAATTAGAATTAAAGGAAATTATTAATAAAAGGACGCAGTTTTTAATCCAAAGACTTAAATCAGGTAATAAATCAGGTAGCTTCTTAGCTAATCAGTTAAAAATAAATAAAGAAAAAACAACTATTTCTGCAATCAAAGACAAAATTGTGAATATAATATATGATCCTGAAAAAATAAACAACACTTTCAAAGAATTTTATGAGACCTTATACACACCGGAGATAAACCCATCAAATAATGAAATTGAACAATTTCTGGATAAAATAACTCTTCCTAAACTTTCAGACAATCAAGCAAAGGCCCTGGATTCACCGCTAACAGTGACTGAACTCCAGGAGGCCCTCCAATCCATGCCTAATAATAAAGCTCCAGGCCCAGATGGATTTCCAGGAGAGTTCTATAAAGAATTCTGGAATATTCTGGCACCAACATTTTACAAAATGTTACAGGAAACAAAGGAAAATGGTTGATTACCACCAAACATGAACTCTGCCAACATCAATCTTCTATTAAAACCAGGAAAAGACCCTATGTCTCCTACCAGTTATCGTCCCATTTCTCTTATCAATGTTGATCTTAAAATAATTTCCAAAGCTCTTGCAAGAAGGATTGAGAAAATAACACCTCTAACAATCCATCCTGATCAAACAGGTTTTATAAAAGGTGGGCTCTCTATCACAAATTCACGTAGATTAATAGATTTAATAGATTATTCTTACTGTAAAAACGTCCAAACCAATATATTATCTTTAGATGCATCAAAAGCATTTGATAGAGTTAACTGGAAGTTTTCATTTGCAACCTTACATAAATTCGGGTTCAGTAATTCTTTTGTAAACTGGTTAAAAATATTATACAGCTAACCAACAGCATGTATTAAGACTAATAATCAAACATCATCAAGGTTTTTCCTTTAGAGAGGTGCCAGGCAGGGATGTCCACTTTCTCCCTCCCTCTTTGCTATTTTTATTGAACCATTAGCAGCAGCAATCAGGCAAAATAATAATGTTAAAGGTATACAATGCAACAAAATAGAACATAAAATTAGTCTGTATGCAGATGATGTACTACTCTTTCTACAGCATTCACAAACTTCCTTCTCTCAGGTAATTGAGTTGATAAAATCTTATTCAAGAGTTTCAGACTATTCCATAAATTGGTTTAAATCTACAGTCCTTCCAATTAACTTTTCTTTCCAGGGTCCCGTTGCTGTGCAACTCCGGTCGGGAAATATTACATATCTAGGTATCCATATCTCACCAAGACTGGCAGACTTATCAAAGCTAAACTACGTCCCACTTTTAAAAAAAGTGGAAGATGATCTGGCAAGATGGAAATCCCTTCCAATATCACTTATTGGAAGGGTAGCTACAATAAAAATGATGGTTTTGCCTAGAATTAATTATTTATTCTCAATGATCCCAAGCAAACCATCACCTGATTGGTTTAGATCTCTGGACTCTTCTGTTTCTAAATTTCTTTGGAAAGATAAACCCCCACGTATCAGCTTAAAAACACTACAGAAGTCCAAAGATACAAGGAGGTCTAGACCTACCAAACTTTCGTCATTATTTCTTAGCTACAGTACCAGGCTCCAATACACATCAAGATGGGTAAAACACAGTTATCTCGATGAGTGCTGGGTAGATGTTGAACAGACACTATGCAATAAGATAAAACTTTCAGATCTACCTTTTGTTAGCTCAAATATAAAACAAAATGAATGTTTTAAAAGTATTAATATCAGCTCCTCTCTGACAGCTTGGTGGGAATTTCTTAAAATGACAAAGACCTCACTAGTCCAATGCAGGCGTACACCCATCTGGAATAACCCAGATATCTTACAAAAAAAATGCATGATCAACTTTCCAGGCTGGAGTTGTAAAGGAATTGAATACCTGGAGCATATATTTGATGGAACAGACTTTATCCAATTTAATACATTAGAATACCAACAAATTAAATCAATTATAAAAAATAAATTTAGGCTCAATACAGTGGATTTACAAATTCCAGGAAAAGTTTTAGACTTCCTTAATCTTAACCCTCCCAAACTGCTATCTAAAATATACAAAACATTAAATAGAATAGATGAATCAATAGCCCTTCCTATTTCAAAATGGGAGATGGACTTGTCCATCTCAATTGACCAAAACCTCTGGTCTCAAATTTCATTAAGAACCTTTAAATTTCTTAAAAATCCTAATCTACGATTAATACAATATAAAATCCTTCATAGAGTGCATTATACAGGGCAACAGATATTCAAGATGGGTTATACGCCGTCTGATACCTGTTTACATTGTACAAGCAATCTACCAGACAATTATACTCATGCTCTTTGGTTCTGCCCACCTGTTAAGAAATATTGGTACCAGATATGTGAAGACCTATCAAAGTGTCTGAAATGTAATATCACACCTGCTCCCACAGTTTTCTTGCTGGGAAATTTAGATGAAGTTACCATGGATACAAAGTCTATGCAATTATTTCACATCGCCTTATGCATCGCTAAGAAAAATATCCTCTTGAACTGGAAAAATAAAAATACTCTGAATATTAATCAATATAGAGATCTCCTTCTGGATTACATTGGTTTAGAAACGGCATCTGCCTCCACATCTGATCAATCTTTCTGGTCACCCTTGATCAGTTCCATCACCGAGTGGGGTCGGGCCCTTGATTCCGTTCTGTGGGACACGGTTGCCGATGTGGAGCTTAAGGGTTGGTGGTGACTGCAGGGAGGTCCTTGGGGGTGGGTCCGCTTGCGGTTGGGGCGGTAGGTGCCGTGACTCTCGCCTGGGGTGGGACTTTGGGGGCTTTGTGTGGTGACTCCTAGTGGCTGCATGCGGCGCCTTAGAGGGGTCGTGCTGGCGGACACGGGTTACTGGCCTGGTGCTGTGCTGCTCTGGGGGGGTCTGGGCTGGGCCTGGGGCTCGGGGTTCTGGGGCGGCGTGCCCTCCGGCTGGGGCCCTGGCTGGGGCTTGGCCGGGGGGGGGCGCTGCCGTCGGTGCCGGCTGGGGGGGGCTGTGGTCGGCCGATGGTTGGCGGGCGCTGCTGCCCTTTCCATCTCCCCGGGCTGGTTCTTGTCGCTTGCTCCCCGGTGGCCGCTTGCCGCGTCTGGGCGTCGGCGAGAGTGCGCGGCGGGTGGCCGGCGTCTCCGGGCCCGATCGGCTATATTGACACTGGACATGGCTCCTGGGTCTTGGTCTTAGCCCTCGTGGGGGTGCTGAGGTGGGCGTTGAGGGGGAGGGGGGGCTAAACTCAACCTGGGTGTCTAGTGACATGTGTTTTGTTAGCAGTGTGAATGTTGGGAAGGATTTAGGTATGCCCCTGGCATGGGGGCTGGTGGATTGCCGGGGCCCCCATGGGGCTCGGGGGTGCCGCTGCCGTGGGCCCCGACTTGACGTGCTGGGGCCACCCACCCCTGGTGGATCGGCCGAACGGAGGTGCCTATTGGAGTCAGCAGGGGAGCTGGCTCCCTGGGGTTGGCAATGGTCACCCCAGTTATTTTCTCCCCATCCCCATTGCTCTCGTCCTTTTTATCTTCATTCTTACCATTCTTACCTTTTGTGTCCATAATTTAGAGGAAAAAAGGTGTGCGGGATGGAGCTTCCGTCTTCGCTACCCGGGCCGGTGGCGGCCTGGGTCCCGATTTTATTGAGCAACTTAGACACTTACACTTGCCACATTTACATGGAACGCACATGTAGGGACCTGGCGGTGGGGCGCATTGGCGTTGGGGGCGGGACCCCTTATGGGGGGCCCCTTATAGGGGGCCCGTTGTGGGGGGCCTCGCCTGTGGTGCCGGCACCCACTGTTTAAATGCATCTAGACATTGAGGGCTCGGGGGGGGAGATGGGGGTACCCCGCAGTATTCCCATGTCCCACCCCTCTGTTTTAAGTGCACATTAGAACATCACGCAACAACACCACATTGAGCGGGGGGAGAGAGGCTGGGGGGTCTTTCCACACCCCTGTAAGTTGGACCATCAGGGGTCGGAGCCAGGGTAGAACATCAGGCCGTCTGGTCGGGGTCCTAGGCTGGTGGGCTGCTCTTGCCGGTGTGGGGGCCTTGGCGATCTGCTTGTCCCCATCCTGGTGGGCAAATGGGTCTGTCTCCCGGGTGCAGGGGCAGGGTGCTCTATTGGGGCGTCTGCGTGGGGCGGGATCTGGACCCAGGAGCTGGAAGATCTGGATGTCCAGGTGCTGGCTGGGTGCGGCCTGGGGAGGGCGTACATCCGCTGTGGCTCTTGCTGTGGCTCCCTGGCGTGTGGGTGTGTGGGGGCGGCCGGGTTGTTGGCGGCGGGTATTGGTCCGGGGTGGCGGCGGCGTGTGTTGTCCGTCGGTTGGCTGCGGATCCCCCTTGTCTGCGGCGGCGGCGGGGGGCCCTTGTCGGCTGGTCCCTGGTTGGGGCCCCGCTGGGGGGCGGGGTGCCCCTGGTTTTATTAAAAAACAATTTGGGACAATTTAAACAGTCTTACTTTGAAAAGGAAGCTTCCAGGTGTGGAAGAAAAGTTGGGAAGCGAGATGCTTGGCTCGTCAGCCGCGAGAGAAAAACAAAAAGAGGGGAGTTCAGTGCATAAAAAAAAAAAGGATAGTTTGGAGACAGCCAAACTATTGGGAAAACTTGGTTGCAGGGAGCAAGGACAAAATCCAGAACATGTGTTAGGAAAAGGAGTCCCTTCTTACAGTTTGGAGAACTGCCGACACCATGTGAGTTTGGAAGAGGAAGAGGGGATGGCAATTCTTGAGATTTAAACCCACCGGGTCGGCAGCTTTCGTCCCTCCCATCGTTGCAGACTCCATTAACGCAGCAGAGAACTGCAGTGAGTTTGATGGATTGGCGCTTCTGACCAACCAGCGCGATAGATTTCAGTTTAATTAAGAGCTACGTAACCCTGCGGGGAAGAATGTTAGAAAACTAGAGAAAAAATGGCGCTCCACGCCAAATATTGTACTCCTATTAGTTTGGAAAAAAATAGTCATATTGCTCGAAAAAATAGTCTATTGCTGAATAGAAAGAGCCTTCGAATTGGTTTTCTGGGCTCGGTAAGGTACCGCTAGGTTAGCTTAGCTTCATGGCTAGCATGGCTTCGGCAGCTTTGTCTCCTGTTCCTCCGTCTCTCTCTGAACCTCCTCCTCTCTCCTGCTCTTTCTGTCAGATGTTTAGTTACTCCTCCGCCTCATTTAGTGAAGTTGGTAGGTGTATTAAGTGCAGCATTTTTGTAGCCTTGGAGGCGAGGAATTCTGAGCTAGAGGCCCGGCTCCGCGCTGTAGAACAGCCAGGCCCAGCATTAGCTAGCGCGGAGTCAATTAGGACAGGACCCCTTAACCCTCCTCCAACAGCTCCCGTGCAGCCGGGATCTGAGGCGAGCTGGGTAACGGTTCGTAGGAAGCCTAGCGCCAGACCCCAGCCCGCGGCCAACCTCCAGCCCCTTTCTTCTTCACATTGGTTCACCAACGCTCCTTCGAACAGCTAGAACAGCATATTATTAATCTTTAATCGAAGAGAATAAAAATAATCCTAGGTTTCTTTTTAATACAGTTGCCAAACTCCCACAGGATCATAGCTCTATCGAGCCAACCAGTTCCCCAAGCTCTTAGTAGTGAGGACTTCATGCAATTCTTTAAAAATAAAATAGACTATATAAAAAATAAGATAATTGGGAACCTTCCCAATATGTTTGCTTCCTCCCTAGTTAATGAGGCAGCATCAAAAATGGTTGAACCTAATATATGATTAAACTGCTTAAACGCAGCCGAACTTTCTGATGTACTAAAATTATTAACTTCATCTAAACCTTCAACTTGCGTTTTAGACCCAATCCCAACTAAACTCTTAAAAGAAGTTTTCCCTCTGATTGCCGCTCCAAGTTTAGATATAATGAATCTATCCTTAGTCAATGGATATGTACCACAGGAGTTTAAGATTGCTGTCATTAAACCTCTACTTAAGAAACCATTTCTTGATCAAAACGACTTAATTAACTATAAACCGATATCTAATCTTCCCTTCTTATCTAAAATTCTTGAGAAAAAAGTGGCACACCAGATATGTGATTCTGTTTGAGGAATTTCAGTCAGGTTTTAGAGCTCTTCATAGCACTGAAACAGCACTGGTAAAAGTTACTAATGATATTCTAATGGCCTCAGATAATGGATTTGTGACTGTTCTGGTCTTGTTAGATCTCAGTGCTGCTTTTGATACAGTCGATCATAATATTCTCTTAGAAAGGCTTCAAAGTGTCGGTATAATAGGAACAGCACTAGGCTGGTTTAAATCTTATTTGTCCAACAGAGTTCAGTTTGTTCAGGTAAACAATAGATCTTCCTCGGCCTCAATGGTTACTTGCAGAGTACCAAAGGGTTCGGTGCTTGGGCCGATTCTCTTTACTATATATATGCTTCCTATTGGTAAAATAATTAGGCAGCATGGGATAAATGTTCATAGTTACGCAGATGATACACAGCTATATCTATCCATAAATCCTGATTAATCCAATCAGTTAGGTAGACTACAGGCATATCTGGAAGACATAAAAAAAATTTGATGACTCTAAACTTCTTGCTTCTGAATTCTGATAAAAACAGAAGTATCAATTCAATTCTGTATCTTTATATGCTTGACATGCAGATGTCATCTCAGGACTTTACAAGAAGAGTTATTACAATACAATGTTTAATGTAGAAATTATAGAACCACAGAAGATTGCATCGTGTAATTCTCAGCAATCCCTCACACTGAGCAAGCATTAAGCGACAGTGGAAAGGAAAAACTCCCTTTTAACAGGAAGAAACCTCCAGCAGAACCAGGCTCAGCACAAGTGGTCATCTGCCGAGACCGTCTGTGGTTTGGAGAATACAGAACAGAGATACAGAAAGAGCAACAGAACTGATGCAAAAGTTTGTTGCAGGACGTGGAGAACTTTCCGTCACTGCAACGCCATCCTAGTCAGGGTCGCCAAGCAGGGCGGGTCAGGAGCACCTACTGTAGGAAGAGACTAAGAGAAAGCAGGTTAGCGCTTGAACTGACAGCACATCATGCAGTTGGGGTGAAGTAGGAGAGAAAGTAAGAACAGACCCTAATAATGTCCTCCAACAGCCTAGCCTAAAGCAGCATAGCTACTAACATTAAACTACTGGGCTTACATTAAACTATCTCTACCTAGCTAGGCTACCTCTTCACTATCTCTTCCCTCGCTTTTGACAACTCTTACCTGTCTAACACATCAACCTGTCTCCTAGCTACTAGGAGACCTAGCTACTAACACTTTCTACCTGGCTTACATTAACCTATCTCTACCTAGCTACTCTACCTCTTCCTATCTCTTCCTAGCTTTTGACATTCTACCTGACTACTAACATTAACCTGTGTCCTAGCTACTAGGAGACCTAGCTACTAACACTCTCTACTTGGCTTACATTAATCTATCTCTACCTAGCTACTCTACCTCTTCATATCCCTTCCTAGCTTTTGAAACTCCACCTGGCTACTAACATTAACCTGTCTCTTCCTAGCTACCTGTCTAACCTGTCTCGAACTGCCTATTAACATATCTCTAACTGTAAGCTTTGTCAAAGAGGAAAGTTTTAAGCCTAGTTTAAAGATATACAAATTTTCTGCTTCACGAACCAACCCTGGGAGCTGGTTCCATAGGAGGGGAGTCTGATAGCTGAAAGATTTGCCACCCATTCTACTTTTAGAAATCCTAGGAACTACGAGTAAACCTGCAGTCTGAGAGCGAAAGGCCCTGTTAGGAACATATGGAACAATCAGGTCTCTTATGAATGATGGAGCTAGATTATTAAGAGCGTTATACGTCAGAAGGAGGATCTTGAATTCTATTCTAGATCTCACTGGGAGCCAGTGAAGAGAAGCTAAAACAGGGTAAATGTGATCTCTTCTTTTAATATTCACCAGAATCCTAGCAGCAGCATTTTGGACTAACTGAAGACTTTTAATTGTATTCTGTGGACTACCTAATAATAAAGAGTTACAGTAATCCAGCCTTGAAGTAACAAAGCTATGGACTAGTTTTTCAGCATCACTCCTGGACAGGATTGTTCTAATTTTTGCAATATTCCTAAGGTGAAAAAAGGAAATCCTAGAGACTTCTTTAATGTTAGATCTAGATGACATATCTTGGTCAAAAATAACACAGAGGTTCTTTGAATTATTACTGGAGGCTAATTTAATGCCGTCGAGGTGAAGAGGTTGACTAAGTAGTTTCTTTTTCAGAGCTTCTGGTCCAAAGGCGATAACTGCTGTTTTATCAGAATTCAGAAGCAAGAAGTTTAGAATCATCCAAATTTTTTATGTCTTCCAGACATGCCTGTAGTCTACCTAACTGATTGGATTCATCAGGATTTATGGATAGATATAGCTGTGTATCATCTGCGTAACTATGGAAATTTATCCCATGCTGCCTAATTATTTTACCAATAGGAAGCATATATATAGTAAAAAGAATCGGCCCAAGCACTGAACCCTGTGGTACTCCGCAAGTAACTATTGAGGTTGAGGAAGATTTATCATTTACCTGAACAAACTGAAATCTGTTAGACAAATAAGATTTATACCAACCTAGTGCTGTTCCTATTATACCGACACTTTGAAGCCTTTCTATGAGAATATTGTGATCAACAGTGTCAAAGGCAGCACTGAGATCTAGAAGGACCAGAATGGTCACCAGTCCATTGTCTGAGGCTATGAGAATATCATTAGTAACCTTCACCAGAGCTGTTTCAGTGCTATGATGAGATCTAAAGCCTGACTGAAACTTCTCAAACAGCTCATTATTGTTTAAATGCTCACACATCTGATCTGCCACTATTTTCTCAAGAATTTTAGATAAGAAGGGAAGATTAGATATCGGTCTATAGTTAATTAAGTCGTTTTGATCAAGAGATGGTTTCTTAAGTAGAGGTTTAATTACAGCAATCTTAAACTCCTGTGGTAGATATCCATTGACTAAGGATAGATTCATTATATCTAAAATTGGAGCAGCGATCAGGGGGAAAACTTCTTTTAAGAGTTTAGTTGGGATTGGGTCTAAAACGCAATTTGAAGGTTTAGATGAAGGTAATAATTTTAGTACATCAGAAAGTTCGGCTGCATTAAAGTAGTTCAAGCATATATTAGATTCAACCATTTTTGATGCTGCCTCACTAACTAAGGAAGAAGCAAGCATATTGGGAAGGTTCCCATTTATCTTATTTTTTATAGAGTCTATTTTATTTATAAAAAATTGCATGAAGTCGTCACTACTAAGAGCTGGGGGAATGGTTGGCTCGACAGAGCTATGATCCTGTGTGAGTTTGGCAACTGTTTTAAAAAGAAACCTAGGATTGTTTTTATTCTTTTTATTAAAGATGAAAAATATGCTGTTCTGGCTGTTCGAAGGCTCTTTTTATATAGACTATTTTTAAACACTAAATAAGAATCCTGTAAATGTGTGGAGCGCCATTTTCTCTCTAGTTTTCTAACGTTCTTCTTCAGGGTACGTAGCTCTAAATTAAACCAGGGAGCTAATCTTCTATGGCTAGCCACCTTCCTTTTCAAGGGGGCAACTTTGTCTATTGCCAGACGCAGGAAGGAATTAACGCTACGAACTAAAAGGTCAAGTTGTGAGGGGTCAGGAGTTAAATCACTATTTTCTATTGTACTTTTATATACTGAGGAAATTAAAGTTGGAAGAGCTTCTTTAAAACTTGCTACAGCGTTGTCTGATAACGTTCTGGTATAATGAAGTTTTCTTTCAGGTTTGAAATGGTCAGTTAGAGTAAATTTAAAAGTGATCAGAAAATGATCAGACAGGATAGGGTTATGTGGAAAGACTGTTATTCATTCACAGTCAATGTCATAAGTCAGCACAAGATCTAAAGTGTGGTGACAAAAGTGGGTTGGTCCATGCACATTTTGAGTAAAGCCTATTGAGTCTAAGATCATGTTAAAAGCTGTATTTAAACTATCAATTTCACTATCAACATGAATATTGAAGTCTCCAACTATAATAACTTTATCAGTGTGTGATCGAAAAATTTATTATTATGATTAATCTTTTAGTATTATTAACACTGAGAGCAGAGGAGCCAGAAAACAGGTGTTGAGTTCGAGGTTAGAGAAGACATAACTGCCTGAGAAAATATTGATTCTTCTTACATACTTAGTTTTGAGAGTTTCTCTTATTGTGTTACATATAACCCAAGCTATTGCCATTATTTTGTATATGTCAAAAGTCACTTATTCACAGCTAAAGAGCCAGATGTCTTCTTCCGGAGATATCCCCACCCTGAGATTAATAGTTTTGTCTTCAAAATCATAGAGGCAAGGTTGCTGATCTTTATAAATACTTATTTTTATATGAGCTTGTTAGGTGTGGGGTAGTAGGTAGTTGGGGAGTAAGGAGGGGGCAGCATTCAGCATTCACTGTGATCTGTGCTGTTCTCCTGTATGATCAATTCAACTTTTATTAAAACCTCCAAACGCTTAAAGGAATCTCTCTCATCTTTATTAAGAGTCTTAAATGACATTACATTCTTGGCGCCCAACCGTTTTTCGGCTCCCAGCGGCGGATCTGGGTTCCAAGAGAGAACCAAGTCGTGTGGACAACCCGGGAACAGCAACCGGCCCGTGACCTCCCATCTTCGGAGAAGCGGGGATTTGGTCCTCCTTGGACCTCCGTACGCTGCCTGGAAGAACCCAAAACCCGGTGAGAGAGGCTTCCTTTTTCTAACAATATTTTCATTAATCTGGCGAAGAGTAACACTTGTTCAGTGTAAATGTTGAGTGGCGTTTTAATATTATTTTACTCTCCCATGTTCAAATTTATTTAATGACGATTTCGCTGTATTTCATACTGTTTACAGAATGGGATCAGCAAAATCCAGTCAATCGGCATCCAACAGCGCTGTCTGTCGTTCGATGAGAGATAAGTACGGCAATGAATGTTTGGAATTTGTTCACGATTGGATTAATAAATGGGGTTTCCCGATCGGGGGTAGTCTTGAACTTAAGGAAATTGAGAAAATAGAGAAAAAGTTGACCTTAGAGGGGGAAGGATTACAATCTAAGGCTTACTTGCGGGGGGCTTCATATAAACGGTTTGAAAAACATAAGCGTGTCTTGGAGGTTTGGAAGGATGAAGCGGTTCGCTGTGAGCGGAAAGCCGACTTTATGAAGTTGGGCGGTGGCTTGGATATGTCTGGTGATATTGCTGGACGTTGTGATAATGCGTCACTAGAGGTAAAACGCAAAACGATTAGGAATCGTTCTGTTAAGTTTCCGGCACACACAGACACTCAGCCGTCAGCCCCACCATTACACACAACAAACACAGACGTCAGACCTCCACTTCCTGATCCTGGTCCAAAACTTAAATCTACAAATGATACGCCAGGACCTCCCCCGTATGTTTCTCCTACACAATCTTTGCTAGAGTTGCAAGCTTTGAGATTGGCCAAGCGTGTTGATGACGACCTGGACTCTGCCCCTCTGATGAGCAAGCCGACGAAAGCTACGCCAGGACGGAGGGGAGCAGCAGACTATTACGGACAAGCAGAGGCGGGCCCCAGCGATGAGCAGCCGAGACAGCCAATGGTACGTACAGAGGCCCCAGCTGTGACAGGGCTTCAGCGAGCAAAGAAGGTATCCCCCCTAGCTAGGCCTACATTGGAGCAAGCTGAACACCACATTGACTGTTTGAGAGAACTGTTGAATGTTTCGGAGTCAACAACAAACAGGGTTGCAGAGGACGCAGATGAACCTTTCCCTCCACCTTTGGAGGAAATACCGGAAGAGCATGCTAAACCGACCCATCGCATTGTGGAACGGCGGGTGACGAAACCGCTCCGGCAAACATCTTCTGCACCTCCAACGACACGGCAAGCTGCCGCATGTAAATCTTGCAAGGTAAAAGACACTGAAAATGATGATAATGATGTTGTTCAAGCTCTACCAATGATTGAGGTGGCTGGAGCGAAGGGACCAACGCTTGTTTTCCGAGGCTGGAGCGATAAAGATTGGGCCGAAGCGACAGCCGGCCTGCCACCCATTACCGGTAATGGGAGAGATTTCGCGAAGGAATTCGAAGAATTCTGTTGGTCGTTCAAGCCCACCGGTGCGGAGATCGGTCGGATTTTGAAGCGCAAATTCAAAGCCGCGGACTACGCGAAGCTGAAGAACAGTTTACCTGGACCAGGCCTGCGTGCAAAGCTCCTGTGTAGCGATGATGGGGACGAAACGGAGGTAAGCCGTGACTATTTCTCAGCGATAGCAAAACTCTCTAAAGCCATTGAAACAGAGTTTCCGACAAGGCCGAACTTGACTAAACTTCATTCTGTGAAACAAAGACAAGGAGAGGATGCAGATGATTTTATTCACAGGGTAGGAGAATCTTTTGAACTATTTAGTGGACTTGAGAAGCCGGAACAAGACGATTTCGCTGGTTCTTCATATGAGGTTATGCTTTGTGACCGTGTGCTTAGTGCTTTACTGCCAGACCTTCGTGCTGAAGTAATGGACAAATATATTGGTTTGGATACTGGGATGAACTATGCTGATCTGCGCAAGTATATTATTCACTGTGAGACTCAACTGAACAGAAAACAAGACGAGTTGCAGTCTAAGAGGGAAACAGACATGCACCAAGCAGCATTAACGATGTATTCTGCAGTCACAAATAATTACAGGAGTGGACCGCCCCGACGTCAGCCTACAGGTCCTCGAGAATACCGGAGAGGAGGCAGACAACAGCAGATGAACTCAAACCGACGTCGCCGCCATTTTTCCCCAGACAGACGGCACCATCAAAACAACTACAACAGGGACTACAACGGAGATTCAGGTGACGATGACCGTTGTTTTTCCTGTGGGGGGCGTGGCCACTGGCGAGACCAATGTCCTAGGAAACGGAGTCGTGGTCCACGCAGAGGACGTCAACAAGCTGAACATGCTGACTGATCAGAGAGGCAGACCTCCACTTCTGAACGGGAAGGAGATTTCTCCGTTTCACCAGCTATTGGATTTAGAGGTCTGACGCACACACAAACACACACAGACACACATGTTCACTTTGAAAGTGATGAAATATCTGAATGTGATGATGAAACACATTCTGAAAGTGACAATCAATCAGATTTTAGTGATGATGTTATAGATGAAAATGTTGTTTGTAATGAACAACCTGTTGATGATGGAGAGATTGTTTTTTGTGATGCAAATCATGATGGCAGCAATGAAAATGCTGCAAGTTTAAATGAGACTGCCAGCAATGAAGAACTTGCTTCCTGCACTAACCATTTAGATCAAAGTTCTAACCCTCACACTTTGATTACAGAAGCCATTGCACATTTAGAACAACAACAAATGCCATTGTCAGGTACGTACGCACAACTGACTTCTGATGCGTACAAAGCCTTACCTGTCCTGTCTCTCACTGTCTCAGGTACACCTATAGAATGCATGGTCGATTCTGGCGCAACTCATTCAGTGTTGAAGCACACAGCTCTACGTCCATCACCAAAACTCAGTGGGAACCATGTCTTCTCAATTTCAGCATCTGGTCAGGTTGTGAAAGAACGATTCAGTTACCCACTCCGTTGTCAATTGGGAGATGGGCCAGCTTTTAAACATGGATTCTTAATCTCTGAGCAATGTCCTGTGAACTTATTAGGCAGAGATTGTATGTGCAAGCGTAACATTCCTCTTTTTTCGTCACCCCAAGGCATTGAAGTGGTTCCTGCACAGGAGACACCAATCCTGACAGCAGTGAAACACACGCCTCATGATCTCAGACATGAATACCAGTGGAAGCTGTTAACAGGTACCACGACCAAAACTTTCCTCCAGACTGCTCAGAACCTGGTAAGTCCAGCTTCTGTTTTTATGCCAGAGGAGGAACTACATTGCACAACACATGTTTTTGCAGGACCAGACATAGAATATGAGCAGGCATGGTTCACCTCAGACACAGACACTTTGAACATAACTTCTATTTTGTGGGACACACATACATCAGCAGTGACCATCTGTCTCACACCTGAACAGAAAACGCTCTACCGATTCCAGAAATGGGATCCATACATTTCCCTATCTAAACCTGAGGGTGAAGAGTGGGAAATGGTATCTGACCTCGTTCATCGCGCTCAGTCAGCTTCTGATTGGGAGCGAACTGAGAGTGACCGTTCCATCCTCTACTCCAGATCTGTTAAACTTTACAAACGTTTGCTGATCTCCACCGTGCATGTCACCAGGGTGATTCATTTAACTGAAGACCCTGATGAGATGCTTTCTCATGTTTTTCTACATGATGAAGTTGCGACCGACGACCCGTACAACGCCATTACCCGTTGAAACCAGAAGCCTACGTGGGATCAAACCAGTGTTTGAATCTCTGCTAAAAGCTGGGAACATTGTGGAATCTAATGATTCCCCTGTCCGCAGCCCGATTTTTCCAGTGAAAAAGATCAGGGAAAAAGGGGAGGAGTGGCGTTTTGTGCAGGATTTGAAGCGTGTAAATGCAGCAGTGGTGCCTAGGGCATCTGTTTTTCCAAATCCATGTACAATTTTGTCTCATGTTCCTCCTTCAGCCACTCATTTTTCAGTTGTTGATCTGAGTAATGCTTTCTTCAGTGTACCAGTAGACAAAGAGAGTCAGTTTTGGTTTGCTTTTGAGTTTGAGGGAAAGTTGTATTCTTTTAGCAGACTTCCACAAGGCTATGTGGAATCTCCTACCATTTTCAACATGGCTTTGAAAGAGAGCTTGGATGGGTTGGAGCTGCCTCCTGGCTCCACCTTAATCAGTTACGTAGACGACCTTCTGGTATGTTCTCCGTCAAAGGAGCAGTGTGAGGAGGACACTGTTAAGTTGTTGAAGCATTTGTATGCAGGTGGACACAAAGCCAGCCTTTCGAAGCTGCAGTTTGCAAAACCAGAGGTAATTTTCCTTGGTTATTCCATAGCCAGAGGGTCAAGGTCACTCTCTTCCAAGAGAGTCGCTGCTATACAAAAGATTCCTAGACCAGTAACTAAGAAACAGATGATGTCTTTCTTAGGTTTGACATCGTATTGTCGTAATTTCATAATCGACTATGCGATTTTAGAGAAGCCACTTTCTGAGTTGATACATGGCAGAGATTTGATGGCCTCTGATGCCATCCAGTGGACTCCTGCGGCATTGCAAGCATTTGAGGAACTGAAAAAAGGTCTGCAGTGTCCCCCAGCTCTGGCTTTGCCAGATGCAGAAAAACCATTTTTTCAGATGGTTGATGAAAAGAACGGTTGCATGACTTCTGTTCTCCTACAGAATCATTGTGGTTTGAAACAACCTGTGGCTTATTATTCAGCAAAGCTGGATCCAGTTGCGTCCGGTTTACCGGGGTGCTTACGTGCTATTGCAGCCGCTGAGAAAGCTGTTTTAGCTTCGAGAGACATTGTGATGTATTGCCCACTAACTGTGTTTGTACCCCACAATGTAGCCATTATTTTGTTGGAGCAGAGGACTTCACACTTGTCAGCTGCAAGATGGCTCAGGTACACATCCGTTTTGTTGGACTTGCTTAACATAACTGTTAAGAGGTGCAATGTTCTTAATCCTGCCAGTTTGCTGCCTACTGAGGACGACGGGATACCCCATGACTGTCAAACAGAACTAGAGGTACTGTGTACACCCCGTCCAGATTTGGCTGATACGCCCTGGCAGAATCCAGACATGGTGTTGTATGTTGATGGATCATCTTTTAGAGATTCTTGGGGAAAAAATAGAGTGGGCTTCTCTGTTTGTTCTGATCATTGTACCTTGTCTGCAGGAAGCCTTCCGTCACATTTCTCCGCCCAGACGGCAGAGTTGGTTGGGTTGACGAAGGCCTGTGAGCTGGCTAAAGATAAAGCAGTTACCATATACACTGACAGCAGCTATGCGGTGGGCGTGGTCCACCATTTTGGAGCTCTGTGGAGACACAGAAGGTTCTTGAAGTCTGATGGTAAGCCCATTCTAAATGCATCACAGGTTGCTGACCTTCTTGATGCCATTTTGAAGCCATCCAAAATTGCTGTAGTGAAATGTGCTGCACACACGGCGTCCAGGGATACTGTTTCTCTTGGGAATGCCAGAGCAGATGCTGCCGCCAAAGCTGCCGCGGTACAGCCAATGACGACTACCTGTGCTGCTATTGAGCAGGCAGAAGAGCCACTTGACATGTCTGACCTAACAGCTATGCAGAGTTTTGCCACTTCTTCTGAGGTAAAGGCTTGGACAAAAGCAGGTTGTGTCAAAGATGAAGGTGTGTGGGTTTCTGTAGAAAAGAAGCCATGTTTGCCTAACCATTTTTTCCCTGTTTTTGCAAAACTCAGTCATGGGCTGGATCACTGTTCCAAAACTGGAATGTTTGATCTTGTTGCTACACATTGGTTCACAAAAGGTTTCACATCTTTTGCTGAGAGATATTGTCATTCTTGCATGGTTTGTGCTACGCACAATGCAGGTCGAGCAGTGTCCACTCAACCTGCTGGTCATCCGGCTCCACGGAGACCGTTTGAACATCTCATGATGGACTTCATCAAACTTGAACCTGCTGAAGGTAAAAAATATTGTTTGGTGATTGTTGACATGTTTTCCAAATGGACAGAAGCGTTCCCCACAAAACATGCTGACACCGCTGCGGTGGTGAAAGCCTTGCTAGGAGACGTTTTTCCAAGATGGGGAATTCCGGACAGGATTACCAGTGACAATGGCAGACATTTTGTGGGCAAGGCTCTTGAAGAGATTGGTGAGTTTTTGGGTGTGAAATTATCCACACATTGTGCATATCACCCGCAGTCGGGCGGGGCGGTGGAACGAGAAAACGGCACTTTGAAAGCTAAGCTTTCTAAGTGTTGTGAGGAAACAGGACTGTCTTGGGTCAAAGCTTTACCTTTGGCTTTGTTTTACATGAGGATGAGAAAAAGAGCCAAAAACAACCTGAGTCCTTTTGACATTTCTTTTGGCAGACCTCCTGAGGTGGGGTTAAGGCCACCTGCAAGACCACACCTCTCTACAGACCTATGTGATGATGTAATGATTTCTCACTGCAAAAATCTCTCTGAGACTCTTAACCAGGTGCACCAACAAGTGGCAGCGGGACCACTCCATCCGATCAGACCTGGAGACTGGGTAACCTAGGATCTTTTGATCGGGGATCTGAGGCGAAAACACTGGAGAACTAAAAGATGGCAAGGGCCTTTTCAAGTTCTTCTGGTGACCTTCACCGCTGTCAAAGTCACTGAGAGAGCCACTTGAAAGAGTGACTGGATCGATTTTGGAAAAACCTACCACTTCTGAAGCAGAAAAACTGAGAGAAGTAGACTCTGACACAAAACTTGATTTGAAAAACTGTGATTCAACATTTTTCTTTCTTCTCACTAATCATCGAATCATGGGACGTGAAGAAATGGAGAAGGAGACCCATTTGTCAACGCTCTGGGGATCCAGAGCAATAACGACTGTGATATTGTGATTTTGATCATTTTTGTGTTCTGTTTTTTTGATAGGGGGCGACGTTTGGACTCTGCAGCAGGGACGAGAGGTCACCTGAGTTGAACTGATGCAGAGGTCACCTACGGACCTGATGCAGACTCGATTCGACGAGATGGAGATGGGAAAGAACTGTTTGAAGATGAAATAGGTATGGACTTGCTGAATGACCTCGAGTTATATAATTAATTAGTTTAACAGGTGTATGACGACTTCCTTTAAATCACTTTGTGAATTAGGTTGTCTGATGTTTTTTTTCCCTGTGACTGATGTATTGTATTTTTCTAAGGAGGTTTAGCGGTCTCATCCCAGAGATGACAGAGAAAAGAGGAGTTTGATTTGATTTTTGATTTTTATCATTTATTCATTTCTCAGTTACATTGTAAATTTGTATTATTCATTTATTATTCCATTTCATTTATTCAAATCAATTTCATTTACAGTAATGTTTTTTTTAGTTATAGCCCTTTATTCAGTTAAGTTTTGATATTTTTTTTTTGTTCTTTAGTTTTTCATACTTAGTTGTTAGTTAAGAATGAAAAAGGGGGATGACAGAATTTTAGATTTTTAGTTTTTAGTCTTGATTTTTAACATGTCTAATCATTAGCATCATTGCATACAATATTTTCCCTTGTTTGTTTTATATTATGGTTGATTACTACTGATTTGTTCTTTTGTTTAACCTCTTAAAGGGTCACTGTGGTGCTGAGCAAAGAGTGACTGATCTTGATTTTGAGGTTCACGCTGTGGATGCCTGACTCATTTAAGGGAAGAGTACATGTTTCAATTTATATTTAGAATTGTTTTGATTTTTGTTGTAAACTGGATTGATACTGCCTAACATTGTGCCCCTTTGCTTTGTTTTGCAGTTACATTTATGCATCCTGACTAATGAGGAACCAAACAGGAGTGCCAACTATGGGGCTAGGGGCCGTCTCATACTTTTGCCCGCCTGTCGTGAGCAAGGACAACACGACCATAGTTGGGAGGTTGTTTATCTTACGCCCTAGCGGGATTTTTGTATGGGATGCTGTTATGAAGTTCAGATAATGTCATTAAGATGGATGCTTAGATTAGATAATTTTGTTAGATATGATTCAATGTGACATGTAATATTTGAAATTATTTGAACCACTTTTATTGTCTTTCTTTTTGAATGCTGCCCGTCTCTTAGGTTAGTAATTGTTATTGTTGATTGTTAATTTTTCTTAGTATTTTGATTTATCTTTGAGATTAGATAAATGGGTAGGAGACTGTGATCGAAAAATTTATTATTATGATTAATCTTTTAGTATTATTAACACTGAGAGCAGAGGAGCCAGACAACAGGTGTTGAGTTCGAGGTTAGAGAAGACATCACTGCCTGAGAAAATATTGATTCTTCTTACATACTTAGTTTTGAGAGTTTCTCTTATTGTGTTACATATAACCCAAGCTATTGCCATTATTTTGTATATGTCAAAAGTCACTTATTCACAGCTAAAGAGCCAGATGTCTTCTTCCGGAGATATCCCCACCCTGAGATTAATAGTTTTGTCTTCAAAATCATAGAGGCAAGGTTGCTGATCTTTATAAATACTTATTTTTATATGAGCTTGTTAGGTGTGGGGTAGTAGGTAGTTGGGGAGTTAGGAGGGGGGCAGCATTCAGCATTCACTGTGATCTGTGCTGTTCTCCTGTATGATCAATTCAACTTTTATTAAAACCTCCAAACGCTTAAAGGAATCTCTCTCATCTTTATTAAGAGTCTTAAATGCAATTACATTCGT
Source organism: Apricaphanius iberus (assembly GCA_028564705.1). NCBI lineage: Eukaryota > Metazoa > Chordata > Actinopteri > Cyprinodontiformes > Aphaniidae > Apricaphanius > Apricaphanius iberus. The sequence goes on along the minus strand of JAPXFQ010000835.1, from coordinate 40,112 downwards.
ATAAAACTAAGTCAGATAAAAAATCTGAGATCTGATCTACAAATTGAGCAAGTTTACTCACAGTCATACTTTGGCTGGATTAAGCCTAGTTTATGCTTCCTCGATCGAAAAGTTGCACTCAGACACAGAAGTATTGACGAAGACGTTTTCTGTTTATAGTACTACGCTCTTCCACTCCATTCTCTATTGTTTTTTCAGCGTTGCTCGACCAGGACAGCAGGGGGCGCTACGTTTTCATGCCGTCTCTGCCTACTATCACAGCGCTGCTTCTGGTTTTTTCTAGGCTTGTGCACTCATTTCTTCCTCAAAGAGCAATGAATGACAGAAGTAAGTTTTGATTTAACTGTAAAGGTTTTTACTAGAAGTGCAGATTACAGAATCCTCTAGAAACACATGGAAACAAACAGCAGCCATTTTTTTGCTGTTTTCCTACACCTGCTTGTGTTCCACCAAGATTTGTCTGCTCAGGAACAAAGAACTAAGAGGTGGCTAAAAGTGAATTCCCCTTCCTTCAAAGCCCTGAAGTCACTGATGATGGACACACGTTTGCTGAAAGACCTACAACAGATGACACTTTTCAAACATACTGGTATGTGTATCAAAGACTTTGAAAAAAATAATAATGATATGGCCAAATCCATGCATATTTCTGTGAGAATGGGTTATGTTACACCGGTACTAAATGTTAATTCAAGCCATGGCACAGTAGTTGTAAATGACACAACTTTGCCTGCTCTTCTTTCCACTGTAAAGCGTGTGTTTTATTTTTCAGGACAACTTGAGGTGTTTCACAATGCTCTCTTGAAATACTGTCCAAAGCGACTTCTTTTTCACTATCCATCAATGAAGGCACGCACTATGCTTGCTATCATGGACCACAACGACAGTCACTCCACAGATCGGGAACAAGCATCATCAGCAGCTGGTGGGTACTAACTGAGTCCAAAGAGGTGTAATACCATACATGTTACTTCAATATATGAACATGATATTTACATATGGCACAGACATGAATAACTAGTGTTATTTTCACTTTTAAAAATATGCTTGAAAGACACAGTCCTAACAAATGTGTGATAACGTCATGAATGCTGAAATTATAACATTTCTACATCATGAGCATGTTTGCTTACAATGTTTTTTTTTATTCCAGGCCACCCAAAAAGAAATGTTGTCTTCAGAATACAATCACAGCAATGGATTTCTTTTTTTTTTCTTTTTTTTTTTAACGTGTCCTGTCTAGCAGTATGCTACTCAGAATTGGTGTCTGAGTACCCAGTACGAGCCCAACAGTTTTACTTTCCCAAGCAGAGTATTACAGCTTCGCTGTAGTACGCCACTTGATGTATATGTATGAAAAATCTTTATTAGTGATTACTGTGGGTTCAATTTCCTGACGTCATGGACACTAAACCGAGACAAGAAGGGAGAAAGGAAGAAGGTGAAGAAAAGAAACCGGACCAACAGAGGCGCGAACTGACGACACAAGACAGGGAGGCAAACAAAGAACACAAGAAAACATCCCAGTCCTCCACCTCTGCCGGATGGCAGAGAAACAGTAATAAAAAACAAAAACAACAAACTGTAAAGAACCAAACCAATAGTTCGGATCTAGTAGAATAAACTAAGAATTACACATTCACTACACAGCAACGGATTTCTAAACCCATTTATACGGAGACAACACAAATCTTTAGAGATGAACTCATGGAACGTGTGCTCAAAAGAAGACTTGACCCTTCAGTCAAATTCGAAGACACATCATCCCATATCCAAGTACCTCGCCTGTCTGCAAACATTGCATCGGTACCAAAGCCCAATAAAGAGGAGGCCATACACTCACACACCTCAAGATTTAAAGGTCCATCTTAGAAAAACTAACTGGGTTGCCGCCGACAACCTACCTCATTGAAAAACCCCTGAACGGTGTTGTACTTGTTTTTACGTATTAGAATTTATGCGTGTTTGCTTATCTGCTCTACGCTTGTTTTTATCTCACATTTTCCAGACTTTTGGATGCACTGCTGAGACTGGGTGTAATTGATTGCCCCTTCCTCTTACTTGCAATAGGCCTTTTCAGAGAAGCCTTGTTTTCCATGGTTACTGTAAACATTTTTAGTTATTTTTGTTAGTTTGTTAATACATGTTTAGACTTTTTTTCAATTTCATTGGACTTGTACTTTGTTTTCTGGGCCTTCACCAGCAAAGATCCCTTTATGCGTTTGCTGACCCCTGACCAGGACGTAAGTGTAGAGGGCAGTGTATGTATTGTATAAGGGTCAGACGTAGGAGACAAAAGTAAAGGTTGTATACATTTTTAGAAATCAAGCTTAAAAACTTCAACATTTTTAGAATGTAGGTAGCCCACTTCTGTCAATGGAATACAATAAGAATACTCTGGGTGAAGTTATGCAATTATAGTGGGATATCAATAATACCAAAAAACAATAATATTAATTCAGTTTATTTGATGGTGCCTTTCAAGTCACTCAAGGACACTTTACAATTAAGAACACAAAATACAACTGTATATAAAATCACAGTGCATGTGCAGATTTGAAAAGGAAGGTCTTGAATTGACTTTTAAAATTGAAGAGTCCAGTTGATGGAGGGGCTGTTGTAAAGTATTCCAGAGCTTTGGGGCAGAGTAGCTGAAAGCACGTATTCAGATAGAATACAAGTAGCATTGTATTCTAACACAAGCAGGAGTGCAATTGTCCCACAGATGTCCGTAGCATGTAATGTGCCCAGCACATTTAGCAGATTCAGTCAAATTATTAGGCCTACATGTCCATTGCTTCTTTTACTTCTTTGTATCCAATATAGACACTGGACTCCGACGGATATCTTTGCCTTATAGCCCCGACCACACAGGATGGCAATGGTTTGCGATGGCCTCTGCCCAAGGTTTCACCCTGCAGGGCCCATTCCAGGACGATCCGGTAGGCCACCAATCTCTTCTGACTGAGAAAACAGGGATATGCTAAGTATATAAGCTACACTGATAATAAATGGTAACATGATAAACGGCATATTTCTATGGTTCCAGTTAGCACTTACTCTGGGGATAACTGGCCATTGGGTCCACTTGGTGTGGGTCTTTTTTTCCAATTGACTTTGTCCAGGCGAAAGAAAAAGTCGACTACTGCCGAATGAATCATTGCTGGAAACGCATCGTCCACCGTGACACAAGGCCTTTGTCCAGTCTCTTCCAGGTAAACAATGACGCCCGTGGCTGATGGTAACACCTGGTCCCACTCGAAACAACACAGACTCTCAATTTCACTCAGCATCTTTTCGCAACAGTCACATTTGCACCACCAATGGCCATTTGCCCGTGTTCTTTCTTCAATGGCTGCAGTCTGCTGTCTGCTGTCGTTCGTGTGTTTGTTCCCTCTCACGGTCCATCAGGGCTAATTCCTCCTCTGTATATTCAGGCTCAAAAAGATATGGCTCAGGATCCCCTGTAAACCATTCTTCCTCATCTACAAAGTACGCCATCTCAAATTATTCCTTACAGTTATCTCACGAAAACTTGATGCAGCCTCAACTGTACTCAATCTAGCTATCCGATAGCTCTGTGCTACAACTGCACGTACTACAAGTCAAACTGCTTCTATTGACGAATTGATGAAATAAATATCAACATGAAGTAATATTAAAGAAATATATAATGTGACAATAAAATTGTGAAAAAGTTTTTTCATTTAAGATGTAAGGCCTATATTTCTGAAATCTTTATCTGATTGTATCTCAGACAGGTCTTAAGGATTAACTCGTTTGTGTTAACCGGTTTCCAATTTCTGTTAGCGTCGGTGGTTGCCAGTAGCTACCAAATATCTAACAGTACCGAAGGACAATGCTTAGCTGCCCTCGTCGATACAGTTTTGTTTACACAGAATGAAATCAAATAATCCGACTGTCAGGTCAGATGGCATCTATAGTTTTCAAGCTGTTGTTCACGAAAACGTCTGAGCGATTTTCCCTTTTTTTCAGGTCAGCCGTATCTATGGAAAGCTGGGTACAAGAAGTCCTGCCAAACACAAAGTTTAATTTCAGCACTGCATTAAATCTTTCCAAACTATCTCATTTAGCATCTGCAAGACATCTGTGGTAGCTATTAGTAACCACCGACACTAACAGAGGTTGGAAACCAGTTTACACAAAAACACGTTACTCCGTAACACCAGGGATGTCTCATCGCATACGTGGCACCCCTTGCAGCTTTACACTTGGAACACTGATGTGACAGTGGCCAGTTATTTTTAAACATCCATGTAAAAAAGTGGAGAAATATTCTACCTATTTTATCTGGATAAATGCATACACAAAATACAAAATAAACAGGTTAAACTTACCTTAGCTCTTCTTCTGCCATTCTCCTCCGAATTGTGCTGGATGGCACAGAAAACATTTGGGCAATAACTCTGATGGTGATGCCGGACAGTGCTGGCCCTGGGATTTTAAGACCTGGTCGGCCAAGATCTGACTACAGTTCTACTTGTGCATTTTCTATACAGACATGGTGCTTGCTTGATGGCCCTTTAGACTAATCTGAATGTCTGCCATCACCAGAGGAAACACTGGACAGTTTTGTCCTGGTAGATACTGCTCCTCAGTGAGGCCCACCACAAGCGCTTTGGACCCAGTTTTTTAAGCACTTTTATGGTTCTTTTAAAGACGAGATTATAAACTTTATGAATTGCTCCCTTCAGAAGGAGGTTTTTCCTGCTGCCTTTAAAGCGGCGTTAGTGAGGCCCCTGCTGAAGAAGAGTAATTTAGATTTTAATGATTTAAACAACTACCGACCGGTATCTAACTTACCATTTTTAAGCAAAGTTTTAGAAAAACTTGTTTTAATTCAACTTAATGATTTTATTAATGCTCATAATGTCCTAGAGAAATTTCAGTCTGGATTAGGATGAACCACAGCACAGAGACGGCTCTTTTAAAATTTTTAAATGATATTAGATTAAACTATGATGCTAAAAAGGTGACAGTGTTGGTTCTCCTGGATCTAAGCAGTCTTTGGTACAGTAGACCACACTATTCTTTTAACCCGTTTAAAACAGATTGGCCTCTCTGGTGCTGTTCATAAATGGTTCACATCCTACCTCACAGACAGGACTTTTATGGTAAGTTTAGATACCTGTTCCTCTAAGGTCCATAAGATCACATGTGGTGTTCCCCATGGTTCAGTTTTATGCCCTGTGCTTTTTAACCTGTATATGCTCCCTCTTGGCAGTGTCATCAGAGGACATGGAGTTAACTTTCACAGTTATGCTGATGATACACAGTTGTACATCTCCATGTCTACTGATGGCACACGGCCAATGGATGCACTTTTTAACTGCATTTTAGACATTAAATCCTGGATGGCAGAAAACTTTATCCAGCTCAACCAGGACAAAACTGAACTTTTAGTTATCGATCCTGTGGCTTAGAGAGAAACTTTTACCAAAACTACAATCATTGTCTTTTAATCCATCAACACATGTGAAGAACCTGGGCGTGATTTTTTTAAAAGGTTTTTTGGGCCAAGGTGGCCTTTATTGACAGCGGGTAAATTTGTGAAGGGGAGATAGATGAGAGTGGTGGACATGTGGCAAAGGACACCTGGAATGGCATTCGAACCAGGAGGGGCCGCGTCGAGGACGAAGGCCCCTGGGTGTGATTTTTGACTCTGAGCTGAATTTAATCCCCCCCATTAAAAATATCACTAATATCATTTTTTATCACCTAAAGAACATTGCCAGAGTCCGCCCTATTCTCTCTCAGTCCAATACGGAGACGCTAATGCATGCTTTTATCACCAGTAGGATTGATTATTGTAATGCCCTGCTTTCTGGTCTTCCCAAAAAGACTACCTCAGGTTTACAGCTTTTACAAATTCAGCAGCTCGTGTCCTGATGAAGACCAGGAGGAAGGAGCACATTACACCGGTCTTAGAATCACTGCATCGGCTCCCCGTATGTTTAGGATCTATTTTAAGGTTATTTTAATGGCTTTAAAGTGCCTTAATGGTCTTGGGCCTTCTTATCTGTCCGAAATGCTGTTACCATATGAACCCTCGCGGTCTCTGCACTCCTCTGGCAGCCGTCTCCTTATCACTCCCAAAATCAGTGCCGCAGGGAACATTCATGTTTTTAAGAACAGGATCAAGACTTACCTTTTTAACTGAGGTTTTAACTGATTATTATTCTTTAAAATCTGTTTAATCGCTCTGCATGTTTTACCTGATTTAATTTTTTGTTTAGCTTTTAACTGTTTATTTATTAATCTGCCTTACATTTTTATCTTGATCTATCTTATCGTTGTTTTACACTTATTGTTTTTATACCTTATACACTTTATATTTTATAAACTTTATATTTCAACTTATTTTAATCTTTCTTGCCAGTGTTTCCTCTCTGGGGGCCCCCTGCATCGGGTTCGGTGGTCAGCTGCCTGGGTGCCCCCCAGGTAGTGCTTGGGTGGAGGTGGGGGTACCAGCCCTCCCTCCTCTTGGCGCCCTGGGTCAGTGCCTTGGCTGCTGCTGTTGATCTGCTGCTGATGCAGATGACTCCCATGATGGCATTTCCTGGCTCATCTGTACTCAGCCCGCTTTTTGTAGCTTTTAAGTGTGTGTGTGTGTGTGTGGACCTGGTATTACTATCTTTGTGGGGACCAAAAATTGGAAGTTTACTATCCAAGTGGGGACCGACCTCCCTTGTGGGGACCAAAATCCCGGTCCCCACAAGTTTGAAGCAATTTTTGAGGCTTAAAATTTGGTTTTAGTGTCAGGGTTACACTTAGGTTATGGTTAGGTTGGGGTAAGGGTCAGGGTTAGGCATTAATTTTTGATGGTTAAGGTTAGGGTAAGGCGCTACGGAAAACATTATGTCAATGAGAAGTCCCCACAAGACATAGAAACCCAACATGTGTGTGTGTGTGTGTGTGTGTGCGTGTGTGTGTGTGTGTGTGTGTGTATGGCTGATGGGTTGGGAGGGGGGGTGTAGTTGCGTTGATTATTTTTTACTTTTGAAGTGGGGGTTGTGGTTTTTTTTAAATCTGTAAAGCACTTTGAGAAACTGTGTTTGAAAAGCGCTTTATAAATAAAGTTTGATTTGATTTGATTTAAACTATCCACAATGCTGTCATCGATGCTAGCTCCATGAAGAGCAATCACACCCCAGTCATTTCAAAAATATTATTCAAGCGAGTTAAGATGATTTCTTCTGATAAATTACTCTTTTCAGTTTCATCTGCCAAATTAACAAGGGCTAATGAAGCTCTGATCCACTCATGTTGCTGGACATTCAATTCACTTTTATTTATATAGTGCCAATTCACAACAAATGTAATCTCAAGGCACTTTACAACAAAAGTAATTTCAATACAATTATACAAACATTCCAATCAGTTAAGAGTTTTCTATATAAGGAATCCCAGAAGATTGTGTTGGGTCATCGACGTGAGGTTGTGTCCTGTTCATGCCGACACCAACCACAGCAATTCCTCAGTAATCCGTCATACTGAGCAAGCATGTAGCTACAGTCGAGAGGAAAAACTCCCCTTTAACAAGAAGAAACCTCCGACAGAGCCAGAACCTGGATCAGTACAAGCGGTCGTCTGCCACGACCGTCTGGGGGTCTGAGAAGACAGAGAAGAGACAGCATGGAGGATGCTCGGTGACTTTGAGCATCCTCTTGACCGATGTTCCCCATCCAGCAGGGGGCATTATAGCTGTGTAGGGTACCAGACCATGTGGAACTTCTATGGGGAGAAAAAAACTGAGAGAAAACTAAGTTACCAATCGCAATAACAGCAGAAAAAGTATATCTGGAGAGTAGTAGGAGAGAAAAGAAAAGTGGTCAGTCTGTCCTCCAACAGTCTAAAACCTATAGCAGCATAACTACAAAAATAGCTCAGAATAACCATAGCCACTTGAACTATAAGCTTTATCAAAAAGGAAGGTTTTAAGCCTAGTCTTAAAAAACAGAGTATCTGCCTCATGGACTAAAACTGGGAGCTGGTTCCACAGGAGAGGAGCCTGATAACTAAAAGATCTGCCTCCTATTCTACTTTTAGAATAGGAGGCAGATCTGCGCCACCGTGCACCGTGGGCTGCACGGTGGCGCAGTGGTTAGCGCTGTTGCCTTGCAGCAAGAAGGTCGTGGGTTCGTATCCCGGCCCAGGGTCTTTCTGCATGGAGTTTGCATGTTCTCCCCGTGTATGCGTGGGTTCTCTCCAGGTACTCCGGCTTCCTCCCACAGTCCAAAAACATGCATGATAGGTGAATTGATCACTCTAAATTGTCCCTAGGAATGAGTGTGAATGGTTGTCTGTCTCTCTGTGTTGGCCCTGCAACAGACTGGCGTCCTGTTCAGGGTGTACCCTGCCTAACGCCTGATAATTGCTGGGATAGGCTCCAGCTGCCCCGTGACCCTGAATTGGATAAGCGGTTAAGAAGATGGATGGATGGATGGATGGATGGACTTCCTGATAATAAGGAATTACAGTAGTCCACCCTTGAAGTAGCAAATGCATGGACTAGTTTCTCTGCATCAGTCCTGGACAGGATGTTTCTAATTTTAGCAATATTCCGGAGGCGAAATAAATAAATCTTAGAAACCTGTTTAATAAATCACACCATTCATTGTGGACTCTGGAAAACAGACTAAGCCAATTTTCTTACTAAATGAAATATAGATTTTCATCTTATGAATGGGTCAGTATGTGACTGCCCAGCAGAAGCCTGTGTTAAAATGCAGCTGAATTGTCCAAAATGCATCTCCAAGGTTTCTTACTGGAGCTGAACGAATACAGCACATCACACCCATCCGTAAATCACTCTACTGACTGCCCATATCATTTAGGACCAATTTTAAAATATTACTTATTACATTCAAATCTTTGCACGGTCCGGCCCCTCCCTATCTGGTTGAATTGCTTCATTTTTAACCATCCTCCTCATGATCTTAGGTAAGCAGATCAGCTTATTCTTAGAGTTCTTCATTCATAAACTGGATTTTCTTCATTTAGTTTCATTTGGTTATTCCCTCTTCTGTTTGTGATCTTCATTTTTTAAAAAGACTATCAGTTGTTATTGCCTTGTGTGTTTTAACTCGTGTTTTTAGTGTTTTTCTATAATTGTGATTTTAATGATGTTTTTATTTACAGAACTTGGTTGGTTTTAATACCATGTTTAAAGCACTTTACAAATAAATCGGTATGGTAAAATAGGCCAGCTTCCATACTACTTTTAGAAATCCTAAGAACTACAAGTAGACCTGCATTCTGAGAATTAAGTGCTCTGTTAGGAACATATGGAACAATCAGATCCCTGATGTACGATGGAGCTTGATTATTAAGGGCTTTATAAGTAAGGACGAGTATCTTAAACCCTATTGTGGATTTAACAGGGAGCGAATGTAGAGAAGCCAAAACAGGAGAAATGTGATCTCTTTTTAATATTCATCAGAACACTTGCGGCAGCGTTTTGGATCAACCCTAGGCTTTTAATTGCATTTTGTGGACTTCTTGATATTAAGGAATTACAGTAGTCCAGCCTTGAAGTAACAAATGCATGGACTAGTTTCTCTGCAGCACTCCTGGATAGGATGTTTCTAATTTTAGCAATATTCCAGAGGTGAAAGAAAGAAATCTTAGAAATTTGTTTAATATGGGATTTAAATGTCATATCTTGGTCAACAATTACACCGAGGTTCTTTACGTTATTACCAGAGGCCAAATTAATGCTATCCAGATGAACTGATTGATTTAGCAGTTTCCTTTTTATAGGTTCTGGTCCACAAACAACAACATCTGTCTTGTCTGAATTTAGGAGCAGAAAATTCAGAGTCATCCAGGTTTTTATGTCTTCCAGACATGCTTTTAATCTACCCAATTGATTGGTTTCATCAAGTTTTATGGATAAATATAATTGTGTTTCATCAGCATAACTGGAAATTCATTCCATGTTGTCTAATTATTGTACCAATTGGAAGCATATACAGTGCTCTGCATAAATGAGTACACCCCTTTAAAAAGTATTAATTTAATCAGTAGCTCAATGAACAAAAGAACAATTTCCAAACTTCCCACAAGGCTGAGTTTTATTGAACACTTATTTAACTCCATAACATGAAATTAAGGTTAAGGTTAAAATCTTCAGTGTTACTGAAATTGGTTGGAGCAAAAATGAATACACCCTGCAACAAAAACTACTACATCTAGTATTTTGGATGAGCACCATGATTTTTAAGGACAACACCAAGTCTTCTAGCATGGTCTAGGCAATCTAGGCAGCATCTATCTTTTTCCATTTTTCAAGAAAATTACCTGTTTTAGAGCCTGGATGCTGGATGGAGAGGTATTCTCAACTAGTCGCTTCAGAATTCCCCACAGGTGTTCGATTGGGTTCAGATCAGGAGACAAACTTGGCCATTCAATCACCTCCACCCTGTTCTGCTTCAGAAATGCAACAGTAGCTTTAGATGTGTGTTTTTGGATCGTCATGTTGAAAAAGTGCACAACGACAAGTGCACGGAGTGATGGCAGTATCTTCTCCTTCGGTATAGAGCAGTCCATTGTTGAGTTCATGATACCATCAATGAAATGCAGCACTCATGCAGTCCCACATAATGACGCTGCCACCACCATGTTTGACTGTAGGCGGCATGCATTTTTCTTTGAAATCCTCCCCTTTACAACACCATACAGTTTTTAAACCATTAGTTCCAAAAACAGGGATCTTTGTCTCATCACTCCAGAGTATAGAGTCTCTGTTGTCTTCATTTTTTCAGCAATGACCCTAGCAAATTCTAGGTGTGCTTTTTTGTGCATGGGCTTTAGGAGAGGCTTCCTTCATGGACGATACCCAGCATGCCATTCTTCTGCAGTGTGCGCCGTATGGTGTCCCGGAAAATGGTCACTCCAGTTTGGCTTTCTACTGCAGTGAACTTGCATGGCGATTTTCTTCAACCATTCTCATCAGAAGATGCTCCTGTCGAGATGTTAACTTCTGTCGACGGCCTGGACGACCTTGTAAGATGGTTGCACTTCCATCTTTCTCAAATTTTTTGATCGATTTTGCTACAGTATTTTGACTGATATGTAAAGCTGATCTTCTTGTAGCCCTCACCTTTTTTGTGTAAAGAAATGATTTCCTTTCTCAGATTTCTCTTCCATGGGGAGCTAAAGCCCTTCCCATTTCATGCATACTGACAGCATGAAATGGGAAGGGCTTTTCTTTGTAAAGTAATGCCCTTTTATTGTCACCGGTCTGCTGGACACCTCTTAAATGAATTACTAGACTCACCTGTGGTTGAATTCCTGTTAATTAGAAGTTTGTAGTCTAAGTGTGGCTTTTCTCCTAGGACTATAATTGGGGTGTACTCATTTTTGCAACATGGTGTCATGGAAATCTAGGTGTCTTGCTTAGAATAAGCGCACAACCCTTAATCGGTCTCACTTTAAAAGCTCACAGGGGCTCATCTTGCTTATTAGCTGGTCAAAAACTGTCATAGAAACTGTCATAGAAATCTGGGTGTCTGAGAGGCCTTGGGTGAGAGAATAAAGAAAAGTGTCAGCCATATTCGTACATAGTTTATTTTACGAGCACGGGAGGGTCTCCTGATGAGAACCCTCCAGTTTGAGACAAATGCATGAGTTTATATAGCAGTCAGCCACACCCTATTGAATCAGCTTCTGTCAGATCATTACATCATACAGTTATGATAGGATAACAGCAAGACCAATAACAGAACAACATGGAATAGGTAAACACAGGAAGTGTCATCAGTAGTCAGCAGTAAACAATCAGGGGATAGTTTCACTGGGCCGTCAGAATATAGATAATAATAAGGGACACTTTGTATAATGCTGAGAAAGACATTCACATGATCTGTCATAAGTGTAACACCAGATAATAAGATTTGTCATAAGTCAAGATGAGATGTTCACATACAATTGGTTCTTGTTTGTACCTTAGAATAAGAACAGCTGTCTAAGAGCTGAGTAAGACAATTAAACCTTTCTTAATGTCCCAGCATAATAAAATTTTCTGTCACACATGGGCTTGAATGAATTTGTTAGGCAAATCACTTTTTTTGTGTGTGCAAATGGACAAATCTTGTTTGCAATCAATGGCCCACATTTGTGGGAGTATTTTGTAGTATAGTATATCATACAAAATGTTGATTCTGAAAGGAAGCTAAAGGTTTTCTGACAAACGTAGTGGGGTGTACTCATTTATGCAGAGCACTGTATATAGTAAAGAGAATCGGTCCAAGCACAGAACCCTGCAGTACTCCACAAGTAACCCTTGAGTGTGAAGATTTATCATTGACATGAACAAACTGGAATCTGTTGGACAGATATGATTTAAACCAGCCTAGTGCTGTTCCCTTTATCCCTACAACATTGTTTTTTCTTAAATACATTTTATAAAGGCCACCAATTGTAAACAATACAGTGGTCCTGTGTGTTTGTGGAAATGAACACCTTGTCCAAATGGGAGGAGTCACTGCATGAGATTAGACGCTGGTTTCCAATCAGGATTTTCCTGGAAGTCCCTGACCAACAAGAGATGGATGTATGGTTTGGGAGGATACCTCTGCGTACCTGGATTAGGGAGGTGCTTGTATTTTGGCTTATATGAGGCCCGCAGTGCAAGTGAAGCCAATGAGAAAAAGCCTATGAGATGGCTCTCCTAGCAGATCAAGGAGACACAGTGGTGGTAATAGTCATTTAGAGTGTGATCTGGAATTTTTGGATTAAAATCAGAGTAACTTTCTTAATATTTAAAAGATTTTCCTGACAGTTGTAGGACCAGGTAAAGACCAGAAAAGCGACAGCAAATGAAAGAGACACTGACAGTTTTTGTTTAAAATTTGAATAAGATGGGAAAGTCAGTATTTAATGGGTATGATTATTAAGTACTTTGTAGCACTTAGCAACCTTTCAAAACCAGGTATTAATTAGTAGATGGTAGTTTTAAGGCCTCAATGGATTTTGAATAAGAAATCCACTAAAATTAGGCAGAAATGCACAGTTAAGTGTAAATGGTAATATATATGTTTAACTGTAATTGATCAAACTGGGCTGACCTCAAACAAGCCCTCTGTCGATTTAATGATGTAGATCAGGAGCTTTAAGGTTTCTGGATTTCTGCACGTGGCTTGTGTGCTGCATGCTGGGAAACTCTTTTTAAATGATGAAGGAACAGATGTCATTCAGCAACAAACTAGCTGAATTTAGGATGATTGGGATTTTGTGAAAACATTTTGCTGACTTCATAAAGCCACACAAATTATGTCTTGTGCCTGATCTTCAATCCTATTTCCCTATATATGGGTGAAGCAGGAAAAAATTACATTAACCTTGAATTCTTTCACAGGAATTTAGTCATCTCAATCTTCTGGATGTTAAAGATTTTTTTCTCCACAGGTACAGAGTGCCTCCCAGGGAAAAGTTCTAGCACCAGTGGCAAGCAGTTTTAAGGCATGTGTAAGACGACGCCTTTAAAAGAGGGATTTTATGTTAACTGGAACTATAAATAACCCATTGCTAGCCTAACTAGAAGTAACATACCCCACCAAGAAACAGGTCTCCTTTCAATAAAGGAGTATAAAAATAGAGATTTTTGGAAATTATGGGCAGACTTGTAGCTTTAATTGGGTTCCTTTACCAGGTGTTTTTTTATTTTATTTTACCACCTCTGAACAAATTCAATTTCCGTTTTGGTATGGCGCTTAGTCACTGCACAAATCATCTCGGGGCACTTTACACATTATTTCAATTCAATCAGATTAAAAGCTTCAATATGAGGAAAGGGTGATCTCTGATCTGTGGCAAAAAAAGTAATGTAAATGTAAATGTAATGATTTATTTCTTGCTCGAGTTGAACTTTTGAATTTTTCTATAATAATTAAGGTTATAATTGTCTAGTAAGTTCAATTCAATTCACTTTTATTTATATAGCGCCAGTTCACAACAAAAGTCATTTCAATACAATTACACACACATTCCAATCAGTTAAGTTTTCTATGTAAGGAATACCCAGCAGACTGTGCTAAGTCATCAACCTGAGGTTGTGCCTGGATCATGCAGACACCAACCACAGCAATACCTCAGCAATCCCTCATACTGAGCAAGCATGTAGCGACAGTGGAGCGGAAAAACTCCCCTTTAACAGGAAGAAACCTCCAGCAGAACCAGAACCTGGCTCGGTACAAGCGGTCATCTGCCACGACCGTCTGGGGGTCTGAGAAGACAGAGAAGAGACAGCATGGAGGATGCTCGGTGACTTTGAGCATCATCTGGACCGATGTTCCCCATAGCAGGGGGCATTATAGCTGAGCAGGGTACCAGACAGGATAGAGCTTCTATGGGAAGAAAAACACTGAGAGAAAACTGGGTTAACAATTGCATTAACATTAGGAAAAATAGATCTGGAGAGTCGTAAGAAAAGTGGAAGGTGTGTTAGGGTCAGTTGAGTCTGAAAAAGGATCATTTTTTCCCCCTAATTCTTAAGTCTATAAGTGAATTGAAAAAAAAAAAGTGAATTGAATCGAATAGTACAGACTGATTTGAAGATTGATCAGCTCATTCTCTCTAATTCCATTCTTAGCTTTCACAGTTATTGAGGTTCTGCTCAAAAAACAGGTTTGTGGAGTTTGTTTAGAATTGCTTTTGCGTGCATATGCATCAGGTTGATCTAAAAACATACTAGTTGATCCTATCTAATCACTTACAATCAAAAATGAATCCTTTTTTGAATTAGCTCACCTTTGTTTGAACATGCAGGCTCTTACACTTATTATACCATGGTTGGGGTGAATACTTGATTCTGATTGGCTGGAGGGTGTACATTAAAATGTGATAATATACACCTAGGAAAGGCGTCCCGTTAAATTGCCTGATGACAGTTCTAAATTATTGCGCTGACTCAAATAGCAACGGGGTCTCAACGTTATTTGCATCATCCTCTGGACACACACAAGCACTGGCTTTCTGAAATCATATTTAGTATCACGTAACGTAAGGTAAAGCTATCATCTCGCTTCCCCTCACTGATAAATCGCTGGTGTCGGCTCGCTCTGGCCACATTGCTTGGCAACACCTGTATACAGGAGATATGAAATAGTGCGCTTGACTTATATTAAAAAAAACTAGCGATTTTAACTCTAAAACACATTAAAGTATTATTAATGGATTAAATATTTCTTTCTTTCGTAAGTGACCATGGTATAAGCGGGATAATGCCCTTAGAGATTAACATTATCAGAAAATAATGGACTTGGTGGGTGGAAGGAACCCCACGCCTCCGTGTCGTCCATTATTTTCTGATAATGTACATCTCGAAGGGCATTATCCCTTACATAACTCAGCTCCTAAGAGTCGAATTCTGAAGGGTGACCCCTTCCCCTTCTGATCGGTAGCCAGGGCTCACTGGATGCTGGTGGAGGCTGAGGGCACTGCACTACTAAATCCTATTTAAGGTGTATTTAAAGTGCAACTGAACCCCATGAAAAAGCATCATCCCACCTCCAGACAACATTTATAAAATTCTACCAATGTGGGCAGGGCCAGGAGACACGGAGGGGTGTGGCCAAATGTGGAGGATGAGCACGAGGGGGGACTCAGGTGTGTGGTCTGGAAGACAGTCACGGCTGAACCAACTCAAACTAATATGGCATGCGGCCACCGAGCTCCATAACGCCTCTATTTGAATGGTAAAGGGAGAAATGAGGTCTCTTCTCTGCCATCCACCATAGGTAAAGAGAGTCTTTATGGAGCGCAGCGGCTAAACGACATATTGGTTCGAGCTGTTGGCTCAGGGTGCTGAGTCAGTGCTGCCTGAAGCCAGCAGCACGTATAGTAGCAAACAAACACAGAGAGCCTAGCGCTAGAATCGATGCTAAGTAGCTTCGGGCGAACTACCTCAGCTTTTGTTTCCTTTAAAATTTTGAAATTAACAAATTTCAAAATTTTTCAAAATGCAAATTTCAAAAATTTTGAAATTAACAAATTTCAAAATTTTTCAAAATGCAAAATTCAAAAATAGTTATCTTGCTATTAAAAGTTAAAGGGACTGCTTAAGGCCGTCAATAAGATTAGTAATTTATGGAAAATTATTATTATTCGGGGTACCACCTTTATCAGGAACTATTTTAATAGCCAAATGTCTATGTCAGTCTCATAATCTGAAGGAATTAATTCTTTACTGTTTATTGACCATAAACTTTGCCATATGTGTGTGTTAAACAAGACAACAGTTACTTTCAAAGATACAAAATTTATTTTAAAAAACAATAGGAAAAACATTTTAATCACCAAGCTAGATAAAGAAAACACTCTACTTATTTAAACTAAATGAATAGTTAAAATAAAAGCACACAAAAAGATGAACATGTAAAAAGATGAGAAACCATGAGTTCTGATATGATTCTGGAGGAATCTGGGTCCTTTAGGAACCAAGGCTTGATCTGCAGATGCTGGAATAAAAGTTGAATTAGTTTCACTAATTGTAATTAGTTTACTAACTAATTTAGCACCAGTGGTTTAACTCTAAACCAATAAGCAATGTAAGAAAACACAAAAAATTCTTTGGATTAAGAAATATGTTTAAAATTATCTGGATAAGAGTAATTAACCTTTGGAGAATTACTTAATTCATGAATTGATCACGACAGAAAATCCATCTAATTCCCACCCATATTTTGATCGAATAAAGGGAGTTCAAACAGGCTAATGAGATTAGTTTCTGTTCTTAAACAATCTATTTTTTAAACCACGTTCTGTTTGAACCGTCAATAGCGATCTTTGTTTATGAAATGCCGGCTTAAACCAACACGTCGGCTTGGTTACCTATAGCTTTCTGTGACGCACGTGGGGCGTTTAGAGTGGCTCAAATACATTTATTAAATATTAGACAAAAAAAGGAAAAACTCCTGTCCGTTTGAGTAGCTCAAATTACAGGATTTAAAATAACTCTTTGTCGGGAAAAGCCTTTTAAAAAAACTGATTAGAACTTGAGGCCAAAGCCTGGTTTACCCAAAGATAACACATGAAACTTAAAAAGTTAACAATAAAAAAAGGAAACACCTTTAAAATTAATTATCCTAACTAATTTGCCTCTGCCCAAACAGACCTTATGAATTTTTAAAGTCCTCCAAGCATTGCTGCACGCCGATCAGGAAAGGGGGACCTCCAGGGAGTGTTAGCCAGCAGGCTAACAAAGGATCGCTAATCTGGCTAGCAGCAGTGGGAAGCTCCTGGCTTTGGCTTCCTCCAGGCTGGCTGCGTGGCAATTGGCATCCATCTTTTTAAGACTACCTTTTTGGAGCTCTCCAGTTCGGCATTCACCTCTTATCGGCACGGTGGCTAAATGCGGATTCTGGTTGGTTCAGCTCTCGGCAAACATGGCTCGGCTCATGTATCTCAGCAGTCGGCAGCCTGAAACTCAGAGGGGTTTCGTCGGGCTCTGGGGATAAACAACGTCGTTGTTTATCAATGCTTCAAGATTCACCTGGAGTGGTCTTTGGGTTCCTTTGGAGCAAGTTTTTGCCAGAAACTCGGGCCTCCCTCCATTAGTGAAGGAAGATGTTTGGAGATGATCTTCTGTTGCTCCCCGGCCAGCAGAACGCAGAAGAAACGAACAGCTGGGTGAGCATCCCTATTTATAGATTTCCGCGCCCACTTCCTGTGGGGCTAGAGCAGAGTAGCGTCACTTTATGGCTGTGTGTGACCCAACATAGTTTACACGAAAATGTCAAAAATGCCCTGAAATTGAAAGACTGCATTAGTAAAGAGCTATTTATACAGTTTATAAGCAAACAAAAAACTTGTTTTGGGGTTTAGTTACAGTTTAAGGACTCAATTTGAGCTTTATTTTTAGAAGAGTGATATGTTTTGCTATAACAGTTGGCGCCCAACGTAGTCTCAGTGAGTGGAATGGATCATAAGGAATAAGTTTGAGGGCTAGTATCCAGAGAAAATAATTTTTTCACTCTCCTAACTCCAGAAGCTGTTTTGAGAGATGGAGCCCATGAAGTGCCTCTTTCCTTATTGTCACCTGAGAAGAGAACCCAGGTGAGACAAAAGGTTTTAAAACATATAAAAAACCTGCAACAATATTTAAGGACTTAGCCTTATCTTTGTTTTTAAAACAGTAATATTTTTGCTTCAAAACAGTACCAGTAACATTTTGATTTCAGATTAATTTATACAGGAAGGTGTAAGCAGTCCTATAGATAGACATACATATAATTGAAATGCAATCAACATATTTTAACACATTTTAACTTTTTCTAAACTAGTCAAAATGTTCAATTTCACCCACAACCCCCCCCCCCCCTAAAATAGTAATATGACAAAATGTGTTAATTAAAATAATTACTATATTTGGGGAAAAAAAATTGTTTGTAGGACTTATTTAAGTCAGCTCTCTCTTAGGTGATTATTTATTTCTTTATATTTCTTTTTGTAAACCCACAGGATTGACGGATATTCATTAAATTATTTAGTTCTAGCACATGTGAAATGTGTTTGCTAGTTAATACAAAATGTCCTCTCAAGGTAAGCCAATTCTGAAAAATGTCCTTGATGGGCTCCCATATGTTATGTAAGAGCTTTCAAACTATCAGGAAGCTGCTCAGGATTAACATGCAGACATATTGATTCCAAAAATTTAGTTCAAAGTCTATTATCTTGCTTCACATCATAA
The DNA here is from genome assembly GCA_028564705.1 of Apricaphanius iberus. Classification (NCBI taxonomy): domain Eukaryota; kingdom Metazoa; phylum Chordata; class Actinopteri; order Cyprinodontiformes; family Aphaniidae; genus Apricaphanius; species Apricaphanius iberus. The sequence continues at coordinate 21,400 of JAPXFQ010000835.1, read as the reverse complement.
ACTTCATCCCAGTTGAATCCAAGCGCCTGTTGTAAACAAACAGAAATGCATTGCTTTAGTCAGATTTCATCCAACCCGCTGGTGCACCAACAAGGATGTGATGTTTGCTGAAGCTGGCAGTAGTAGATATGTGCTCATGTTTCTCTGTGAAAGCCAGTCCTGTCAGTGGAACCGGAGCCGTTTCTCTGACTCAAACAGTTGCTGTTCCTCTTCAGAGAGCTGGTTTCCTCTTACGCTGTAGAAACACAAGACATCAGACACGGTTCAAACACATCACAGAGACGAGGCTTCCTGATTTTACTCATTTCTAGGGGTGCACTGATCCTACTTTTTCAGTCCCGATACCGATGCCTGATACTGATCCCATTACTATTGCTGAATTAATCAACTTTATACCTTCCAACTTATACTTTTCTTGAAGAGACTAAAGGTACAAAAATTTACCAACTAACACAAATCAACCGATGTAAAATATAAATCACCATAAATTTACATCTTTAAATCTACAATTTAAGATAAAAAATGAATGATTTTTTGTGATTTATTGCAGATAGACCACATTTTCAGAATCGGTTCATGGTATTGGTTAACTTTAACCAATACATGTACATTAGACAGTATCGGGGCCGATACCTGATACCTGTATCGGTATATCCCTACAAATTTCAAATGAATCTAGCCTGAGCTTTAATTTATATTTGAACTAAATGATTAGTGTTACTAAAATTGCATATTTACACCCACTTTAAAAACTTTAATATACATGCAACCCAATTTTAAAAGTCAGTAGAGTCAGCAGTCATTCCCATAATTAGTAGACCATAAGATTCAATTCAACTCAATTTATTCATAAAGCGCAAATTCACAACACACCTCATCTCGATGCACATTACAGAAAAAAAATAGCCATAATAATTAGAAAATTCAGTATAAAAAATATCATTTTTAATTAGTATGATGTAATATTCAAGTTTTCTAAGAAACCAATTATCCTCACATTTAACAGGAATAAAGGCTTGATAAATGTAACTTAATCTAGTGTGAACTTAATTAGTATTCTACGTTCCCTTTTTCATTTCTTTATATATTTTTAATAAACTGATGATCACAATGTAATGTCATCTATCAAAAACTGTGCTGAAAAATTAAAGTTTTTGATCAATTATTCTCACTTAAAACAAACAAGTTTATCGGAATGTATTACATATGTAACTAATGCTAATACAGAGTTTAAATAATAAACTAGAAAATTTCATGAAATTTAAAAAGGGCCTGCCACGGAGTGTGTAGTCACTACCAACCCCAATAATTTTCAATTCACTTTTATTTATATAGTGCCAGTTCACAACAAATGTCATCTCAAGGCACTTTATAAGAAAAGTCATCTAGAAATACAATTATACAAACATTCCAATCAGTTAAGATTTCTATGTAAGGAATCCCAGCAGATTGTGCTGAGTCATCGGCGTGAGGTTGTGCCCGGATCATGCAGACTCGGACCACAGCAATTCCTCAGCAATCCCTCATACTGAGCAAGCATGTAGCGACAGTGGAGAGGAAAAACTCCCCTTTAACAGGAAGAAACATCTGGCAGAACCCTGGCTCAGTACAAGCGGTCATCTGCCATGACCGTCTGGGGGTCTGAGAACACAGAGAACAGACAGCATGGAGGATACTCGGTCACCCCAAGCACCATCCGGACCAACGCCCCCCATCCAGCAGGGAGCATCATAGACGAACAGGGTACCAGATCGGGTGGAGCTTCTATGGGGAGAAAAACACTGAGAGAAAGCTGGGTCAACAATCACATTAACATCAGAAAAAATATATCTGGAGAGTAGTAGAAAAGAAAAGTAGAAGGTGTGTTAGGGTCAGTTGAGTCTGAAAAGGAATCATTTTTTTTCCCTAAATCTTAAGTCTATTAGCAATGTACAGTGTGAGGGAGATGGAGTTGAGGAGGGCTGCCAGACCGGGTTGCATCCTCCCCTCGCCGGATCGGGCTGAACACTCCATCTCCCTCTACTCCCTGCCTGGAAAACCAGGAGGAAAGAAGGAGGTAAATGGGTAAGTATTGTACAGGGTGGGCCATTTATATGGATACACCGTAATAACATGAGAATGGTAGGTGATATCAAAGTCCTGTTTGTGGCACATTAGGATATGTGAGGGGGGAAACTCCTTAAGATGGGTGGTGACCATGGTGGCCATTTAGAAGTCGGCCATCTTGGATACAACTTTTGTTTTTTCAATAGGAAGAGGGCCATATGACACATCAAACTTCTTGGTAATGTCACAAGAAAAACAATGGTGTGCTTGGTTTCAACGTAACTTTATTCTTTCATGAGTTATTTACAACTTTCTCTTTGTTCACAGCCATTGACATGTCGAAGAGGTTAACACGTGAGGAGCGGATCGAAATCGTGTTGATGTCTGGTGAACGCAGTAACCGGGTCATTGCAGCAGATTTCAATGCAAGACACCCTACGAGACCACCCATCTCCCATGCTACAGTCAGCAAACTGCTTGCTAAGTTTCGTGAAACTGGTTCAGTGTTGGATTTGTCAAAATGTGGATGCAACTCGGGGAGCACGGTGGTGCAGCTGGTAGCACAGCTCACCTCACAGCTAGAAGGTCCTGGGTTCGATTCCTGCCGGGGACGCTGTGGGTGCTGAGGGTGTGTTTGATCCTCCATATCATCAGCACCCACACCCTGGGTGGGGTTGGCAAAAGGGCCTTTCTGTGTGGAGTTTGCATGTTCTCCCCGTGTTCCCTTGAGTAGTTAATGTGAGCTACTCCCACAAAAACATGTATCAGTTCTGGGCTGAACTGATACATGCCCCCTCCTGGCTGACCGAGGCGCCTGAGGGGTTGGAGAGGATCCAGCTGGAATAGTGTGATCCTTCCACACGCTACGTCCAGCTGGGGGAACCCCACTCCCTCGGGTGATAAAATGGGCCTGTTCACTCCTCAAGTAGGAAGGAGGCTTGAGCTCAGTGCAGGGCCCTCCCACGGTCAGCAGAGGGAAGGCAATGCCCAGGACTGTACTTAGGTAGGAACACTGGGGTGATAATAATGGGGAAAAAATCGTGGGATAAAAAAATATAAAAAAAAAAAAAAAAAATGTGGATGCAAAAAAACTGTCACTAATGAAGAAACATCAGTGGCTGTTCTAGCTTCATTCAGCAAGAGCTCACAGCGTAGCACTCACCGCACGTCACTGGAGAGTGGCGTTAGTCGAACATCCCTTCGGCGGATATTAGCTACTCACAAATGGCACCCCTACCAACTCCAGCTACTGCAGCATCTCAACGAGGATGACCCAGATCGGTCCTGTTCCAAAAAAAATTGGAACAGGACCCTCAGTTTCCGCAGAAGATTTTGTTCAGTGATGAGGCAAACTTTTATGTGAATGGTGAAGTTAACAAACAAAACCACCGCTATTGGTCTGACACTAACCCACATTGGATTGATCCCTCCAAGACTGTTGGAACAACAAAAGTGATGGTTTGGTGTGTTATATGAGGTACAACGATAGTGGGTCCATTCTTCATCAATGGAAACCTCAAGGCCACTGGATATTTGAAATTGCTACATGATGATGTGTTTCCCTCTTTATGCACTGAAGCTGGCACGTTCCCTGAGTTTTTCCAGCAAGATGGTGCACCACCACATTATGGGTGCCAGGTCCGAGCATTCCTAGATGAACAGTTTCCTGGAAACTGGATTGGCCGTCGTGGGCCAGTTGAATGGCCCCCAAGGTCTCCCGAGCTGACCCCCTTAGACTTCTATCTTTGGGGTCATCTGAAGGCAATTGTCTATGGTGTGAAGATACGAGATGTGCGGCACCTGAAACTACGGATACTAGATGCCTGTGCTGGGATTTCTCCTGCTGTGTTGCAATCTGTGTGTGACGAGTGGGAGAAGAGGGTTGCATTGACAATCCAACACAATGGGCAGCACATTGAACACATTTTATAAGTGGTCAGAAACTTGAAAATAACTCATGAAAGAATAAAGTTACGTTGAAACCAAGCACACGATTGTTTTTCTTGTGACATTACCAATAACTTTGATGTGTCACATGGCCCTCTTCCCATTGAAAAAACAAAAGTTGTATCCAAGATGGCCGACTTCTAAATGGCCACCATGGTCACCACCCATCTTAAGGAGTCTCCCCCCTCACATATCCTAATGTGCCACAAACAGGACTTTGATATCACCTACCATTCTCATGTTATTACGGTGTATCCATATAAATGGCCCACCCTGTAGTACTTATGCATCTCTCCTTGCTCATAGGACTAAGCCCTCTCCAGAATCTATGTATTAGAGAGATAATGTTATTGGTAAGTGATATAACTAGAGTAGATAAAGGCCCGCTCTTCCGAAGACTCTGGCATTATTTACCGCGACGACCCCCCCTGGCCGTTCCGTCGATCGGCCAGTTTGGAATAGAGAGACCAAGGCAGTGCACTGACCAACGCACGCTGTCAGTAGCCTCTTTGTCCATCACTTTCTATCCTTAAAACCTGGTGTAAATCTGTTTCTGTCCTGATTCATGATTCAACCTTTGTTCAATTCTCTAATCGTTTTACTCTGGTAGATTAATACATTACTGTACAGTACAGTACAGAAATCGGAGAGGGATTATAAGGTCTAGTGTCTATATAAGTAACTATAAGCTTTATCAAAAAGGAAGGTTTTAAGCCTTGCCTTAAAAACAGACAGAGTATCTGCCTCACGAATTAAACTGGGAGCTGGTTCCACAGGAGGGGAGCCTGATAACTAAAAGATCTGCCTCCTATTCTACTTTTTGAAATCCTAGGTACTACCAGTAGACCTGCATTCTGAGAACGAAGTGCTCTGTTAGGAACATATGGAACAATCAGTCAAAACCTTGATTATTAAGGGATTTATACGTAAGGAGGAGGATCTTAAAGTCTATTCTGGATTTAACAGGGAGCCAATGGAGAGAAGCTAAAACAGGAGAAATGCGATCTCTCTTTTTAATATTCATCAGAACTCTTGCTGCAGCATTTTGGATCAACTGAAGGCTTTTAATTGCATTTTGTGGACTTCCTGATAATAAGGAATTACAGTAGTCCAGCCTTGAAGTAACAAATGCATAGACTAGTTTCTCTGCATCACTCTTGGACAGGATGTTTCTAATTTTAGCAATATTCCGAAGGTGACAGAAAGAAATCCTAGAAACCTGTTTAAAATGAGATTCAAATGTCATGTCTTGGTCAAAAATTACACAGAGGTTCTTTACATTATTACCAGAGGCCAAATTAATGCCATCCAGATGAAGTGAGCAGTTTCCTTTTTAAAGGTTCTGGGCCAAAGGCAACAACTTCTGTCTTGTCTGAATTTAGGAGCAGAAAATTCAGAGTCATCAAAGCTTTTATGTCTTCCAGACATGCTTGTAATATACCTAACTGATTGGTTTCTTCAGGTTTTATGGATAAATATAATTGTGTATTATCAGCATACCTGTGGAAATTCATACCATATGGTCTAATTATTTTACCAATTGGAAGCATATATATAGTAAAGAGAATCGGTCCAAGCACAGAACCCTGTGGTAATCCACAACTAAACCTTGAGTGTGAAGAAGATTTCCCTTTATCCCTAACACATGTTCAAGTCTTTTGGAAGAGAATATTATGATTCCCTGTGTCAAAAGCAGCAGTGAAATCTCCATTTATTATAGATAGATTCATCATGTCTAGAATAGGGCCAGTAACCAGAGGGAACACTTCCTTAAATAATTTGGTTGGTATTGGGTCTAACATACAAGTTGAGGGTTTAGATGAAACTAATATTTGTGATAATTCCGAAAGTTCAACAGAATCAAAATGGTACAGACATAAACATGGTTCTACAGTTCTCTCTGATACTGCCTCAGTTACTGAGAGAGAGTTAGTCATGTTTGGGAGAATGCCAATGATTTTATTCTTTATAGAATTTATTTTACTTATGAAGAAGCCCATAAAGTCATCACTACTGAGGGAAGGGGGAATAGTTGGCTCAACAGAGCTATGACTCTGTGTAAGTTTGGCAACTCTACTAAAAAGAAACCTAGGATTGTTTTTATTTACCCCTATTAATGATGAGAAATATGCTGTTCTAGCTTTTCGAAAGGCGTTTTTATAAAGTAGTAGACTTTTTTTACAGGTTAGAAAGGAATCATTTAAGTGTGTAGAGCGCCACTTTCTTTCCAGTTTCCTAGTATTCTGCTTTAAAGTACGCAAATCTGCATTAAACCAGGGAGCCAATCTCCTATGGCTGATTACCTTCTTTTTTAAGGGGGCTACACTGTCTAGCGCCAAACGCAGTGAGGAAGTAATACTTTTATTCAGACCATCAATTTCTGAAGGGTTAGTGTTGGAATTACTGCCATCCACTGTGGTATTCTGAGACCCATACAGAAACAAGAATGGAACATATTCTTTAAAACTTGTTACAGCATTGTCTGATTAAGTTCTAATGTAATGAAATTGTCGTTCAATTTGGGAACATTAAGTAAAGTAAATTCAAAGGTTATCAAAAAAGGTCAGATAGGACTGGGTTATGTGGGAAGACTGTTAATTCATCACACTCGATGCCGTATGTCAGTACAATGTCTAAAGTGTGTTGACCAGAGTGTGTGGGTCCCTTCACTTTCTCAGTGAAGCCAATTGAGTCTAAGATAATATTAAATGCTGCTGTTAAGCTATCACTTTCAATGTCCGTGTGAATATTAAAATCCCCTACTATAATTACCTGATCAGTGTTTAAAACTAAATCAGATGAAAAATCTGAGATCTGGTCCAAGAATTGAGAGTAAGGGCCGGGTGGACGATACAAAACCACAAACAAAAGTCGTTTAAATGTTTTGCAGCTTGGATGAGGGAAAACTAAGGATTAGATGTTCAAAAGAGCTTTAGTTAATAACTGGTCTAGGGCCAATTTGTAAATCCGAATGAAAGATGGTTGCAACTCCCCCTATTCACCCAGTACTTCTATGGATGTGAAAATGTTGATAATTGGAAGGAGTTTACTCATTTATAATTACAAAATCCTCCTGCTTCAGCCAGGTTTCTGATAGGCAAAATAGATAAATTTTATCATCACATATCAAGTCATTAACTAATAAAGTCTTTGAGGAGAGGGATCTTAAGTTTAGTAAACCACATCTAATTACCCTATTTTCTTGTTTGGTCCGAGTCGTATTTATTTTATTGAGATTTTCATAGTTTGCTTTTGTCAGGTTAACTTTTAGTCTATTTGATTTTGGCTGTGGGCAAGACACTGTCTCAATGGGGTATTGAGTGGGAAACAGTACTAAGCTGCAGAGAGGTGGGTTAAACTACGACTCTGCTTCTTTGTCTGGATCCTGGTTTGTCAGGACTAATACATTTATCCAGATTCCTAGAAAGAAGAGCTGCTCCATCAAAAACGGGATGGATGCCGTCTCTCCGGATCAGACCAGGTTTTCCCCAAAAAGTTTTCCAATTATCAATGTAGCCCATGTTGTTCGCTGGACACCACTCAGACAACCATCGATGAATGCATGCGGCTAAACATGTCGTCACTGGTCCGATTGGGCAGGGGACCAGAAAAGATTACACAGTCCGACATTTTTTTAACAAACTTACACACCGAAGCAACACTAATTTTAGTGACCTCCGATTGGCGTAACCGGGTGTCATTTCCGCCAGCGTGAATAACAATCTTACTGTATTTATGCTTATCCTTAGCCAGCAGTTTCAGTTGGGATTTTATGTCGCCTGTTCTGTCCCCTGGAAAACATTTGACTATGGTCGATGGTGTCTCTAAAGCCATGTTTCGGACTATGGAACTGCCAATTGCCAGAGTCTGTTCCTCAGTGGGTGTGTCACTAAGTGGGGAATATCTGTTGGAAACGCAGACAGGTTGGTGTTTCCCTTTTGGCTGGGAACTATGCTTTCTACGTACCGTCACCCAGCCGGCCTGAGATCCCAGCTGCGTGGGTTCTGTTGGTTCCACGCTGGCTAACGGGCCTCGGCTATTTACTGGATTCTCAACAGCGCGGAGCTGGGCCTCTAACTCTGAAACCCTAGCCTCCAAAGCTATGAAAATGCTACATTTATTACACTTACCATTATCACTAAAGGAGGCGGGGGAGTAACTAAACATCTGAGACAGAGAACAGGAGAGAGGAGCCGCAGAGGGGGAATGAGAGATGGAAGCCATAGCTGCTACGAAGCTGAGCTAACAAACTAGCGAGACCCTAGCACACCGAGAACAACCACGTGAAAAACAAATGGTTCCCAAAACGTAAAGTACACCAACTGAAAATAAGTGTAGCAGTGTGCTTGTGTGTTAAAAATAACGTAGAAAGACCTCAACACAGAGAAAAACAGATAAATTGAAGAAAATCTGAGCACCAAGCAGCTCCGCGGAGCTCAGCAGTGACAATACTCACAAATTGATTCACAAGTTCAAAAAAAAAAAAAAAAAAAAAAAAGATAAGAACTTCTGTTGACAAATTCAGCAAGAGTTTTACCATATAGGACTGTAAATTACTGTATTGTATCATGTAGTACTGTGTAGTACTGTATTGTACAATATAGTACTGCGTAGTACTGTATTTGACCATGTAGTACTGTGTAGTACTGTATTTTACCATCTAGTACTGTATTATACCATTTAGTACTGTGTAGTACTGTATTGTACTGTGTAGTACTATATTGTCTAGTGTAGTACTGTATATTAACATGTGTAGTCTGATTACAGAGTAGAGGCGCGGTCGCTCTCAGCTCTCCACACTTATGCGCTAAAAACAGCAAATCAAGACTCCTAACCATACAAAGTAACTACATCGGTTTCTCAATTCTGCTTCTCTAACTTTGAAAATGCCTGGGAAAAAGGGAAATCTAAAAGATTTTGTGAATCCACAGCCTAAAAATGTGGACACCATGGTGGACTGTGTATGGCGTCTCTGGAGGAAACGCTGCAAAGGTTTTTTTGCCGAAGCCAATAAAAAAGCCAAGGATTGCTTTGAGCGTTTGGAAAACCAGCTGGATTCCATTAAAATCACTCTAGATCAACACTCCAAAGACCTGGATTCCAGGCTCAAGATCACATTCTCTACAAGCATGTATGAAGTGAGTAGAATATGATGTCATCCAGCATAAAGACACCTTGGAGAAACTTAAACCGAAACTAACTCTGATGGAGGATCGGAATTGGAGGAATAATCTCTGAATCATAAATCTGAAAGAAGGAGTGGAAGAAAATCAACCTATGGCCTACATGGAGCGCACCCTTCCCAAGTGGTTTCCTGATCTGGCCAGTTGCGCCCCGGAGATCATGCGAGCACATCGCACTGGTTCTCCTCAAAAGGCTCCAGCTCCTCCACGTGCCTTGATCCTGAACTTTCTCCGGGTCTCAGACAGAGATCGGATTTTAGGATACAAAAGAAAGTCACCGGTGACTGTGGATGGCCAGGTAATTCACTTCACTGCAGACTATAGTGATCCCACTGCACGACAAAGACGTGTATGCTTCCCTATAATTAACAAGGCTCGTACCCCGGGATTTCAAGCTTTTCTACTGTATCCAGCCACCATCAAGCTTACGCGCGGATCTGACCAGAAGCTTTTTACTGCCATATCTGAGGCGTATAAGTTTATTGACGACTGTGGCTCAGTGGTAGTCGGCTTGCAATCGGAGGGTCGTAGGTTCGATTCCAGCTTCCTCCAGTCACATGTCAATGTGCCCCTGGGCAAGGCACTTAACCCCCAAATTCTACATTGTCCTACCGAGCCATTTTGGGTGTCGGTGTATGAATGCGAGTGTGAATGGGTGAATGCGGCTTCAATGTAAAGCGCTTTGAGTGGTCAGTAAGACTAGAAAAGCGCTATATAAGTTCAGTCCATTTACCATTTGACTCACCCAATTCGGAAGATGTAAAATAATTATTGCTTCTACTGTTTTCAACTTGGCTGGATCTTCCAGGTTTTTGTTTATTTATGCCTTTCTGGCATGATGCGCTTTTAGCATCTGACGTCATTTTGTTATAAGACACGACTTGCGTTTGACTCTTAGATTAGATATGATTTGCAGAAGAATTCTCTGTCTTCGATGGTATGGATGCCTATCCCTTTCCGTTAATAACTTGCTGTTTTGTCGTCCAATTACTTAGTTTTAATGTTTATTTTCTGCGGAAATCGTTAGTGAAGAAAAATCGAGACATTTGTTATGTATTGTAGATAGGTCTACTTTTTTTAAATAGTAAAAAATGCAGTCAACCATTCTCAGTAATATTTTTATATGGGAGTGAGCAAAATAATGATCTAATTTGTGGTTAGCTATAGGATATTTGTATTTGTTTACCTATGTCTGTGAGTATGTGTATCTGTGGTTTGTTTTTGGGTCTGCTCTCATGTTTATCCTATCCTAATTCTCATCAAAGTTGGTATCACTTTTGCAATTTTTATACCTGTACTTAATGGGTAAAGGTCTTTATGCAATACATTTAAATATTTGTAGCTTAGTTCCTAAAATTGATTAGCTAAGGGCATGGCTTGTCTATCACAATCCCAACATAAAAACACTATCTGAAACCTGGCTAAATGAAAGCGTAGCAGACTATAACGTCAATCTGGACAACTACACAATATACAGGTCAGATAGAGCATCTAGAGGTGGCGGAGTTGCAATTATATTTCATCAAACTTTAGGTCACAATTAGTTATTCCTAAAGTTAAAACTGGATATTTTGAAAGTATCTTTGTGAAGGTTATTCTTCATGAAAATAAAAAACTAATAATTGGTAATATATATCGCCCCCCAACATCACCCACTTTAGAATCTGTGCAAAGCATTTTAGACACTACTTTTCAATTAGTGATTCATCTGAAGTTATATTAACGGGGGACTTTAATTTAAATTGGTTGGACCCTTGTTCACTTACGGTACGCAACATATTCAATGGTTCACATTTTACACAGATGCTTAAGCAGAGAGATAAAGCCTGGAATAAACACAAAACTAAGAAACTTCCTTGTGATTGGGAGGTATACAAAAGGCTAAGGAACTCATGTACCACACAGACAAGGAACGCTAATGCCAATTACTACAGGCATAGTCTCTCAAATGTTTTTAATAATCCCAAACAATTTTGGAAAAAAATGCATAACCTGCTTGGGAAGTCTAATAAGACTCCAAGTAATATGAATATTAATAACGAAATGGTCAATGATCCAGCTGTGATCTCTAATGGTTTTAGTCATTATTTCTCTCATATATCACAGGCACAGTCTCTGCTTTCTCATTCGGATTTGTCTGTTAATTTCCAGCACCAGCTCTTTTACTTTTAAACTGGTTAGTCCGACGGATGTTCAGCAGGCCATTGGCAAGTTATTTTCATCCTGTGGACCTGACCCTGATGGCATTAAGGGTAAGTTTATTAAACTGACTTCTCATATCCTGTCTGCTACATTGGCTGAACTTTTTAATCTTTAATTTTTAACTTGTGAAGTGCCTTTGGCAAGGAAATGCACCAAAGTCATTCCATTGCATAAAGGAGGAGACACCCAAAACATTAATAATAACAGACCAATCTTAATGATAAATAGCACTGTCAAGATTTTTGAGAAAATAGTTTTTGTTCAATTATCTAATTATATCGCTAATAACAACCTACTATCTCAATGCCAGTCAGGCTTCTGGAAACATTTTTCAACTGCCACTCTGTTAAAATTTACAAATTATATTTTCATTAACTTAAATTGAAATATGTGTACTGGTGCTACCTTTCTAGATCTTTCAAAAGCGTTCAATTTGGTCGATCACTACTTACTACTAGATACATTACACCCAATTGGGTTATCCCCCTCATTTCTCTTTTGGTTTATTTCGTACCTCCATCATCACAGACAATGTGTATCCTTTAGGGATAGCCTGTCAAACTTTACAATCGTTGATAAAGGTATACCACAGGGCTCCTCTCTTGGGCCTTTGTTATTTTCCATCTTTATTAATGACTTGCCACTCAGCTGTTTGGAAACTAATGTTCATCTCTATGCACATGACATAATCTTATATTGCTCCAAATCAAATATTTCCTAAATAAATTCTTCTCTACAGCATGATTTTGATTATGTTCAGCAGTGGCTGTCAGTAAATAAACTCTTGATTAATAAATCTAAATCATGCTTTTCCAGAAGAAGGATAGTAATAATCTCAACCTGCACTTTATGGACTTCTTCTCATGTCAACTGAGAAATACTACTAAAAATACCTTGGGGTTTGGTTGGAGGCTGATCTCTCATTTAAAGCTCTCATCAATGCTCTTACTAATGAAATCAATTATCGTCTAAAAACTCTATATCAGTCGATAGACTGTTTTAACTTTAAGGTAAGGAAAAGAATTGTCCCGCAACTGTTCCCTCCAACCTTGGACTATGGTGACATCATATATTTTAATACTACAGCTTCCATCCTACACTCTCTTGATGTAGTGTACAACAGTCTGTGCCGATTTACCGTTTGATGCCCCTAGACACATCACTGTTTGCTATATGAACAGCTGTCCTGGCTTGCACCTTCAGCTAGAAGACATTATCACTGGTTACAGTTCATCTTTAAATGTTTTTATTTCAAATATCCGCAATATCTAAAGAAATACGTAGAGCCTTAAAATTCACCATATAGCCTGCAACATAGTGAACATAATTTTCTTACCATTCCTAGGGTTAATAGGGAAATTGGGAGAAATGCTTTCTGTGTTAGAGCCCCTCATGACTGGAATAATCTCCGAGCATCTACACACTCGCTTACCTCGTTTTCTTTGTTTGGTAAGGCCTTGCTAATTTATCTCCAGAATATTTGTTTATGCTATTAGTATTCTACACTCTGCATGTAGTAAAGTTATGAATGGCTGTAGAAAGTGTTATTTGTTTGTTCAATTTGGAACGATTGTTTATGCATCTTAAATTATGTATAAATGTATATGTAGATGGGCCGAGTATTTAAGGAACTGTATTCTGAAAAAGATTAATTCAATTCAATTCAGTTTATTTATATGGCGCCATTTCACAACAAATTTCATCTCAAGGCATTTACAAGAAAAGTTATTACAATACAATGTTTAATCTAGGAATTAGAGAATCTCAGAAGATTGCGTCGGGACTTCTCAGCAATCCCTCACACTGAGCAAGCATGAAGCGACATTGGAGAGGAAAAACTCCTTTTTAACAGGAAGAAACCTCCAGCAGATCCAGGCTCAGCATAAGCGGTCATCTGCCGAGACCGTCTGGGGTTTGGAGAATACAGAACTGATGCAGAAGTAGAAGTTGGTAGCAGGACGTGGAGAACGTTCCTCCACTGGAATGCCATTTTAGTCAGGGTCGTCAAGCAGGGCGGGTCAGGAGCAGCTACTGTAGGAAGAGACTAAGGCTACGTCCACACTAAGCCGATAAGGTTATACGGGGAGTTAGACGCCTAATGTTATCCACTCAACATGAGCATTTACGCCCCGTTTAAGTTCCCATGATTGCGCAATCCCATACCGACCTGTGCAAATACTGGGCATGCGCGAAAAGACGCAGGGAACACGCATATAATCTACGTGTATTATATATTAATATATACAAGAAGCTCTACAGCACAGTACATATCTGCTTGTCCTGTCAACCGAAGAGAACAATAGCTGCTCAGAAGAAGAGAGAGTTTTTGGTGTGGACAGACGACGAGATCGATTTATTACTCTTCGCTGTTGTCTTTGTCTGTAGTGTCGTATTGTTATTGACGCAGCATTCATTGACGCCACTTCCTTTCATTATCCGGGGAAGCTGTCCACACTAGCTCGTTTAGCTGTTGAATAAAGATTTACACGGCTCTCTTACCCAGCTAATAGTTATCCGGCCACAGACCTTAAACGGCGCCGGGTTAGTGTGGACGATAGGGGGGTGTAGACTAAATAATTATAAGTTTAAGGCATTATCCAGCTTAGTGTGGACGTGTCCTAAGAGAAAGCAGGTTAGCACTTGAATTGTGGCTCAGGGGGTTCAGAGGGTTGCCTTGCAATCGGAGGGTTGGATCAGAGCCCAAACCAGCCCAGTGCTTCACAGTTCCAACAAACCAGAGCGTCTGAAGTGAGCGGGTCCGTCATATGGTGGGCGGCCCCAGAGTACGTAGCGGGAAGTAAACAAAGGCTCGGAGAGAAAGAAGAACAATGGCAACATCACTAGCGATAGTGAACTTTTTGCTCAGTCTGTGGCTTTCTGTAGCCCCACGTCGAAAAGAAAGCCTCTGTCATCGAAGAATAAAGACCCCGGAAAAGCTGCACACTGCAAGGAAAAACATGGTGAAGTAGTACAAACGAGTGTGAGAAACTCTGCAGGAGAATGACGCCACAGACAGGACCCACAGCTTTTCGCCTCTGTGTCCCCTTAAAGAAAGGAGTTGCCATATACATGCTACGAATTTTATGAATAACAAACCACAACTGTATGTTTTGTAATAAAGCTGTGTGCTTTAAAAATGTTTTGGGTTTTTTAAATCAGCACCACTATAATGCGTTTTACAGATATCCCATCTTTTGAGTAGGCTTAGGCTTTTCATCAGCTTTCAAATTTATGCAATTTACTTATTTAGCAGTGTAAGACTTTTTTACTTTAAACAGCCAGAGCAAATGTTGCTATCAGATTTTAAAAAATGTTGCTGAACCCTGATGCCAGACATAATAAGGTAAAATAATTCCACCAACCAGCGTGTAGTGAAACTACAAATGAAAATACAAGCGTATAACATGGACATTTTTATTGGACAGGTATAGGAAAAGTTCAGAAACAAAGTCCAGTTGCACATATCTGTGGGTCATGGTTTAGTCTGCAGCATCCCAGGAAGATTTGATTGAAGGCAGATTGAAGGCATTGTGTCATCTCCACCCTCCTTAAGCCGGTTTCCTGCTTCTGCTCCATCAGAAGAAGGTGTTGATCCCGCTGCAACGGATCGCAGATATTTTTTTAAATTACTATGCTTACAGTGCATTTAAAACATACAACAATAATTCAAATTAAGGAATAGAAACACATGTCTCACTGTGCTGCTGAAAACTTTAGGTCATTCAAATTTAGAAAGACAAAAAACGGCAGCAGAATTAATTTGGATAACTGATAATAAAAAAACAGTCATACTGAAGATAATATGCTGCTGAATAGGTTAATATTGTGAATAAAATATACAAGCTGCATGAAATTAGCTTCTTACCGAGGGGACGAGACAGCGAGTTCAGGACTTCGGCGTTCTCCGTTTCTCTGCTTCGGCCTGCAGGTGAGAGCCATCGGCTCTGAGCCGATCAGCTCCGAGTCCTCCTTGATAACCCTCTCAAAGCGAGCAGCTCCATCCAGCTCACACTGAATCTTCTCTTCAGCCAACAAAATCAGAAATGCTGAAACTCCGTTTGGATCACAGCACTGGTTTTTAACATTGTCATTGTTCTTCAGCAAACACTAAACACATCCACTCGCTGTACCGAGGTTTCAAAATGGCGGTCGGTTTGTTGTTAAAAGACGCTGTCAAGTTACTCTCTAGTGACTCCGCCCTCCAGCCAATCAGTGACCGACAGCCGTCTGATGTCCCTTTTCGGTACCAGTTCAGCAAGGATAGAACCACAGTGGTACTAAAAATAGTATCGGCTCGCCGTCGCTTGGAGAGGCTCAGCCAGACTTCTGTCAGTGGCGAGTTAAAGGTACTGAGGCTGAGTCGAATCGTACCGTTGGAGAGACGCCTTTATAGTACTGTATTTTAACATGTAGTACTCTGTAGTACTGTATTGTACCATGTAGTACTCTGTAGCACTGTATTGTACTGTGTAGCACTGCATTGTACCATGTAGTACTCTGTAGTACTGTTTTATACTGTGGAGTACTGTACCGTACTATGTAGTACTGTATTTTACCATGTAGTACTGTGTAGTACTGTATTGTACCATGTAGTACTCTGTAGTACTGTATTTTACCGTGTATTACTGTGTAGTACTTTATTGTACCATGCAGTACTGTGTAGTCTAGTACTATATACTGTGTTTTATTAGGCCTTCAATGTATAGACTGTGAGATGAACTTTGATGACCTCTGATCACAGGTGCTCCGTTGCCGAGCAACAAATGACAGTGACAGCTGCAGCTGAATGTCACACACTTACTCAATTTACATCTCTCTAATCCCCCTTTTTACAAGTGCTCTGAACAAATCGTTTCCATTCGAAAACCGTACAGGGTATTGAAAAAATTCTTGAAGTGTGAGCGAGATTTATCTGTCTGCTTCAATATCTCACAGCACAACTCTCTAAGTTATTCACAGACCGAGAACGAACGAGAGAGAAATGAGTAATAACATCTCTCGATTTAAGAAAATCCTGAGCAGTCACAATGTTTAAGTATAGGAGGAAGGTCGTCAGACTGGGTTCCACTTTGAGTGCTCAGGAGCTTGCTGAGAGAAAACCGTGAGACATAGGGACATTTTGAAATTATCGTGAGAATCAGAAAGGGTAAGTCTATTTCATGACCAAAAATCATGTCACTAGTGCAAAACACGTGACGACGACTTAAATAATTATCAGGGACTTCCAAAATTACATTATTCCACACTGACAAAACGGCATTTACACTCTAGAAATGGTGATCTGGGGTAAACTTTGGGTCGAACAAAAGTAAAATTGTGAAAAAGCCGTAACAGCTATCGACATCCGGTCTTCACTGCTGATCAGAGCAGGGATGTAGCTACACCCTGAATTTCAAATGGGGTTGCTAGGTTATTGTATGGTGACACAGTAAATCCTCAAAAATAGTGGATTTTCATGATTTTTTACTTCTGGCTCCATTCATTCACTATGGGATTTTGGGCCGTGGTTTTTCACTAATTATGTCGCCATGGTTATTCCAATCGCCAATAAAAGTAATAGCCCGGATGGCGTGATCGAGCCGGTCGTTCTGATATATATATTGTGGGGGTACACACTACGGTACGACCCGCATTAATTTCCGAAATTTTTCAAAAGGGAATAGTAATGGTGCCTGCCCATGCAACTGCATGGAAGCCTCCTTGCATTGCACTGGGCAGGCCCCAATAATGTTTTACCTTGAATATTTTACAGGTGAAACTCGAATAATTAGAATTGTGTGCAAAAGTTAATTTGTTTCAATAACTAATCTTAAAATGGGAAACTAATATCGTATTGACTCATTACACACAAAGAAAGATCTTTCCTTAATTTATCATTTTGATGATTATGGCTTACACCTTATGAAAATCCCACAATCAAATTGTAGGATGTTTGCTCACTGGAAGCATCATCTGTATCGATGCTCCCCATCCAGCAGGGGGAGTTGTAGCTGAGCAGGACGCCACACCAGATGGAGCTTTTATGGAGAGAAAAACACTGAGAGACAACAAGGTTAACAATCGCAATAAGAGCAAAAAGTGAAAAAGCTGTTCGTTTTCTTTTCCAGCGCTGCTTTAAGCTGGCAGTCAGTATCAGCAGCTCCCACCTGACCTGGTTTGTGTCATACGCAGCCAGAGATCAACTACACTAAATAAATTAGTTGTGGGGTGCCCAAACTTTTACAGACGCCATTATTTTGTTTTCTGTTATTTTTAAAATTTAAATGATGAAAATAAAATCTAACTTTTTTCCATCTTTCCTTGGCTTCTGTATGAACATTAATACAGATGTTTACCTGGGGGTGCCCAAATTTCTATCGCCACTGTATTTGTGGAAAACACCACTTTTCAGCATCCTTTATCCTCTGATCCTCAGATCTTCTATGAGCTTCACACTCTTTTATACAGCAGGGGTCTAATTTCCTGAATGAGGGTGGAACAGGAGCTTGTGCTGTCACACTGCAATGGATCTATATAGTTAATTAAATTCTCACTCATTTGTTTGGTAACCGACCACCAGGAGCACTCCCTAATAATCACTCGGCAAAACTGATTCAGGCCATGATGTAACTGACAGTGCTGTTTTGTAACTGTGAAATCTCACCATATCTCCTTGAGCTTCGTGTTGGAAGCAAGAGCATCAGCAAAGTGTTGGATCCCAGCAGCTGTAAACCTGTTGCTGATTAACCTGCAAAGTAATACACAGTCTGTGAGTTTCTTCCAGTCATTGTCTGACCGCCATCAGTCCATCCCTGGTGACATCTGCTAAAACATGACTGCAGTCTAAGCACGACTGGTTTCCTCACCACAGGTGGCTCAGCCCAGTGTCCGCTTGGATTAACTTGGCCCAGTGTGGAGCCGCATCATCTGTCATCTCATTCTGCACCAACCTGCATGTATGATTAAACTGGAATTAGTTTTCCTACAAAGTGTCTTGACATGACATGCTGTGAAATGGGGCTATATAAACTAGAAAATCCCTCAAAGGTGCGCACACACATCCGCCAAGGCAGCTAAGTCCACCCCCTCCCACCCCCCAGTTTCCAGATAAGCCCCACATTCTAATAACCAGTTTCTGGTCCTATTGCAGATATTTCCTAAAAATATTAAAATCCACATTATGTTGCTAAGCATCAGACAACCCCAGGTAAAAACATAACCCAAGGAGGTTATGGTAATAGACTGAATTGAATTTTCTTTACTCTGGAGCTTGAAGTATGGTTAGTTACAGTCCAGACTACGTATTTACATAAACTGTATAAAAAGACACAACAGCTTTTGATTTTGTCCCTCACTATATGGCATTTAATCAGACTAAACTCTTCCTTTTCTAGGTCAGTTAGGATTTAGAAAATAATTAATTATCTATTACTTTATGCAATATTAAGAAATATATTTGTATTGATCTCTTCTAAATCAGAAGATTTAATCAATTCTGTATTCGGTAAGCATTGCCTTTCAAACTACCGACCCTTTACAAAAAATTAGAACATCATGGAAAAGTTTATTTATTTATATATTTTAATTTCAAACCTTTAACTTTCATGGATTATAGATTCATGGCCAACAACTTAAACAGTTTCAAGTATTTAGTTGTTTATTTGCACATAATTTGTGCTTCCAGCTCATAAAAACCAACAAAACTGGAATTCCAAAAAATTGGAATAGGGAGGAGAACTCGCCATTTACCTCTAATTTTCTGCAGAAAAAAGAAAGAAATTAGGATCAAATCAAAATATGGTACTTTAAAAACATTGTCAATCTTTAATACTTGGTTGGATGTGGCGTGGTATTGAGGCAATCTGCCTGTGGCATTGCCTGGGACTTCTGGAAGCCCAAATTTCCTTGATACTTAGTGTTAGCACTTCTTTGTTTTTGGCTCTGGTGTTCCTTTTTTCCTCTTGATAAATACCCCATAGATCCCCCAATAAGGGTTTAGGCCCGGCCAGTTGGCTAGTCAGTCAAGCACTGTGATGGTATGAGCATCAAACCAGGTTTTGGTGCTTCTGGCAGTATGCAGAGGGGTCAGGTCCTGCTGGAAGAGGAAATCTGCATCTTCATAAAGACCCTCAGCAGAAGGACTCATGAAGTCCTGTAAAATACTCTGCTAGACTGTTGTGGCGACCCTGGATTTAAGAAAGCAGGGTTGACTAACACCTGCACTAGACATTGCACCCCAAATCATGACTGACTGTGGATTTTTCACACTGGACATCAAGCAGCCTGGGTTATGTTCCTCACCAATCTTTCTCCAAACCCTTGGACCTTGATTGCAGAAGGAAAGGCACACTTTACTTTCATGGGAAAAGAGGACCTTGGACCAATGACTAGCTGTCCAATCTTTCTTCTCCTTGGCCCAGTTGAGAGGCTCAGAAAGTGATTTGACCCGAGGAACCTGTAGCCCATCTCCTGGATGTGTTTGAATGTGTTGATCTTGAAGCTGTGACTCCTGCCTCATTCCATTCTTTCTGAATCTCTGCCAGATTCTTGAATGTTTTCTTTTTGAAAATCCGCTGAAGCCCATGGTCATTTCTTCTGCTGGTGCATCTTCTCCTGCCACATTTTGTCCTTCAACTAACCTTTCCATTTACATGCTTGGACACAGCACTCTGAAACGGCCAGCCTCCTTAGTTATGAACTTTTGTGGCTTACCCAACCTATGGAGGGTATCAATGATGGTCTTCTGTCCAGTTGTCAAGTCTGCACTCTTTTCCATAACTGAGACAATTGAACAAACGTGAGGTAATTCAATAACACCTAAGAAATTTGGGCTGATTTCTGTTTGACTGGAGCCTCTCTTTGCATTTTCCTCCAAAAAGTTCCATCATGGATCTGGTCAGCTGGTCGCTAAATGCATCAAATTTTTTCTACCCGAAAATTGGCTCGGAAGGATTCCTGGGGTGGGTAGAAGATAATTTGTCTGTCGCACTTGTCCATGGAGGATGTGGAAGATATTTATATAATTGGATTCATCATAACCAGGTTTCTGGTGCTTCAAAATCTGGCGGTAGCAATTGGCAAATTCCTGACTTCTACAAAAAAATGTGCCATGCTGACAATACAAAGACTCACGCGTTACATGAGCAAAATTGTGTCCTTGATGCTTTGATCAGCAAGCTGCCTGCAGCTTGGGAACTCATCCATGGACTAGACAGCAACTTGAAGAAGTTCTCAGCTCGGCATAGTAGGAATTGACCACGATTCAGCTGTTTGGGGTCATCATACACACACGCATGTCCATGTGACAATCACTGACGTGCACGCACTCTTTGTCTTCCAATGTCCTTGCCCTGTCTGAATTTCCTCCTTCCCACTCTTGGCAGTGAGCTGGATAGGTGTGGTGATCAGCTGTGACCTGCTGTGTGGGGGGGTCCCCCCCAACTACTGGTTTCTCTTATGTTGAGACCTTATTAAAACATTTCTATTGTGTACGGAGGTGGGGGTTTTTTGTACCCCTGCCCTGTCCTGTCCTGTGTCGGGGGAAGAAGGGGCTCAGATGCCTTTTTCATTTTTTTTAACTCTTCCTCCCATCCCCACCTATGGGAGCACCATGATGGGTGTTGCCACACCCCTGGTCCTGTTAATGTCTATATGTTTGTTGTAAGCTCTTGGACAGGTTGTGCTGTTTTGATGAAAATACAGCTCTTCATTCAGCCATTTAAACTTCTCACTATAGTATGCTGGTCTTTGGTTCTGCCCCCTTTCCTCCAGACAGAACTGATTCGGGTTTGTAGGCTGCCTCACCTGCTTTTTAGATCTGTTGACAAATGTTCCATGGGACTGAAATCAGGGTGTTGTGATGACCACTCAAGAACATTGACACTGTGTCCATAAGTCAATTTAGAGCTAACTCTGTGGTATGCTGAGGGGTATTGTCCATTAGAGATAGCTATTTTTGTCCAGCTTAATTTCCGGGCAGTTATCTGGAGACACTGCATGAATATTTCAGCATAATTTTCTTTCTTTATGATAGTAGTGCTTCA